>CM042010.1:13391252-13773752 GCA_023525715.1 Cichorium intybus
AACGTTAGTGTGAATCATTAAGGTTTTCGGGAAAAAAAACGACCACATAGCAGCTACCGGGCATCATCTGGGTTTTGCTTAGAGGAAAACGCAGCTAAGGGCCTTTTCTGCGTTTTCCACTAAGCAAAACGCAGATGATGGCCCTTAGCTGCGTTTTCCTCTGAGCAAAACGCAGAGGATTGCGCAGCTAAGCCCACTCACTGCGTTTTCCTCGCCCTGGTCTGCGTTTTCCTCTCCCTTGTCTGCGTTTTCCTCTGGAAAACTCATAAACCCAGTTTTTTGTGCATAAAAAACTTGTACATTGTGCATAATATTTTGTACGTTCAAATAATCTAACAACTAAATCGATAACTAATACATAAAAAGAACATGAAATTTGACACGTACCTGTTTCCATGAGGAGAAATCTTGCGAAGCCATTTCAGAGCGTTTGTCGTTTACGGGATCGAAAAATTTGTCGTTTTTTTTTGGAGTTTATATACCTGGGCTTAGAGGTTGGTAACCAATGAAAACGCAGCCCACTATGCCAAAAACGCAGCCCATAGTAGCAAAACGCAGCCCTTTGGCTGCCCAAAAGAGGAAAACGTAGATCGAAGGACGAAAACGTAGCCGAGGGCTGCAGCCTGCGTTTTGCTTGGTTATTTCATGGAAAGACCCGCTTTTTTGGCTATTTTGAGGCAAACCCCTAAGGGATTAGGCTATTTTAGTCATTTTCTCAAAAAAAAATATGAATCATGTTGTTCAAGTTCGAGTTATCATAATCGAAAGTGTAATATTGTCATAAGAAATAAAAATATACTATTGTACTTTTAAAACTTGGTTTTTTATTATGTTGTCCATAATTATGTTAAAAAATTATAATTTTTTTTCCATATCAATGGTATATATCAGTTACCATTTCAGTGGCAGAATTAGGTTATACCAAGATGGGTCCCAAGACCCACCTAAATTTTTAAATTTATTTCAAATTTATATAGGAAAAGAATTAGGACATACATTAAAAAAGTTTTAAAACCTACCTTATTGTTAATTTTTTCATTTTTGATGTTATTATTAGATTAGGAACCATATGGTTTTTTTTCTAGATTTGTCACTGTACCACTTAGACATCATAAATGCATAATGACATGAAATGAAAACTTGTTAACTTAGTCTAGTAACATTGATTAATGATATGAATTTTTTTCATCAACAATAGAATAAAAGAACAATAGAAATGAATATATAAAATAAATAGTACATTACTAAGTTGCATTTTTGTCCAACTTTTTAACTATAAGGTCTATAAGTTTTGATTGTATTGTTGTTTTGTTTCTTAATTCATGTGAAATGACTAGTATATCTTTTTTATTCTTTCTTTCTTTTTCTTTAGAGTAAATTACAATTTTGGTTTGTGTGGTTGGTACCGTTTTGCAGTTTAGTCCCATTTTTCGTTTTTTACACCAATAGTCCCTATGAAAATTTTTTTTACCCCCCAGTCTGTTAACGTTAACTTTGGGCCGTCTATGAAGCTTCCGTGCCCCTTACATAAGGTTTCACGTCCCCTTTTTGCGGTTCAAAGACTTATCGTCATAAGAATCGTCATTACACCTATGGATTACACTATGAGCCTCTAGGCTACTATAGACATTGTCTCCCAAGAATCCCCTCTAGCCTTCATCTGTATCACTAATCAGTCGTTCGAAAGAAAAGGGTTTACTTGAATATCGAGAGCGATGCAACCTACAATGTGGAACCTCCGTTTTATGAGCAATGCATTCGACGGCAAGGAAGTATACAGTAAGTAGGTTGCATGTAACACCCCATTTACCGGTACGTTCATATTCACGGGTTAATTATTTTAGCGACTAACTAATAACAATAACAATAATAATAATACAATCATTCTGAACTTTTAGTTAAGAGTTAGAGGGGGTTAAGTTTCATTTAGTAATACTTTAATTGTTTGATGTTATGGATTTGGGTGAAACAAAAATAAAGAAACAACATTGAGGGACCTAATGTGTATATTATCCAAACTTGCATGGGATTTAAGCTTCTCGGGCTTTTGGTCGCCGGGAACATGAGAGCAATGGTTGATTAAAAAATTAAAAGGGTAAATTGATATTTTTTCTGGCCAATGGACCAAATGTGTAAGATTTTGACCATTTAAAGGCTTTCAACGTGAAATTTCAAAAGTCTGACTAAAAATGAAAAAAAAAAACTGGTGGTAAACCTCATGGACCAAAACTGTAATGTACTCTATTTTAAAATTGAAAACGATCTAATTGAATAAACAAACACAAAACTAAAAATTAAACTATGACATTACCTAATGATCAAATATGAAAAATTGGGATAGACTACCAAATCTACCTGATAGTTGGATGGTAGGTGGGATCTAACGAAAATTCAAAATCCACTACATACCTTGTACTACGAATGTAGTACACCTGTACTTTCCTTACCAATATAAGAGGTTTTTCACTTGTTTAGTTATATAGATAATGTATTCGTGTGTTTTAGGAATTTTAAAAAACAATATTTATGTTCTACTATAATTATATTTTGAACATACTTTTATAACATAAGTGGGAACACTACTAGAAAAAAGGCCTTTAATGACACGCATTGCGTGTCATTAAAGGGTACAGATAACACACAAATGTATGTCAAGGAAGCCCCTGTTATAAATGACAGATGACACACATTTGTGTGTCGTAAAATTTACGACATACATTAATGACACACGTTTATGACATACAGTTATGACACACAGTTACGACATACATTTATGACTCGCAATGTAAGTCGTAAAATATTATATATATATATATATATATATATATATATATATATATATATATATATATATATATATATATATATATATATATATATATATATAATGCATCGATTCTATTAAAATTAAATCCACACAAATTTTAATATCATACAAAACAAAATATCATTAATACATGTATTGTTTGGAACATACAAAATATCTATATCAACTTCCTAATAGCAACATGTGTTGACTAGATCCACAATTCTAGTTTTGGAAGCCTTTCAATAACTGGAGTTTCCTTATAATAGTTGAAGGACCGTCGATAATAATCCAAAGCTAAGGAATTTGATCACATGAGAAAACGCATCAAACCGCATATGAGGGTTGCCAGAAACCATACTGATCCAAAATGGCAAAGCTTCCAACGGGTGTCTTCTCTATTTCCCTATAAATATGAAAAACTCACATAAGCTTAAGAGAAGGGCATTGGTGTCTTTTATGTCTTGTATGACAAAATGGTATTAAAAAAGATTTAACATCACAAAGAAGCGAGATTCATCTTTGTTCATTGTCACCATATGCAAATAAATTAACTCGACCTTTAAAATGGACACAATCGAGAGTAACATGAAACATCTTTTTAGTTCTTGTAGCTTTTTTTCCATTAGCCCCTTTCAGTAGTTATGTTCCACCTCTGTCAATAGAATTTGTATTTCTTTGGTAGTTCGATCTGACATTCTGAAACGGAAAAACATTGAATATAATCTATGAGTTATTGATTTTCTATAAATTAAATGGAGTAATAATAATACCTCAAGCAAGGAAACATAATAAAAATCTTCCATATGCTGCATAAGAGCAGTCCTGTCTCTTATTGAGCGAAAAATGTTTTAAGATTTTCTCAATGAGTTCTTTCTCTCCTTTCATCTGTGGAAATATTTATAGAAATTTTATATATAAACCAAAGGTTCGCTATAATTTTGGCATATAATTGTGTAGAGAGACTTACAAATTCACCGACAAGAGCATCAGGGGTGGATTCCCCAATTGCAGCCACGTGCTTGGACATTGCTATGGACCATTTTTGTGATATTGAAACAGATGACAATTGAACATTTTGGCACATCTATTCCTTCTTCAATAACATCTGTAGCAATTAGTAGATTCACCTAATTCAAGTTCAAGGTCAAGTTCACTTGTAAGATTCAAAGAAAAAAGAAAAATAATGAGTATATCTTAATACAAACACAAATCTCAAGAAAAACCTTGAACAATTTCTTAAATTTGGAACAGAATACATATACATTCCGAGAGCAAAAAGACTCAAGAGTCTCCTTTTGCAGTTTTGGCGACATCACATCAAACACACACACACGACTACAAACTAGTCGCTTCTATTAAAAAAAAGGCTACAATCTGATTATAATTTAGCACAAAATTTTCAAAAAAGATGCAGATTAGTAACCCTAGACACCAAAACGACAACCAATTACAGCCATTATTGATTTTGTGTGGGCATATTGAAGGTTTTCTGTATTCGATTTCATGATTTGCTATGTGATTAAATCACAAATTGAGAGTTAATTTTTCAATCGAAGTGAAAACGGAACTGCAATCTCGATTTCATGATTAGCTATGTGATTAAATCACAATCGAAGTTAAAATGGAACTGCAGGCGTAAATATTGAGGCGTGGTGTGTGCGACAAAGAGAAAAAGAAAAGAGAACGGAAAAATAGTAATAGTTTCTCTTCGAGTCCTAACCTTAGTCGCCGCCTCAGTTGGTCGTCGGAAGCCCGTAATCATGGAATGAGAGAAGCGGCCGTGCTGGTCGCTGGTGTAGCGGTGCCTGGTGGCAGGTGCGACGATGAGGGTTGTCAATTGCCGAGATGAATGAATCCATGGGAGAGAGAATAGAGAAGAAGGAAGTGTGAATGAGGAACCCTAGAAGAGTCGGAGATGTTGAAGCTTCAATTTAGAGAGGTTAGGGAAATAATAAAAAGAAATAATAGATGACACACTTTTTTTATAAAACGACATTAAGTGCCTCCCGTGTTTGTTTATTATGACATAAAAACATGACATACGTTTTTTTGTATGTCGTAAATTCTTTAAATTTTAAGAAAGATGACGCTTGTTTTATGACATACATTTTTGTATGTCATAAATTCTTTAAATTTTAGGAAATATGACGTTTTTTTAATGACATACGTTTTTGCATGTCATAAATACAGTGTGTGTCATAGTTTGTATGTCATTAAAGGTCTATTTTCTAGTAGTGGAAGAGAATATTGAAAAGCGTATTTGGAACAAAAAAACAGCAAAGAAAATAAATACATAGATTCACTCTATTGTAAATTATTTGAAATTAAAAAATTTATTTGACATGTTTCTTTTCTTCATTTTTAGTTAAAAACTAGTCTTCATTAACTATTTACCATTTTGTTTGATGATTTATAGTATATTTATTATATAAACTTATTGTTAAGCATAATATGTTTAGCTTTTTTATCACTATTTTGTAAAAAAAAAATGTATTCATGTCTTATTTATCAATTGTTATTAATTATAACTAGTTTGGACATGTGCTGTGCACGGGTCAGATCAGATCGGTGGGTGGCCTAGCCTTTTAAGTGGGTCGGGGTGGGTCGGCTTGCAATGCGTTTTATTGTGCTCTCATTCCAAGCAATTAAGCCTAGAAATCACATAGAAATAAACTAAAGTCAGCTGCTATAATAAACGAATAAAAAAATACATTGCTAATTCTTAAAATAATCCAACTGTAAGAGGAATTCACTGGCCTATCAGATAGCTTAAATTTAACTATGTTGCAACTCAATTGTCTAATTCATTTCCCATACAAAAGAATTCAGTCACACCATGTTGGAGTTCGCCTCCCAACTTTAGGAAATTCACCATAATATTTATCTGAATTTTGGTGATATTTATAAGAGGGCAGAAATGAGGTTGGTTTTAGCAATTTACTTCTCACCAACTCAGTAACATCCTCAATCTCTTCCTTTATTTGTTTATTTGTTTTCCACAGTGCACTGCGTAGCCGTATGTTATTTACCTTCATTTTTAAATAGAATGGTAAAATGGTCATTTACTCAAATCCAAATAGTTCACTCAATCCAAAAAAGAAACAATCTTTATGTATACACATTTAGCCACTTTAAACCTAATGGAAAGAAAAAAATAAACAGCCCCTTAATACTGTAAGCTATATATCAGTGTTTATTTTTTACTTAATATAAATATAATTACCTTAAATTTACTTTGGGTGGGTAAAGTAACCCTAACTATGATTTCTGCTTTAGCTTGTTCTTCGGTTACATTAACACCAAAAAATGAGCTGGTTGTTTTTCTACCTGTATTCAAACTCCAAATTAGTCAATTAAGTAAAACTGAAAATAAAGTTTAAATCTTGTGAATAAAGTTATACGCACCTTTCCAAGCGATTAGTGACGGAGGGTAAATATGTAATTTTAGCTTGGAAATAGGAAAGCGTTGTGATTATTCATGGGATGAATGAATATATAAAAAAATGAAAATGCACCTCTTATTGAGAACCAAGTTGAACCAAAGTTGGTTTATTATTTAATAATTCTTTTTCACACTTCTTTATAGCTCGATGAAGCTCTTTTAGGTGCCTGTATTTTGGATACCTTGGTAACCCTACAACCCATCCATGAAAATATTTAGAGGGACAAATTACAGGAAATAGCAGCATACTTTACTCTTTCTACCAATATAGGCATCATAATTTGTAATTAACTCATAATGAAAACAAACATACCTGCATTCTTTACCAACAATAATATTCCAAACTTGTATAAAATGTATTTTATTTCTTACACATAATAACTACTTATATTTCTTTAGCCATAATAGCAACAAATTTACATTTTTTACTGATTATAATTTACAACGGTATGTAACAAATAAAGTACATCACGTTGTGCATATTGGTAGCAAAATGTAAGTGCATTGCTTTCATTGGTAAAAAAACATAAGTACATTACTATTATGGACAAAAAAAGTACGTTGCTATTATCAGTAAAGAAACTAAAGTACAATGCTATTACGGTTAAAAAACATGGTAAATAGTTCAATGGCCTAACCGTATTCATCAATTGGTGCATCATAATCATAACTTGTGGTGATAAATGGCCCACCCGAAGTACGTCCAAAATTCGTCCTGCCATGATACTAAAGACAAAAGAAATGAAGTAAATAAATTTAAAAAAATGGTAAAAAATTAACAATTAAGAACTTGTGAAAAACAATACCATATAATAATTATGAACACTTCCTCCTTTTTGAAAAAACCTAGCAACAGAATAAGCAATATCTTCTGTAGGACGATATTGATCTCTATCTCCAAATGTCTTGAGCCTATAAAACAATAATAAACAAACTCAGGATTAATGAAAAAGTTTGAAATGAAAGTACGTTGCTATGATGGGTAAAAGAACAGAAGTAGGTTGTTATTATGGATAAAACATACCATCCTGGCCAATTCTCGGTCAAAGAAGTTTTAGAAACTAAATCTACCAAAAAATAAGTTGTAAATAAAAAAACATGTAAATAAAAGTGCGGGAAAATTGTAAGAAACATTTGTACCAAATCCATAAAACGATGTGCAGAAAATATGAATAATCATTTTGTTAAATTAAAAGCGCAATTCGATTAGTTAAAATGAAAATTAGAAAAAAAACAACGAAATAAAAAGATCTAAAAAAGTAGGTTTTAAAAAAATGAAAAAAAGGTTGTAAAATTTTTTTGGAGAAAATTGTAAAAAAAGAAAAAGATTAAGTTTAAAAAAGTGCCTATGTTCTTATGTAATAATCAAGTAGAGTTTTAGAAGTATAATGCTCTAATAATTAAGGAAAAACCTGATAAGATTATCTAATAAACAGATAGAGTTTTCAAATGTGTAAATGCACTTGGAATACAAAGAACCCTTGATAGGATTTTGGCTTCTTCTAAGAATACTCCCCAATGGAGTATCCGCAATCTTGTTGTTGACAGGTGGTACTTATATTGAGTTATCAAGCCTTTGCTTCATGATGAATAAAACAAATGAAAACCAATCAAATGATATGATACAATAGGTTGGGTGCACGTATGAAAGTAATTGTGATAACAAACGAAAAACCAATCAAATCATGGTACCATAAGTTGGGTGCATGTAAGAAAGTAAAGATTGCAACCACTTCTTAGAGCGTAGACATCTACACACTCTCCCTAAACTAAACTTTGAGAACCAAAACATAAAAATAGAATGAAAAGGGAATTTAGAACTGCCAACTCACGATTGAAGATGCAATACTTTGAGCTTAACTAACCATTAGAAAACTGTCAATATTCCAGCAACACAACCCCCACCTTGCAACCGGTTACATGGGGCTAATTACCAATTTTTGTGCATTGAGTGAGTTTGTCGGTCGTTGGGCGACACACCCCGGGAATCCATTTTAAGGAAGCACAGTCCCACTAAAAGCCGTCAAATTACATGTTTGGTCAAAGCGAGCGATATACGGATGTGTAGTGAAATCAGAAAAGAGATCATCCGTTTTCCATCAAAGAAAGCATCATAGGTAAGTAAAAAAAGGATTCGCCCAAAAGTAAAAGCTGATAAAAATATAAGCTTATTAATAGAAGAAATTGTACTTGCAAACAACACACATTAGGGAATAGGCTCTGAGTTTGCAGGTCATCATTAGTAGCACCAAATATGGATACTAATATTTGTACCCTACAATAAACGAATGCAAGGCTATATCTTTTATAATATTTATGCCAAAAACATAGACGGTCTATTCAAATTGAGAGCAACATTATCGATACAAATACTAACGTTGTAAATCTTGCCTTTTTTCCAGTTTTGCTTGTAATTTGCAGTACAAACATACTTGTAGAAATGATGGCTGCAACAAATTAATCACCGATCAGAAACAAAAAACAAAAGTATTAATCAATCATATCCTAAAAATTAAATTAATAGGAAAACATAACACGAAGGGGGATAAGAAGAATAGATAGGTAAAGTCAAATAGTCACATTTCTAATAGCACGTTATTGATTTCATTCATTTTGGAGGTTGCTTATTCAGTAAGTTGTGTCGTTGTAGCATCACTCTGCTATTAAGGAATTAAATAAACAAATTTATAGTTATATGAAGCACCAGGCGCATAAAGAATTTTACTACATTTACAAATAACGTGCTCCCTGCTACTGCAATTGTGAAAACAGAAAGGACATCTAATTCACCTAAGCAAATAAAGACCAATTTTTAAAATTATATGATAAACATAAAATGGATATAAAACAAAGACATGCTTCTTAAAAAAATGACAACATAAAACCATAAAAAATATATGTATTGTCAAAGTGACAGGTAATGGTTGTTTACGTCAATGCTTAAGAAGTAACCAAATTAAAGTGTTTTAAATGTATATATTTCACTTGCAACAGCCGCACTTATAAGTGTACTATAGAAAGAAACTATCAATAACGTTAATTCTTCAATTGAGAATATCTAATTAACCATGAAATTAAACCTACGAATAGCACAACCATCACAATCATATTCTCGCTTGGATATCTGCAAAACAAAAAGCTAAACAATTAATATTCATGGAAAACATCAGGTTAATTAGGGATAGGAGAAATAAGGAAATATTAAGTTAGGAATATGGCAAGGGCATAATAAGGAAATATCAGGTTAGGAATAGGGCAAATAAGGAAAATACATTTTCATATGATTGAGTGATATTTACGATGATGTTCTTGAACTATTTAAGTCAATACATGCTAATGTTACATGAGCAACCTTTCATATACACTAACACCGTGTTAGTAACACTAACACCTGAAAGTTACATGAGCAACCTTTCATATACATGGCAAGTATCTCTAAATTTATGGGATTCCAACTTTGATGTCGAGTTCAAAATTTAGCGATCACATATATAGAGCCGATTTGAAACGGATGAAGAATCCAACTGGAGGTTGACGAACAAAGAGAAGAGCATTAACATATGTGATGATGCAACGAAAATTAAGGAGGGTTGACGATATTAATTGCAACAAATACTCAAAAACGGAATCAATGATGAAGTTAGATTTCAGGGCCTAACCGACAAATAACCAATGAAAATCAAGACTTTAATATGATGAAGTGAGTAAAAGAAGCTTACCTGGAAGAAGCTTCACGTGAAGGAGAGTGAACGGGTTAGATAAGGAACTGAAGAGTACCTGAAAGTTAAGGAACTGAAGAGTACCTGAAAGTTTTGCAGAAGCTTTTGGGCTAATGGAGATGCGTAATTCAAAAGGGTAACAGAAATAATCCGAATTGACGGAAGAGGAGTGGAAAAATTTACCATTCATCAAGTGCCAGAGTCTTCATTGTGGTGATAGGCAGAGCAGGTGAACGGTCTATGGTGTTTGAAGCGAAGGCTAGGGTTTTGCTGGTGGTTCAAGGGAAGAAGAGGATAAGGTGATGGTGGTGGAGAGAGGTAGTGATATGCGGCGTATAGGGTGATGTTGGTGGTCAGAAGCGGCGTATAGGGCGATGGGGTGGTGCTGAACAGCGGCGTAATCGATGTTGGTGGCGGTGAGCCTCGCTTCGAGGTCCGTATACGCTGGCGCATAATTAAAGCCCCGACAGCACCAATTGCAACCGCACCTACCACCGTGACGCCCATACTCACCTTCTCCTCTCTGTCAGTCCGCCATATAAACTCCCCCATTTCAATTTGTTTCTCTATTTGAAGTCGTGGAAGTATGTATCAATAACGATGGAACACGTCAAAAGAAAAACCACGTGGGCGAAGAACAGAACGCGAACCCAACCACCCCCGTATCCCCCCACCCCACCCATAGTTCTAGAAAACCTGTTGATTTTTAAACTATATGGTAATATATATGATCATTATCTTTTATTTTATAAGTTTATATACCTATCGGAACAATTGCAATCATTATCTTTTATTATATAAGTTAATTATAGGAATAATACTACGGTAACCCATCGAATTTTTTATTTCGCATTATTTTGGTCTCTTAAGTTTTTTTTCTTGCTGCCTAGGGACTTAATGTTTACACAACTAAGTTCAACTGGTCACCCGGGGGTTGCCTGAGCCTGAGCCTGAGCCTGAGCCTGAGCCTGAGCCTGAGCCTGAGCCTGAGCCTGAGCCTGAGCCTGAGCCTGAGCCTGAGCCTGAGCCTGAGCCTGAGCCTGAGCCTGAGCCTGAGCCTGAGCCTGAGCCTGAGCCTGAGCCTGAGCCTGAGCCTGAGCCTGAGCCTGAGCCTGAGCCTGAGCCTGAGCCTGAGCCTGAGCCTGAGCCTGAGCCTGAGCCTGAGCCTGAGCCTGAGCCTGAGCCTGAGCCTGAGCCTGAGCCTGAGCCTGAGCCTGAGCCTGAGCCTGAGCCTGAGCCTGAGCCTGAGCCTGAGCCTGAGCCTGAGCCTGAGCCTGAGCCTGAGCCTGAGCCTGAGCCTGAGCCTGAGCCTGAGCCTGAGCCTGAGCCTGAGCCTGAGCCTGAGCCTGAGCCTGAGCCTGAGCCTGAGCCTGAGCCTGAGCCTGAGCCTGAGCCTGAGCCTGAGCCTGAGCCTGAGCCTGAGCCTGAGCCTGAGCCTGAGCCTGAGCCTGAGCCTGAGCCTGAGCCTGAGCCTGAGCCTGAGCCTGAGCCTGAGCCTGAGCCTGAGCCTGAGCCTGAGCCTGAGCCTGAGCCTGAGCCTGAGCCTGAGCCTGAGCCTGAGCCTGAGCCTGAGCCTGAGCCTGAGCCTGAGCCTGAGCCTGAGCCTGAGCCTGAGCCTGAGCCTGAGCCTGAGCCTGAGCCTGAGCCTGAGCCTGAGCCTGAGCCTGAGCCTGAGCCTGAGCCTGAGCCTGAGCCTGAGCCTGAGCCTGAGCCTGAGCCTGAGCCTGAGCCTGAGCCTGAGCCTGAGCCTGAGCCTGAGCCTGAGCCTGAGCCTGAGCCTGAGCCTGAGCCTGAGCCTGAGCCTGAGCCTGAGCCTGAGCCTGAGCCTGAGCCTGAGCCTGAGCCTGAGCCTGAGCTCGGGCTCGTTAAGAAATATGCAGGCTCGGCTCTGGCTTGGGCTCGACTCGTTTATATCCTGACAAGCCTAAACGAGCTTAAGCTTGATTCGAGCTCGTTAAGAAGCTTGTTTACTCTAATGTAGGAAAATAACAACTTACTTAATTTATATGACTAAATATGTTTTATTTTTAATTTATATAAAAATAAAATAAAAATTATATTATATATAGGCTCGTTTAGGGCTCGCAAACCTAATCGAGCTTGGTGACACATGGTCGGCTCGAGCTCGTTTAACAAACGAGGCTTATATTAAGCTCGAGCTCGGCTCGGGCTCGTTTAAAATCGGTCTCAAGCCGAGCTTTTAGCGAGCCGGTCCCGGGTAGCTCACGAGCCGGCTCGGCTCATTTACACCCCTAGTCCCTGAAATTTTTCAGATTTATTCAGAATATCTTCCTATCGCCCGGTGTTCAAAACCTTAAGCCCCTACGGAGCAACGAAAAAATTAAGGAACCAAAGAGATGCAAAATAAAAAGTTAGATGAGTTACTGTAGGATTCTCCCTTACTTATAATATACATCATTTTTATTTATTTCAAAATTGGAAGGCGAGGAGCTGATTTATTTTTCACAAATTCCCGATTCCGACCTAGCTCTAATCTTACAATAATATCCAAGTGCATGCTATTATTTGGTTTGGCCATAAATTTAAATTTTCTAGCCGTTGTTGGACGCTTGGTGATGCAATCTATTACTTGCATGTGTAACACCATTTTCTCAAACCGTAGCTTAGTACAGTTTATAATACAAATATTTTACAAAGCGTGACTATGAAAAAGTCACTCAATTTTTTTTTACAAACTTATTCTCAAGGGGTATTACAGACTCAATACAGAAAACCATAATTTAAACTTATCTGTACTTTACACTGGTCCCAATTTCAACTCCAGCTTCTTTCACCTAAGTACATAGCATTAAAAAAAAAATAATATGTGAGACATAAAGCCTCGTGAGTAATATGGGTTTTAGACCCAAAACTTTTCTGCTCAAAACTTGAATTATAAACAAGTAAACTACTAAAACTTATTTTCATAATAAATCTCAAATCTCTTTTCTTCTCTATTTTCAAAACTCAAAAATACTTTCTTTCTCAAAAACTGCTTTCTTTCTTTAAAACTACTTTCTTTCTTATAACTGATTTCTTTCTTTAAAACTACTTTCTTTCTTATAACTGCTTTCTTTCTCATTTACTTGTGACCAATTGAAACTCATGAATTAGTTTAGTTTAATTCATTTTACTAACTCCCCTTCGCGGAACAGAACAGATCTACCCGCAAGGTTATGCTATCTCTGTCTCCCCTTCGTGACTTGGAACAGAACCAATCACAAGGTTATGCTATCTCTGTCTCCCCTTCGTGACTTGGAACAGATCCAATCACAAGGTTATGCTAAGCTAGACAACTACTTCGTGACGGGAGGTACCACCCCAGTAGTGTCTTCAGATCTCCCGATTATGTGGGTGA
The DNA here is from genome assembly GCA_023525715.1 of Cichorium intybus. Taxonomy (NCBI): domain Eukaryota; kingdom Viridiplantae; phylum Streptophyta; class Magnoliopsida; order Asterales; family Asteraceae; genus Cichorium; species Cichorium intybus. The sequence continues at coordinate 13,404,581 of CM042010.1, forward strand.
TCCTAGTCCGGACAACTGACTCTTATTACTTTCTTTGCTTTAATTCTTATCTCATTACTTTCTTCGTTACATTTAAATTGGTCAAAAAGAGACACAATTTATAACAAACTCAAACACATAAACTTTATAACTCTTAATCAAAAATACTTTCAAAACTAACTTTAACATCTTTAGCTCACATATGGAGCCTCTTTCGAAATACTTTATGAACTATACTTCTTTAAAATCTGCTTAAAAACACTTAGCTCATATATAGAGCTACTTTCAAAACTGTTTCCAAACTTTAACATTTGAAGTAATTTTGAGATCTTATTTTGTGAAAACTTTAGTTTGCTATGTACAAAAAGTCCACACATACTCACCTTGATGTAGCTAAAGATCACTAAGCTTCTCGTACTCCTTTCCCTTTTCCGTGCTCAATAGTATTTGAAGCACCTCCTATATATATCACGTATATATATTCTTAATTAATAAATATATACTACATCTGACTCTATAACTTAAGAGTCTCTTATAACATAACTTCAGGTTATAACAAGTGTATAACCTTAAATAATTAATTTTACAAATTTCCCGAAATACGCGTATTTTACTACAGTAACCTCGGGAGGTCGTATTTCGGTTCCGACAATTTTTCATGAAGTCTTAGGCCATAATAGACCTATGTTTAAAATTTGAGGTCAAACGGACAAGTTTTGAACCAAATCTCAAAATCAGATTGAACTTGGCAGGAGACTCACTGCATGTTTCTGCCGGCGCCGCCTCGCGACTCGACCACTACCTGGTCGCGACTCGAAGCCGCCTCGCGACTCGACCAATACCTGGTCGCGACTCGAAGGCAAATTATATTGCCTTAAATAACGATTTTCCAAACTGCAGTTCCACTATTCACCCCATTAAGCTCTTAATTCTTAACTTAATTGGTTTAGGGTCATTTCCAGGCCCTAAATACCAACTTATACTTAGTTTTAAACTTCAAAATCATCAAATCTTTCTTATTATCTTGAAAATTCTTCCAAAAACACCATTTTTCACCAAAAATCGTTTTATGGAATTTTTAAGGCTTGAAACTGATTTCTTACTTCTTTTATGTCATGTTTGACTTAACAAGACCATAAGAACTATATAAAATCAGTTTCATCTCTTGAACCCATTTCTAGGGTTCTTGGGCTAAAAACCCATTTCATCATCTTTGTATCAAAACTTCAATTCATTTGAATTAATAACTACTACAAGTTCCTTTCATCATTTCTAACCTATTAGACTCACCAAAACCACTTGTTCATCCAAACCCGTGACTAATGTTCTTGAACCAAAATCATCATTTTCTTGATTTTTACATATTTCATGGCTAGAACATGCTTATATGATGATTTTAAGCAAGATGAGTTGGATGATTTCATTAGAATCATGTTTTCTGGAAAATCATAAATCAAGGACATGATTCCCGTTCAAGACTTGGAGCTCAAAACAAGAAAATCTTACCTCTTGAAGCTTGGAATCACCAATTCCAAGTACTATCTTGAGTTCCTTGCAAAATGATCAGAACTTCTTCTCCTCCCGTGCTCTCTCTCGCTCTCTCTGGACTCTTCTATGAACTTCTGGAGAATGAGAGTTGATTAACTCTCTTATTTATATTTTAATTTTATAAAATATTTACATTCTAGTCCCTACTCTTTCCACTTTTCTACAAAAATGGTCCTAAGACCCAAAATCTTGCAAACAAAGTTTCATTAACTTCTAACTTGACATTTTCTTGACATTTTGGTCATTTCCATGTCAAATGACCATTTTGCCCTTTTTGGTCAAATTTCACTATTCACGCGGTGAAACTTCAAATTTTACATAGACTTTTATTTCTTACATTCTCATTTTACAAATAACATAATATTTTACAAAATGGTCTTATAATGTGTCAAAAGACCATTTTACCCTTTTTACAACTTTTTCGCGGGTTCTTACAGGCACCCCTCCTTAAGCGGATTCCGTCCTCGGAATCTTTTCGTAATCCATGAAATCTGGATAGCTTCTCTTCATTTCTTCTAACGTCCCTCAAGCTAGGTTCGACCCTAATGGGTGCTTCCACTTGACTAGTACTAAGTCAATTTCCTTGTTCCTCAGCTTCTTAGTCTGCATTTCTAAAATTGCTTCAGGTTCTTCAACCCGTCTGCTAGGAGTCTCCACCCTCAAGTCTGTATACGGTATCACTAACTCTTCATTTCCAAAGTACTTCTTCAGGTAGCATACATGAAAGGTATCATGTATTCCACTGAGTTCTAGTGGTACCTCCAGCTTGTACGCCTGTAACCCAACTCTCGTCAGGATTCTAAAAGGTCCAATGTATCTTGGACTCAACTTTCCTCTCTTGCCAAATCTGACTACACCCTTCCACGGTGACACTTTTATCATCACTAGATCACCTTCTTGTAGATCATACGGTCTTTTCTTTAAATTGGAGTAACTCTTCTGTCGGTCTTGTGCTGCTTTCATGTTAGCCTGAATCACTCCAATCTTCTCATTGGTTACTTTAACAATTTCTGGTCCTGTCAATTTAGTCTCACCCGCCTCCAACCAGCATAAAGGAGTTCTACACTTTCTACCATACAATGCCTCAAAGGGTGGCATTTTAATGCTAGAATGGTAGCTATTGTTATATGCAAACTCCACTAAGGGAAAGTGTTCATCCCAACTGCCTCCAAAATCCATCACGCATGATCGTAACATGTCTTCTACTTTCTGAATCGTTCGTTCGCTCTGACCATCCGTTTGTGGATGATACGCTGTACTTAGCTGAATTCTCGTCCCTATTTTCTCTTGTAAAGCTCTCCAAAAGTTAGAGGTAAATCTGGGGTCTCTGTCTAACATGATGGACAATGGTGCACCATATCTTCTTAACACTTCATCTATGTACAACTGGGCTAACTTCTCCAATGGAGTAGTTTCTTTTATGGCTAGAAATAGTGCACTCTTGGTCAACCGGTCCACTATGACCCATATACTATCACATCCTCTTCTCGTTCTCGGTAACCCGACAATAAAGTCCATGGTTACATCTTCCCACTTTCCGGCTGGAATGTGCAATGACTGAGCATCTCCATGCGGGACCTGATGTTCCGCCTTGACTTGTGCACAAATGACACACTTGGAGATGTACTTAGCTATCCTCTTCTTCATTCCAGGCCACCAGTACTGTCTTCTCAGATCTTGATAAGTCTTGGTACTCCCTGGATGTATGGAATACTTTGACTTATGCGACTCTTCTAGAATCAGCTTTCTCAAACCTCCTGCTTTCAGTACCCAAATGCGGTTTCTGAAAGTCTTCAACCCCTGACTGTTTGTTTCAAACTGTATGTCTTTTCCTAGTTTCTCATCTTTCAAATCTCCACTTTCTTCCACTTTTTGCTAGGCTGCTCTAATCTGCTCTATAATACTGGACACTAGATCTATACGCATAACTTTTTGCCTTGATTCTTTTCTCAGGAACTTTTCTATTCAATGCATCTGCTACTACGTTTGCTTTACCTGGATGGTATACAATCTCGCAAACATAGTCACTGATCAACTCTAACTATCTTCTCTGTCTCATGTTCAACTCTTTTTGAGTGAACACATACTACAAACTCTTGTGATCAGTGAATAGCTTGCGCTTTGTACCATACAGGTAATGCCTCCAAATTTTCAAGGCAAATATAATCGCTGCAAGCTCTATATCATAGGTAATATACTTTGTTTCTAGGGCTTTCAACTATCTGGAAACATATGCTATACCCTTACTCCTCTACATCTACACACAGCCAAGCCCTCTATGTGAGGCATCGCTGTATACTTCTAAATCTTCTGTCCCATCTGGTAACGTAAGGACAGACGCATTACACTACTTCTCTTTTAATGTAATAAAAGCTTTTTCTTATTCTTCTTACTTGAGTAAATTTCATATTTTTAATTTACTTTCTCTCTCTTTTTATAGAAGTTTTATCACTTCATACTTTATTATAGAAAATTGACTTTCCAACAGTCAATCTACATTTCTAATTACTTCTTTCTTGTCATTAGACTTAAATCTCATATATATATATATATATATATATATATATATATATATATATATATATATATATATATATATATATATATATATATATTACACGATATCCACCCACTTTACCTTTATACATTTCTTTAGAAGTTTTACAACTTCTTATATCTACATATACTAGAAGAATTGACTCTTCAAAAGTCAATCGTTGTTCTTGCTTCTTTTGTCTTATATTCCATCTTTAATTTTCAAAGAATTTTCTATCTTTTTCTTTTTTTTATAAGCAAAACCTTTTATATCAAAGGTGTTGCTATAATTACTACTACAACTTTTCTTTGTCTTTACTACTAGTTTTCATACATTCACATAAGGTTATTACTGTTATCATTTTGTTACTTACCTGTATTACTTTTATAAATACATGTCTTATATCACTCTTTACTTATATTATTTTCACCTTTCGACATATTAACGATCTAAATACTTCTTTCCTTTTTCTTTATAATTTATGAGATTTCAATCTCTTTTACTCATTATACTTTCTACTATAATCATGTCCTTGTCATTTCTTAGCTTTCTTACTATACTCTTATGAGTACACTTCTTATCTTCTTAGGTACCCTATGTACTATTCTCATCTTATTACTTATGTTTTAGTACTTTCTTGTAGTTCCTGTTTCTCACACTAATGCTTAATTTAGCACTTTATCTCTTACTTACTATTTACTTGCTATGGCTAATGCCAAGAATAACTTTTACTGTTCTTTTTATCCTAACTGCATTATAATAACATTTCAATAAAGATTGGCTTTTCTGACTCAACAATTACTTGTTTTATCTCATTATGCTTATTAAGCATACACTACTTTCATAATCATATAGATTACCACCATTTTCACAGACATCCAATCTCTATGTCTCATACGTTTTACTTATAAACTTTCGAGGTTTGATACTCAAAATTTCTTTTTATTGTATTATTTTTTTTTCAAATCTTTGGATACTTTTACCCGTCACTTCCGCTTAGAAATAGTAACTTCATGTCTCTTTATTTTAGTTCTTATTTCATATTTGACTCTTTGTCTAATACTTATCTGGATATTAACTTTTATTCTTTATCTCATATTATCTATGACTCTCAATCATTTTTTTCTCATATTCTTTCGGTTATCCTTTTATCATTCTCAGTTCTTCTTATTTATAGTTTATATGGTCACTAAATCTGATTTCAGATGACCATTTCTTTGGTAACTATTTGTATATTCTTCTCATTATCATCATTGTCTGTCTTATCTTTAACTTTTCGCCTAACACCTGATTAGGTATTCTATCTCCATTTCTCAACTCATTCTCTTGCATTATAACAATGCAACTTGCTCATAGTCTTTAACAACTCATTCAGGTAACTTACTTTGTTATATTACTCATTATAGCACTATACTTATGACTTATTTATTTATTCCAATCATTAGATGTCTTTTCTTGTCATACTTCTTTCGAGTTTGGAAGTCACAACTTCCCATTTCTTATACTTTCTTTTCTGTCCTTGGTTCCTTATCTAATACTTGATTAAGTATTTTGCTTTCGTTTTATATTATCATATTTAATCACAACTTTTATATACATACCTTAATCTCTTGGTTGTCCATGAACAACACATCATACTACTTTTCAATATTTATTTTGTACTCTTTTATACTTTTTTTTATACCTCTATTTGGGTTTGTCTATAATTACAAACCCAGCTAATTTCCCTTTTACTCTTCCTACTTAAATGTTTTCATTCTTCTTTCTTATATGAATTTCATTCATATATCTGTATTCACATTCTTTTCTAATCTTTCTTTCCTTGGTCACTGCAGAGACATTACTCTTATTTTTATTCCATAATCATAATTCGTTTCCGTTAGACAACGAATTTTTTTTAGTTATACTCTTTCTTTTATATTTGTACTATATACTTAATTACTTCTATTAACATTTTCAATACATTTATACTTTCTGACCATGTCTCTTTTACTGATTCCTTTCATACTTTACGTTATTTCTCATATTATACGGTGGTTATCACAACCACAAATTTGAACTTTTCTTCGTCATTACCTTTTTATTCTTGTCATCTTATTTTCAGTGCTCTTTGCTCATACTTTCTTATGTTTTATTACATATACTTTATACTGATTCATATAAGGTATGGGGTTTTCCCCCACTACATACTTCGTATTTGTTACTTCATCTTTAACACTTTTCCTTTATACTTTAGTATTTCCATTCATACTTGATGTTCTTACATAGGTATATCGAACCTATACTCCTCAAACCTCCTACACTTATCCCTTACAGCTTTGCATGATTCCTGTGTGGTTCCACCAAACTCAACTATATATCTTGTGATTAGAATAGTACGGGCCCATATTATTATAACCACCTATACACATTTGCTTCTAGTTTTACCACCAGGACCCATGTTCCACTGTTATGGATTTACTCCCATTTCTACTTACTTTCAACATCATACTCAAGTATGTACTCTACTTAACTCCCACATAGTTTAAGTCTAGGTTCAAGTACTGACACCTAGTTCGCTTAAACTATGACTCTGATACCAAAACTGTAACACCCCTTTCTCAAACCGTAGCTTAGTACAGTTTATAATACAAATATTTTACAAAGCGTGACTATGAAAAAGTCACTCAATTTTTTTTACAAACTTATTCTCAAGGGGTATTACAGACTCAATACAGAAAACCATAATTTAAACTTATCTGTACTTTACACTGGTCCCAATTTCAACTCCAGCTTCTTTCACCTAAGTACATAGCATTTAAAAAAAATAATACGTGAGACATAAAGCCTCGTGAGTAATATGGGTTTTAGACCCAAAACTTTTCTGCTCAAAACTTAAATTATAAACAAGTAAACTACTAAAACTTATTTTCATAATAAATCTCAAATCTCTTTTCTTCTCTATTTTCAAAACTCAAAAATACTTTCTTTCTCAAAAACTGCTTTCTTTCTTTAAAACTACTTTCTTTCTTATAACTGCTTTCTTTCTTTAAAACTACTTTCTTTCTTATAACTACTTTCTTTCTCATTTACTTGTGACCAATTGAAACTCATGAATTAGTTTAGTTTAATTCATTTTACTAACTCCCCTTCGCGGAACAGAACAGATCTACCCGCAAGGTTATGCTATCTCTGTCTCCCCTTCGTGACTTGGAACAGAACCAATCACAAGGTTATGCTATCTCTGTCTCCCCTTCGTGACTTGGAACAGATCCAATCACAAGGTTATGCTAAGCTAGACAACTACTTCGCGACGGGAGGTACCACCCCAGTAGTGTCTTCAGATCTCCCGATTATGTGGGTGATCCTAGTCCGGACAACTGACTCTTATTACTTTCTTTGCTTTAATTCTTATCTCATTACTTTCTTCGTTACATCTTAAATTGGTCAAAAAGGGACACAATTTATAACAAACTCAAACACATAAACTTTATAACTCTTAATCAAAAATACTTTCAAAACTAACTTCAACATCTTTAGCTCACATATGGAGCCTCTTTCGAAATACTTTATGAACTATACTTCTTTAAAATCTGCTTAAAAACACTTAGCTCATATATAGAGCTACTTTCAAAACTGTTTCCAAACTTTAACATTTGAAGTAATTTGGAGATCTTATTTTCTGAAAACTTTAGTTTGCTATATACAAAAAGTCCACACATACTCACCTTGATGTAGCTAAAGATCACTAAGCTTCTCGTACTCCTTTCCCTTTTCCGTGCTCAATAGTATTTAAAGCACCTCCTATATATATATCACGTATATATATTCTTAATTAATAAATATATACTACAGCTGACTCTATAACTTAAGAATCTCTTATAACATAACTTCAGGTTATAACAAGTGTATAACCTTAAATAATTAATTTTACAAATTTCCCGAAATACGCGTATTTTACTACAGTACCCTCGGGAGGTCGTATTTCGGTTCCGACAATTTTTCATGAAGTCTTAGGCCATAATAGACCTATGTTTAAAATTTGAGGTCAAACGGACAAGTTTTAAACCAAATCTCAAAATCAAATTGAACTTGGCAGGAGACTCACTGCATGTTTCTGCCGGCGCCGCCTCGCGACTCGACCACTACCTGGTCGCGACTCGAAGCCACCTCGCGACTCGACCACTACCTGGTCGCGACTCGAAGGCAAAGTATATTGCCTTAAATAACGATTTTCCAAACTGTAGTTCCACTATTCACCCCATTAAGCTCTTAATTCTTAACTTAATTGGTTTAGGGTCATTTCCAGGCCCTAAATACCAACTTATACTTAGTTTTAAACTTCAAAATCATCAAATCTTTCTTATTATCTTGAAAATTCTTCCGAAAACACCATTTTTCACCAAAAATCGTTTTATGGAATTTTTAAGGCTTGAAACTGATTTCTTACTTCTTTTATGTCATGTTTGACTTAACAAGACCATAAGAACTATATAAAATCAGTTTCATCTCTTGAACCCATTTCTAGGGTTCTTGGGCTAAAAACCCATTTCATCATCTTTGCATCAAAACTTCAATTCCTTTGAATTAATAACTACTACAAGTTCCTTTCATCATTTCTAACCTATTAGACTCACCAAAACCACTTGTTCATCCAAACCCGTGACTAATGTTCTTGAACCAAAATCATCATTTTCTTGATTTTTACATATTCAATGGCTAGAACATGCTTATATGATGATTTTAAGCATGATGAGTTGGATGATTTCATTAGAATCATGTTTTCTGGAAAATCATAAATCAAGGACATGATTCCCGTTCAAGACTTGGAGCTCAAAACAAGAAAATCTTACCTCTTGAAGCTTGGAATCACCAATTCCAAGTACTATCTTGAGTTCCTTGCAAAATGATCAGAACTTCTTCTCCTCCCGTGCTCTCTCTCACTCTCTCTGGACTCTTCTATGAACTTCTGGAGAATGAGAGTTGATTAACTCTCTTATTTATATTTTAATTTTATAAAATATTTACATTCTAGTCCCTACTCTTTCCACTTTTCTACAAAAATGGTCCTAAGACCCAAAATCTTGCAAACAAAGTTTCATTAACTTCTAACTTGATATTTTCTTGACATTTTGGTCATTTCCATGTCAAATGACCATTTTGCCCTTTTTGGTCAAATTTCACTATTCACGCGGTGAAACTTTAAATTTTACATAGACTTTTATTTCTTACATTCTCATTTTACAAATAACATAATATTTTACATAATGGTCTTATAATGTGTCAAAAGACCATTTTACCATTTTTACAACTTTTTCGTGGGTTCTTACAGCATGTGCAGTTTGTTGTAGTCATTTTGACATTCTAGTCAAGTGCCTTGTGTTAGGTGATAACGCTATATTGCATATTTTTTATGCGTTATTGGAATGTGTTTTAGTTGTTTTATATTTATATAATGACTATTTACGCTCACTTTTGGTGTAAGTGCTTGTATAGGAAAATACTTAAAATGCAAAGTTTAAAGTGTAAGATTAGCCAAAGATAAGGATGAAAATGAACGATAAGATCAGGAGAAGCTCGTGAGCGGAGGATTGATGGTCGCAACGCCAGTCATTGGATAAGAACGTGATCCGAAGTTTGACTCGAATTTCAAAATGCGAAGAATTGGGGATGAGGCTGACTTGGACACGAAAAGCCCTATCCGACGGCGTGAACTGTCATATCTTGCAACTATAAATAGAGATCTCTAGGTCGAATTTCAGGGAGCGGAGAGCCATCCATTGAGAATAAATCAGAAATCTTTAGCTCAGTTTCTTCTTTATTTAGTTTATACTTCATAGTTGGTTAGCTTTGTCGTTATTTTCAATATTTTGGTTGTGTATCAAATCTTGTGCTACGAGTATTCCGCATCAATGAATTTATCTAATCGCAGAGGTTAAGTTTTAGATCTAGGAGCAAACATTCGGCTCCTGATTTGGTTTTGGTTTTGGTTTTGGAACGATTGCTGTTAGTTTCAATTTTTATAAAAAGAAGTATTTTTAGTTAATCAATGTTTCAATTTATAGTTTCAAGCGTATTCTAATCTTGTTTATACTTTAGAGTTTTAATTGAGTTTAAGTGTAGTGATATGTCTACTTTAGAGTGACACTATAATACAATTTTGTTATCGACACAAAAGTGTCAACCACGAAGTCCTTGATTCGACCATTACTTACCCTAACTAGTAGACACTAAAGTTATATTTTTATTTTTGACCGCATCAACGACTGCAACGTGTTATTAAGCTTTTTTCTTTTATTAATATCGCTACATTTCTAAAAAATAAAAACAACATGAAGTTGTACAAGACAATACCAAAACGATCTAGCAAGAAATCCGTTGATACAAATATAAAAATATGTAATATAATATATAATAAAAGAATACATTTTTACATAGCATATTTCAGTTTGTGGTTTACTTTCTGATGAAGATACGTAGACGTTAAATGTAGGATACAACCGACTCAAATGATTAGTAATAAAACTGATCAAATATTTTAATACAAAAACTATAAGTCTATTAGGGTGGACGGTGTAAACACTGTCGAACCCGATGTTGGTCGAACCCGCCTCAAGCCGTTGCCGACGGTGTAGAAGTCGGTGAACCCACCACTGCCGAACCCACCTCCAACTCGCTGCCCACTTTTCCTTCTTTGCCTTCGACGCACAGCGGCTTCACAAACTCGCTGTTTCTCCTCCTTGAACCCGCCGGACGCCTAAGCTGCACGACACCGCCGGTGCCACACCATCTATCCCACGAACCCATGGGCGATCTTGCCCTACTCCATCCACCCTTATATGATTTTATTTTATTCTTATATTCTATTTGCATATATGCAAATCATGATTATTAGTTTTAGATATAATGTTAACTTACAAAGCGAAGACAATTGTTTAAATCAGCGCGTTGCATTTATTTTAATTTATTTCGAAGAAATACATATATCACATTGCAAGCGGGACTAGAACCGCTCACCAGAATACATCACCGGAATCGCATTACGACCACCGAACCGGGAAACAGCGCAATCAGTAGCAAATATATCCGACGTCGAGTACTTGGGTGTGTCACCCATTACCGGCATATTTGCACTAAGCTTAATCTTACTCGCATAATTTCTCCTATAAGTTTGTCCTAAAACACCATCCACTCCATCACTTAGATTAAAAAACTTAAACCTTAAATTCAAATGAGCGAAACAATTATCATCCGTGATATTATAACCATGAACTCTTGATTCCTCCGCACCGATTGGCACCACCGTGGCTGTAATCCTGAAACTGTTCTGAACTTCAATCGCAATACCATTAGTTGGGCTTGTTCGAGATATCTGTAGAGATGAATTACGGTAATTCCAGTTTTTCCCTTCAATAGATAGAGGAGTATTGTCAAAAAATATAAAGAGATGCTCTTCGTTATCATCCCATATCGACGTTCTCTTGGCTCCGACAAGGAGTTTGTGATCGTCGAACAATATTCCGATGGATTGCACCCATGTGTAGTCACGAGTGAGTTTAGGATTTCGTTTCCCGATGAAGTGACCGTTGATGTGAAGGTTGTTGTCGGATACTAGACAGAAGTCTTGATCTTTACGGCCATGGAAGTAGAATGTGACACCATCTCCTCCTACAAATCGTGGGTCTTGACACAAAGCTCCCGGCATATTGCAACCTTCAAATGTACCAAGCAATGAAGTTAATTTCATAATTTCAGTTGTTACAAGTACATATCACTACAGATCAAAACACAACTTACGGCAAACTGGCATGCAGGAAACACAATCCATAAAACAGTTTCTTGGACAGCTGTCCGGACAAGGGTACCACTGATTGAAGCATGTCGGGAACAAACGAGAAAGGCATCTCACGTTTTTGCGATTTCCAGGCACGGGAGGTTGTTGTGGAGGTAAACTTGGTCTTGGAGGTGTTACAGGTCTTGGGGGTGTTACAGGTCGCTGGCCGGCGACCATAAAAACGAAAGCCCAAGAGATGAACAAAAAAGCAAGCCAAAGAGTCGATGAACTCATCATTTTAATGGTGGAGACTATGGAAACCATTAAGCGTTGCAAAGTTGTTATGTATGTTGTGATTGCTGGTGTATTTGGTAATTCGTCGAAGGACTATTTATAATGGAACAACAATCGGTTAAAAGTGCAAGGAGGTTTATGAAATGGTTCATTTCATGTGTCAGACTCCATAAGTGGCATGAAAAAATAACATTCAGGGTTTATAACGTTCCTTTCTTCATCATCTACAATCATTACGTGTGGGATGTTTCATGTGATGATACTTTTGTAACTCATGAGCTTAATCAATGATCTCTATTAGTGACCAAATGTTTTATAGGTGACTATCCATATTTTGTTACGGAATGCACTCTTTGGTGATCACAAGAAAGTGTCACTAGAATCAATCGTCATAGGTGGGAATTCGTGTCTAAATTTTGTAACAACTATTCCTTAGTTTATTACGATAATGTTTGGTACACTAGACCTGATTAACTTGTAGACAATAGAAAATGGCAGAAATTATTGTAGGATTTGATACAACTATTAGTGATATGAGAAAATGTTAAAATTACTATAACGCCCTTTCACAAAAAATCATCTAACATTACCAACATAACATCAGAGTTCAGAGTTTCCCATACAAAATATTTACAGTTTACTGACTTTAAACAACATTATATAACCCATACAATTTGCAACGTATTTTCAACATTATTTATATACAATCCAACGTCAAATTAAATGCATGAGTTTTTTTTTTTAGAACGACAAATCTATTCTACTCCTACTTCTAAACTACTCCTGAATCTACCTATGTCTCTAGCGAGACTTGAACTCTCAACCTCAAAGAGAGAGGGCGACGCCTTTACCACTTGACCAATAGGCCATTGGCATTAAATGCATAAGTGATTCTAGCATAGCGGTAATGACCTACATGTTTCAATCGTATTACCCGAGTTCGACACTTGCTCCACGCACCCACGTTTACTTTTTAAAGTCAAATATCTTTGAATCATTTATCGCCTCTCAACTTTGTCTTTTTATAATTTTGGCTGAACATTTTTATTTTTTACAGTTTTCTCACAACAATTCTTTATTTATGCGAATTTACACAATATTTATATTAATTTATTCAAGTTTTCCTTCACTTTTTTAGCTCCATTTTTTTACAATCTTGGTTTAAAGGCTTTTCCTTCTTTTGTTTTTGCCAAACTTTGTTTTTCTTTTACAAATTTGATCCAAACTTTTTTATAAAATCTTTAAGCTTTTTTTTTTTCAAATTTAGCCAAACTTTCAATTTTTTCGATTGTAGTCCAAACATCTTTTTTATTACAAATTTGGTGGAACTTTCAATTTTCTTTATCAAATTTGGTCCAATTTTTTCTATAAATTTTCCACAACATTTTCTTATATAAATTTGTATTTTTAAGGCATTTGGTTTTACGAGTTCCTTTATATATATTTTTTACAAATTTGTTTTTGGTGAAATCATTTTCACAAAAATTTTTTTAGCTTTTTCATATATTTGCTTTTATACATTTTTTTAAGATTTGCCGGTTTTAACATCTATTTTTGTGCCGTTTTTTTTTTCCAAATTTACATATTAATTGTTGGTTATAAAATATTTTTTTAGATTTGTGTACATATTCCTTTTCATCCATGTAGAGTTGTAAAGCATACATATATCCGTTTTTTTTAATTTTCGTATTCCTAAATAAAAAATTCATTTTTATATATAATTAAATTTGTTTTTTCTATAAATTATGTTTAACTATACACCCATAAAGTTCTCGCAGCAATCCGTTGCAACGCGCGGGATGCACCTCCTAGTTTAATACAAATATGTAGCAGAAAATAATAAACATCATTTGTTCTTTCATTAGAATGTATACTAAAAAATTGCATACGCCTCATAAAAATATCATTCATTTCCAAAAAAACAAATTTGATATTGACATCCTAAGCACAAAATCATAAATCATTTGAGCAGTCCAAACTCCAAAGAACTCCACAATTCCACATGCTTTTTGAATCGTGAGTACACAGTACATATTAGGCAACACCGAATTATCTCGTCAAAAACCATCAATACGGCCAGCCCAAAGATAAGCGAGTGACCACTGACCACTCATGGCCTAACAACTTGAGAAGCCCATAAGGCTAAAGGAAGTGATGGCCAATGGCCAACGGATGGCCAAGGGGTTTTTGTGGGTCAGACTATGGTTGGCAGACATTGGCCATTTTGTAGGGAGTGGTGGCCAATGGCCAAGGAACTGCCAACCAAATTAATTTGAGAAATTACAACTTTAGTCCTTGTATAAACAGAATTCGTTTTTTTACTTCAAATTTAAATATTTCATTAAAAATAAAAAACACAAACAACTAACAATTTAAAAGTTAAATAAAGACACAAACTAAAACACAAACAACTAATCTACTCATCGTCGAACGTGTAACCCAATTTCCTAGTTGCATCCTTCTTCGCTTGAAGTGCAATTTGATACTCGAACCCTCGTAGATCGGATGTGTTTCTCGTCACAATATCCATCAACTTGGTTTTGACTTTCTCTTCATGTAAAGTCCGCAAAGTGGCGACTTGCTTGTTCAATTGTTGCAATTCTGCGCTACTATTCGTGCCAGAACTACCTCCCTTCATCTCCCTCTTTGCTTGATCACGACCAATCGGAAGAACGTCAGCCCCCGGCTCCTCATTAATGTCGAAGCCAACATTTGCATAAGAAGACTGAGAGTGTGTGGATGTGGAGGATTTGAAGCGTTTGGTTGCATTTATTCCAACGGCGAATTGATGAAAGGATGTTTGTTCCCTCCATTTTTCGTTGTCTCGGATTACCCTCCAAAACGCCTCCGCATGAGCATTGAAAGGATTTTTGGTGCCACTTTTGTCAATATATTGCTGCCGAGCAGCAAGCATCACATCATCTATATTGGCACCACTTGGCCAATTTCGTTTACATTGTGCAAAAATCGCCTCAAATGCCTTGGCAATTTTACTTACACCACGTCATTTCGAGTATATTGACTGGTGGGTACGGTATGTACGACTCATTCGCTGACACCATAATTTCCAAATCCTTTCTTGGAAAACTTAGGTTTCTTGGTCGTTTCCGTGAACCGCATCCTCCGATATGTCCACCCAAGTTTTTGTTAAAGCTATCACCTCATCAACTTTCCAAGGCTCTACATTGGCTCTCTGTCTCATTGGGGCTTTCCCTTTTCCACGACCTTTTGATGATTTTTTTGGTTGTGGTTCTTCTTCTTCTTCTTCGTCTTCTTCTACTTCTTGTTGTTGTTCTTCTTCTTCTTCCGAGTCCGATGCAAGAAGACGTCATGGTTGAGTTAAGAAGAATTGTGTTCCAAAAACTTGAGAGTGTACTTGTGGTGGAGAAGGTGTGGTGAAAAGATTTTGAGATTGTGTGGGAAAAGTATTTTGGTTTTGGGATAAATTGTAGACAAAGTTGGCTAACGGCTCATCGGGTTGTGGTGAAAACATTATAGGATGATAAGCATTTGTATCTAGGTTTGATGGATGGTTTGGAGGTGGAGTGTTGGAAGATTGGTTCTTGGAAGATTTTGAACCTTTCTTTTTGTTTGAAGACATTTTGAGAGAGTTTTGGAAGGGATTCTTGTGTGAAATGAATGAGATTTAGATGTATATATATATATATATATATATATATATATATATATATATATATATATATATATATATATATATATATATATATATATATATATATATATATATATATATATATATATAGGGGATGAAAGAGGTTTTAAAAATCTGATTTAAAAAAAACGGCTACTTTTTATAAATGGGTTAAAAGTGTAAAATTTTCAAAACATTCCAAATTTAAAATCTAGCCGTTCAGGGGGTCATTTTGACATTTCTTGAAACTTTCTCAAGGCTTGGCATCTCGCCAAGCCGTTGGCGAATGAAGGATGGCGAGAGGGTGGCGAGGAGGGCGGCAGTGGGCATGGCGAGTCGCCAAGAGGGTTGGCGACCTCTTGGCGAGCCATTGCTCCGGCCAGCCTAATTATGATTGAGTGTGAATATATATATATATATATATATATATATATATATATATATATATATATATATATATATATATATATATATATATATATATATATATATATATATATATATATATATATATATATATATATATATATATATATATATATATATATATATGTTCAAATACATTTCTAAATATTGTGTGATTGTAGGACTAATTCTGGACCAATCATTTGATGGGGGCAATTTGGGAATTTGTTTATTTACAAATTGATATTACGCCTATAATTAAGGAAGTGCTCTAACACTAGATCAGTCATTACTCATTACCCAATTCAACTCAAATCAAACCTCTGATTCCAGTCCATTCTCCGATTACAGTCCATACAATTGACCGACTACCCCTCCGTCAGCAATCGCCGCCGCCGGCAGCGACAGTGTGGCTGTTTCTTCGGTTTTTGTTGCTTGAAAACGAACCATAGCAGCTGATGTTCTCTCCCACTCGTTCTCGCGGATTTTCAGTCGCAATCATCGTTCTCGCGGATTTGCAATCGCAATCATCGAAGAGACGGAGGTGGTGAAATCGCAAACACGCACACCTCGATCGGAATTCAAAAATTATATGCAATCGCAAACACGCACACGCATACATCAATCTGGTGTGGGAGACGGAGGTGGAGTAAAATCCGGATGTCGACAAAGGTTTCGCTTTGAAAAACTGGGATTCTTTGAGAATAGTCCACATCTTCTTTCTTCTGGAAATTATAAAACCAAAATAAAGTGTATTCTCTGATAATAGTTCACATCTTCTTTCTTCTACAGAATATTCTCTGAGAATAGTTGTGTTTTATGGCAAGAATAAAGTGCATTCTTTGAGAATGAGTTATGTGTTATGCCAAAACAAAAGTACGTAACTGAAAATAGTAGTGTATTTTTTGAGAATTTGAGTGTATTTTATGACCCATTCTTTGAGATTTGTTAAGTGTATTTCTAAGCATGTTTTCATGCCTTTTTATCCTTGTTTTATCTTGCATTTGATTCTCATTATTGCATATTTTCATGTTTTTCGGGATTTCAAGAATAGCAATCTACTTTCACACTTTGTGGTTGTTTTCAGGTGCTTTTGAAGGATGAATCTTGTATTGGATGACAATGGGAGGCTACACAAGAAATTTCAAAAGAAACGGAGCTCAAACGAAGAAGTTACAAAAATGTCGTCCCGAAGACAGTATGGTACACGGGCCGTGTAACTTTATGCCTTGAAGTTACACGGCCGTGTAACTTGATCATGCCACGTTTGATGCCACGTCAGCTCAAGGGATGTCCAGGAAAAATGCAGGATTACACGACCGTGTAATCTTGGCCCAAGAAGTTACACGGCCGTGTAACTTTTCCTGCTGTCCAGATCTACTTTTTGGCCCACTATGAGTTGTTTACTCCTTCTTGTGCTATCATCCTCATGCTACACGACCAGATGCAGATCCAACCTGATTTTGAGGCCATGTGATGAAAGAAGTGGGTCTTGGAATGATGATGTTTGGCATTGTTCAATTTACCATTTTACCCTTGGTGTGTTAGTATAAATAGATGTGTTTGGTTAGCCTAAAAACCATCTCATAGATCTCTTATTCCATTCTCTCCTGCAAAACTCTCTAGTTACATTGTGTTTGTGTTTGTATGCAACTTCAAGTGTGGATTATCTTCATTTTGTAAGTTTATTTCTCTTCTACTAGTCATGAGTGGCTAGTAACCTTATTTTCTGGTTTTGTATTAAGGATTATGATTGTGATTTAATATAAAGTTTGATGTTTGATTTTATATCTTTCTAGTGATATGATTTTGAGGTTTAACAAGCGTTTGGTTTTTATTTATTTCATATTGGCCATTTGATCTCAAATAATAATCAATTTAGTCATACAAATTATAAAATCTGTAATTGTTTTATAAAATGTTATTTGTGACAATCATCTTTAATTGGTGAAAATCATATCACATGTTTTGACACTTCAACGCTTGTTTAGGAGTATTGAACATTGTTGGGAACATTCACATAAAACATAATGCAATCTTTCATTCAAATTCTATGATCTTATCTAGATTTGATTAGTAAGATTAGTCTTAGTTAACGAGCTTCTCTTGACTAAGGTACATTAGGTGAATGGTGTATGTGCGAGCTTTCGGCATACACAAAGTACCAACTTAGAAAGATTAAAGTTATAAACATCATTCTTATTGTTATTTCCAATCATATGACTAAAAATGCAAAACCAGAATTTGTCCCCAAATTATAAAATACAAAAGCAATTTTTCTAAATTTTGTCCCAAGTCAAATATACAATCATATTTCAACTAAACATCAAAACCCCCCTTTTGTTACTATCTTTACAAGTTTAAATCTCGTGAAAATCAATGTATAATTCATTAGACCATCGCTCCCTGTGGATCGACCCTACTTGCCATTTATACTACATAGTTAGTATTTATAACAAGTAGTGTAATCACGAAATATTGGTAATCAACAAATCATTTTAAAACCATATTTCAACTCTTTTATTTTGTTGGTTACGACACTCAACAAGAATGAGAGTCATTCCCAGTTGAATGTAACTGTCTGCATCTCTTTGTGTACTCCATTCTTTGAGAATAAGAATCATTCTTTGTATACCCATTCTCCGAGAATGTGTCTGCTGGTGGTACACCATATTTGATACCGAGAACAGACAAAGATATAAAACCCAAAATACCCATTCTTTGAGAATGAGAGTCATTCTTTGTGTACCCAAGTGATTATGTTCTTCCCCAGAAATCGTAAAATAAAGTAATCGAAATTAAGAGCATGTTCCGTCATCTTTTTCGATCTTCAAAATTGATTTGAAAAAAATCTCATTTCCTTATTTGTAGGTATATTAAAATGCCCATTATACCCTTAATCATATTATTTTAATTATTTTTATTTAAGTATTTTATTTTAATTACACAAATGTCACTATCATCTAAGCCCTTGATTTTTTCAATTTAATGATCCAAAATTGGTCCTACAATCACACAATACTTACCAAATGTATTTAATACTAACTTTATATATATATATATATATATATATATATATATATATATATATATATATATATATATATATATATATATATATATATATATATATATATATATATATATATAGAGAGAGAGAGAGAGAGGTGCAAAAGCTAGATTTTTTTTTTTGAAACCGGTTCGGTTTGAAACTGGTTTCTATCAAAAATTATCCTCAAAATCGGTTTGGGTCAACGTGGTCAAAACCAGTTTAAAACCGGTTTTACATATTGGTTTAACAAACCGGTTCGGCCAAAACCGGTTTTAAATTTTATACATTAAAATCGATTCGAACCGGATCGGTTTGAGAGAAACCAGTTTCAAAATCAGATCGGATCAGATTGAAAACTGGTTTCGGATCATAACCCAATTTTTTTGTTCACCTCTCTCTCTCTCTCTCTCTCTCTCTCTCTATATATATATATATATATATATATATATATATATATATATATATATATATATATATATATATATATATATATATATATATATATATATATATATATATATATATATATATATATATATATATATATATATATATATATATATATATATATATATATATAGGGTTAGGTTCATATGACACCATTATATTTCGTGAGACCGGGAGACGCATTCTTAGCCACTTATTTTGGGTGTAAAACAAAAAAAAATTAAAAAATGCAAAATAAATGAAAAAATTTGAAAAAAATATATTTATTTATTATTTTCGTCATTTTTTTATTCAAAAAAATTTTAAAAAAATTTTAAAAAAATAAAAAAAATTAGCGTTTTTTCATATTCTAGTAGAATATTATAATAGTTTGTGTAATATTCTATTAGAATATGCAACGTCCAGCAACATTCTAATAGAATATTTTTTTGATTTTTCTAGGTTTTTTTCGAATTTTTTTTATTTTTAATTTATTTTTAATTTTTTTTAGATTGTATAAGTAGCGAAAATAAGTAGAATTTTTTTTTTTGAAAATTCTCATTATTTTAGCCTATTTTAATTTTTTTTATTTTTTGATCTCTAAAATGAGTGGCTAGGATTGAGTCTCCCAGTCTCACAAAATTTACATGGTCTCATTTGAACTTCTACCTATATATATATATATATATATATATATATATATATATATATATATATATATATATATATATATATATATATATATATATATATATATATATATATATATATATATATATATATATATGTTGTTTTAAATATCTATTTTTATGTATAAATCATACTTTATACTTATGTTATTTTATATTACAAATAGAACCATTGATACTTGATTTTACAATTTTTCAAAATTGTGTAGCATTAGAAACTATAATGTTTATCATGTATTTTCGTTGTTTAATCGGTAATATGCTACAAAAAAGACATCCGTTTTAACAAAACATGACAAATAAACAAAAATGACCAAATGATATTATAAACTTGACCATGTAGACAAATTAAATCACCTAAAAATCATTTTACTCAACAAGACATGTCTCAAAAAGCTCAATCCATTAAGTCTAAACATATTGTAGTTTGAGTTTGACTCGAATTGTCAAAGAAACTTAAATATTTTTTTTTTGGAAACGGCAATTTTACACCTTGAGGGTACTCAGCCTTGCACCCAGGGCGGTTTGCGATTACCTATGGTGCAAAGCCTTTCTCCTCCACCTGTTTATTCGCCGCCCAGGGAAAATCCCCCACATGGGGTTAGTTGGAGTCGAACTCCAGACCTCCCACCACATGGGTATATAACCCGGGTGCATCCACCCAGCTAGGCTAGGCTTCACTTGCCAAAAAAACTTAAATTGGCACTCAAAAGTGCTAACTTGTTAAAAGAGTGCTTGAGTCTATAATCAAACAAATAAGTTCAAGTTGAGCTCAAAGTTGCTTAAAAGCTATAACGGTGTCGGCTACTGCTAAAGCAACTTCACATATAGAGTTTAATACATAATGCAGTTAGGCCCACACAAGTAACATCCCCATCATTAATTAAGGTAAAGAAGTCAAAATGAGAACCACTACTCTTTTCTGTACAACAAAAGAACATAGTGTTGATTAAATTCAGATCACATGATCAATACCATATACAATTTTTTTACCATATGTCAATAATAGATGACATCCAATACGATAATTCCAAATGGGGATGCATATACCACCCAACGCTAACAAAACTTGTCATATTTAGCAAGTGTCTACACGATTCATAACTTCGATCTCACAAATTAACCGGGATAATAAAAAGAACAGGACAACAAAAAATACAATTCTACCATCAAAGTTCATTGATCCTTAAAATCAATCCAACATTCAACAACGGTGACTTTGTTTTAGCAAATGGTAAACATGAACTACCAGAACAATAATAATAATAATAATAAAATAAAAAACTAAAAAACTACACTAATTTAGTCAAATGGAAAAGAAACTGAAAAACAAATAACGAACAATGACCATACAGAAGAATTAAACAAACTAAAGGCCACGAAATCATATCATCAGCTAATGTCCCTTAAACCTTGTGATAGATGCTTTTGAAAACCAGAACTTTAGCTCCGAATATCACTTAAACCACGTAAAATATATAGAGGACCAACTTAATATTATCAAAGAACATGTAACATGGTATCGTGTTATATTAGGGATTTTTAGGCATTTGTATTAAGAAGGTACCTCGGGTGCTTATCTTCCAAGTACATATCTACAGCTTTTCTTGATGGACAACCTCTCGTATCGACATACAATTGCACTTATACAACACATTTTTGTACGAATTCATGGTAAAAACAATCATTATACTTTGGGCATAGATAAACTTTATTTGTTCCCAATACAGTGAAAGTAGTTATCCAAAATGTTTTTATCAATAAAAACATATTATAACTATAAGCTATGCACAATAGAATAGGGTCAAATCTAAAAAAAAAAGTTAAATGTAAAAATAACACTCTAATTAAAGTAACGAATTGCCTGCCTTCGTACTTCTTCATTGGAGGAATTTTTGTCAGCTAAGACAGTAAAATAGGGTTACTAGCGCCTTTCAGCCGCAACATTTGCCAATATCCCCCAGTTCAAATTTTAACAAGAAAATAATGGGACAAAAACCCTATACCAATTTTATGTAGTATAAAAAATTTCAATAAGAACCCAATAAACCAAAAAGCATAAACAAGTTTCAAATGAAAACAACAGATTCACCACAAACATGAAACTAAAATCGTATATGCATACCATATGGATTTCAGCAAACCTTTATAAGAACTCATCACGATTAACAATTTCTAAGAATATAGGAATCATTCCTTAAAATTCAATAACAGCTTGTTGATAACACTTGTTAGAACCATAATTCAAACAAAGAGGATTCCAGGACGATTAGAACTTGGTAAAAAAATGCAAGGAAAAATAGTAAAAGAAAAGGCATACAAGTCTCCGTGGAAAATTTGATGAAAATATAGATTTGAAGCATTTTGGGTGAACATTATTGACAATGGTAACGCCTCATTCCCCTACAAGAAACCACCAAATATAATAAAGAATGCAAAAATAAAAGGTTTAAATTGGAACCAAAGGAAACAATCGAGCTCAATCCATTCCTCACCATAAACAGTGGCTAACTTGGAACCAAGAACAACAAAGATGGCCTATTTTGTTATAATTGTGTAGATTTTCCAAAGTTAATATTAAAAGTAAAATGTTATAAAGGAAATCTCTTTCCAAGTAAAATGTATTATCAAGAAAAAGAACTTAAAAGTATACATGTTATCAAGCAATAAAAATAAATATGCAGGAGTTGCTATGACATACGTTATGTAAAAGTGGATGTCTTAGTTACATTACTCTCATTGTTTTGGATCCATCTTTTCACCATTAGTTGTCTACAAACAACTCTGTATCCTGAAAGTTTCTGTGTCAATGTAATCAACCATTAATTCGACCTTAATACCTTTCATATTTATAGCATTTCCCCCTTTAAGCTCAATTGTGATGAATACAAATTCTAATGTGTCGTCTTCAAATTTATGTGGTTTTAACAAAAATTTATCTTCTTCAAGTTTCTACTTTCATAATGTGGGTTTATATTTTACCCATCCTTACAATGGTAAATTCCTTCCAAGTTATCTTCAGATCAAGTTTCCATCGTCTGCCTTGTATATTCAATTCTTCGTAACATACAATTTCACATACTCATAACTCTTATAAAAAATTTGGTATTCACCGTTTTTGTATTTGATTTCATAGATGTATAAATATTTATGTCATCATTCATGGCATTTACAACAGTCTCTCATTTTAGCTCATAGAAATTCAAACTTGCGAGATTTATATATTCTATAGACATAACTAAATATCGTATACTATCAACTAATCAAGCTTCCAATCTTCTAGACATGCCATCACATAGTAGCAATTATTTTTCAAAAAAGTCATTGCCAACACAAGTCAGTGTTTAAATCCATATCAATGGTTGTTCTCAAACCATGCGCCAATGGCATATAAGCTTGTGTGGTCTGTAAAAACAAGCTGTGAAAACTTTGAAATTTTCAACTTTCTCATCCTTGATCCGATTATAAAAATATATATTTTCTAAATGTAATGCCCCTTATTGTTTTACTGTTTTATTGTTGCATGTCTACATGTAATTGAAATTATGTGCTTGGAGGTAAGAATTATGAATGTGGTAACTTAAGATGTCATACATTTCAATCGGGAAATTGTTATGCGCCAAGTTATGTCCCAATCGTTGGCATTAAGGATACAAGTCATATCATTGGTGCTCGATTATGATTATATACATGAGTGAGGTAATACGAGGGTTTTAAGTGTAGAATTTAAGACCTTAAGGGTTGGTAGAAGGATAAAAATAATTGTTAATGGATAAATAAGGGTTTTAGAGCTTAAAATGTTAAAATATATCATGAGGAGCCAAATGGGATTTTTATGCCATTAGTTAAGGACTAATTAGATAAGGCTTCAAATTTATATAAAGGCCTTTGGTGGCCTTGTTTACCATGTTGGAGTTTAGTTTTCATCACTAGGAGGAACCCTAAGCCTGATTTTGGCTCTAGCTATGGTGCAAGCTTCGTTTTCCACAGACTGGTTCAGAGTTGACAGATTTGATATGTTGATATCGTGTTTATTTCATGCATATTTTATACGATATCAGGGTGTTTTTATAAATAAATCAAGTCTAAAAGGGCTATAATACTCACTTTACTTGAAAAATGTCAATTATTCAGGTTTTCAAGCAAAAAGGAACAAAAAGAACGAAAAAGGACCAAAGTTGGAACAAGCAGGGACCAAAAACGACAAAAGGCCAAAATTACAGAGTTAGACCCGCTAACATTAGGGTTAGCGACGCTAACCTTGCTGTTGAGAAAATCAAGCTGGCGAGATTTTTGCTTTGACTGAAGACATGGTTTCGTGGATTTTGAATATTAGCGACGCTAACACATATGTTAGCGCCGCTAACTTATCCTGGAGTCTGTAAATAGCAGTTATTTCCTGCCAAAAAAGGAGTTCAGCCCCTGCGTTTTCAGTCACGACCTTGAGCCATTCCCAAGCAGTTTTTCGGAAGATTTTGAAGGCCGAATCACGACTTTCGAGATTCGGTTTACGTATTTTATCATTTGTAAGTCATATTTTATTACAATTTTGTATTTTTGATTCATTTCTAGCCATGTCTGGCTAGAAACCGCACTCTAGTTACGAGTTCGGACATGTTCTTTGTATAGTTTGAAACATTCGGCTCGATGAATGCTTTTTAATATTCCAATGATCATTTTCTTGTTTCAATTTGAGTTTTGAATTTGATTTACTTTTGACTGGCCATCTTAATTGGATCTTTTTCAAACACTGTTAATCGACTGTGTAAAGGCACATAATCGCTGAGCACAGTTGATGTTTGGTAACAAAAACAAGCGCCCAATTCCTTATTTAGAATTTGGTCATATGTCCACACACTTCCCAGCGGACGAGAAGAATTGGACATTGATTGGTAACACCTTATGCGGTTTCTGCATTTCGGCCTATAAGCGGACCTTAGGTCGGGTAAAATGGAACTAGGTTTAGGTAATAAGCGGACATTTATCTAAACATTTTATCAAGTTATTTTCATAAAGATTATATTTTATGATTTTCGAAAGCTAACTTGGAATTGTATTCTCAAGCACGTAGACCGAATTCATTCTATTACATTGAACATCGAAGACTCAGGACTAGGCCATTTTAATATTGATTTTCTTCAAAGGTATTATTTGCATGTTTCTATAGTTTAATATTATTATTTGTTATTCAAACCCCTCCCCCTCCTTTATTTTACATTTTATTAAGGCATAAGCTTTGAACTCCGTGTCCTTGAGGTTCGACCCTGCTTACCTTGTACTCTAATCCAGTGCAGTTGAGCAGTGACTGGTCGGATTCAGTTCCGATCATATTTGTTAGGTATTGACACCCTTAACATATGTCAACTTGTAAAAATCATAATCAATTGTAGGAAATTCTATGGAGATGTTCTTGGTATCCCTGGAAATCTAAAAGGGAGTACTTTGCTACTATCCAAAAACCCTTCTATGGAAATGTGATTATGATAGGTGAAAATGGGCTAGAACAGATTGTTGATGAGTGAGCAAAACTAAAATAATTATTAAACAAACAGGTTATGATTAGGAGTTGGTTTAGGCAAACCAAGTGTGTAATGTAGGTTGACACGTGTGTGTGGTTGTGGCATTTTACTTTGATCAACCTTAAGTTATTCAATTGTGACAAGTGAGTTTCACTTCCTATATTTGATATATGTGTCACATAAGTGTATGATTACTATTATATGCACAAGTAAATGGATGTAACGTTATAACATTCTTGTGGACGTTAGTCTACCGGAAGGTGTAGCGGTTGGATGTTGATGTAAGACTACCGGAAGTGGTAGTTGTAGGATGTTGATGTAAGTCCATCGGAAGGGCTAGCATTTAGATGGATTATGTGTTTCATTTTGAGTGATTATATAGTTTGCGAGCTCACTAAGATTTTCTTACCCGTTGATGTTAAACATTTTTTGGGAA
The DNA here is from genome assembly GCA_023525715.1 of Cichorium intybus. NCBI lineage: Eukaryota > Viridiplantae > Streptophyta > Magnoliopsida > Asterales > Asteraceae > Cichorium > Cichorium intybus. The sequence continues at coordinate 13,430,870 of CM042010.1, forward strand.
CTTCATGATCCTTTAAGGGGAGGAACGTGTCTTGATTACTTGGGGCTCGTTTTGACAAGTGATGGGACATTTAAATGGGATTTTGTATAATTTAAGACTTCTACATTTGTTAGAGTTTTTTTAAGTTAACATTGTTGTTTTTGGATGCTTTGAAAAACTCTCATACTTTGTTATAATTTATATTTAAAAAAAATAAGGCATTACACTAAATGTAGTGATATTCAAACTAAATCACATCCAATACCTCATAATACAACACACTATCATATGTACTAGAAAAACAATCCATAACACAAAAAATATAGTTTGTCAAATACAAAAGAGTGTGTGTGTTCATTGTATCATAATATGGAACAATCAAGAATTTAAGATAATTTCAAAGCCTTTGGTATATTTCCTCTCATTTTTTTCAAGAACAAGTCATCTAACCATGTGTGTCCAATCAAAAAAACCATTTCAGTCGCTGCTACAAAACAAAAGAGAAGACCTTAACGAAACTATTAAATATTCATATTTGAATGGATTGTTTCTAAACCAAGCGATTTCATCTAACATCCTTAACCTAGGGTAAAAAGTTTAATAAATAAAAATAATAAAATTTAATAATCATAATAATTAATAATAATAAATTAAATTATAATTTGCAATTTGGAAGAAGTACTTGGTCTAGAGTAACTAAATGAGGGTGAAATGGGAATTGACCGTAAGTTCTAGAAGGGGGCTTTTATGCAATATTAGAACATGGGTGGTGGTGGGGAAGGACTACTTAGCAATTATGGAAGAGTTGGTGTGCTGGAGGGACTAGATTGCAAATAAGGGAAAACTTGAGGTTTTAGTTGGGGGAAAACCCCATAACTCCTTCATTTCACGATTTGAAAGGAGAAGGAGGGTTATAGGCGATTTTCAAGGTGAAATCAAGAGGAGAAGCTCATTCCCATCAAGATCTTAGTGATTTGCATCAATCTCTTGAAGATCTAAGGTAAGGAATCTAGTCTTCTTGTTGGAAACCCACTTTTGGGGTAAATTTGTGTATGAAGTTCGAGTTCAAGGATGGGGGAGATGAAATCTATGATCCCAATGGTGTATCTCACAAATTTCAATAGTTATCCTTCCATATTTTGATTATTGAATGCTTGGAGAACCATTGAGGATGTTTGTTGATTCATATGAACCCTAACTTTTGGGGAAAACTCATCTATGGGTAAATCCTTGATGATTGAGTCAACTCTTATCCTTCAATGTGTTTCTATGAAGAGCTTAAGTGATTCATAATGATCCCAAGCCATTGGAAGAAGGAATTCCCTTAGTTATTGACCAATTGAAAGAATGGAATTGGGTATTCCATGGTTAAAGGCTTTGGAGTAATGTTAGGATCACAACATTGAATTGGTTCATTTGGGATGATATTGAGTGGTTTATTTGAGTCTAATGATGTACAATTTGGGTTTGAATCGTGTCCTTTTGATGTCTATGAGTTAAGGGAAGTGTTAGAACTTGAATTGGGTCAAAATAGGGTGAAAAGGACCAAAAACGGAGCTGCTGCAAGCCGTACACGACCCGTGTCAAAAAGACACGACCCATGTTAATGTGTCTGAGCTTTCAGGTTGGTCTAACACGACCCGTGTTAGGTGGACAGTCCGGATTTTTGGGTTTTGAGCCTTATGGGTTGGGCTTTTGGTTCTAAGGCTCAAGTCCACTTCTAGGCAATGCTTAACCAATATTTTACTCTCACTAGTGAAGTTAAACTAGTCTTAGAGTCATGCGTAATGTTGGACATTCTTTCTTGTAGGAAAGGAGTAGTTGGAGTTTAAACCAAGGAAGTAGCATCCTTCTTAGGGATTGAAGGAAGGTGAGTTACCGAGAGTACACATCTCTCTATTATTTTAGTGTGTGTTATTACTATTTTCATGCATACCATTTATGTGCTAATTGATGTTCAAATACTATATGTGCATTGCATGAAAAGAGTCCTTTTTAAAGATGTTCTCAACAATTATCACAATGTGGTTTTTAAAAAAGATGTTTGAGCATTCTACTTGTGCATTGCATTGCATATAGGATGGGATTGACTGTGAGACTCCTAAAAGATGACTTATGATGTTTGGGTTAGATAGCCATTTTAAAGATGTTATACCCGTATAGAGGGACTACCCTCAATGATGTATTGGGATTGTTTTCGCCAATAGGAAACCGCATGAGGGAGTTGCTACCCCTCATGAGGCTAGTGTGATGGCCACTAGTCTTAGTTTAACCCACATGGGGATCAAGTACTATGCTTTGGGCGTTGACTTGTGAACTTGGGTGGGTGCCATTATGGTGAGATGGACTTTTATGAGGTGACATGGGTTGGGATAGTTGCATTGCATTTGCATTTCACAACTAACTATTTTGAGAAATCTTTATGATGTTTTATACAAATCCCAAGTGTGTGGAAAACTATTTTTGGAGGTTGTCTCGAGTGTCAACGTTATCCTTTTAACTCATAATGAGGTAACCTCGGGTAACTCACTAGACATTTTCAATTGCCTAACTGTTTTGATGTGTACTCGGGTTAAGGATAGGAGCTTGATACGAGGCGAGGATATTTAGAAGACAACGGAGTGTGTGACCATTTGAACCATGTTATGTTACTTGAATTATGACATTTCCTCGCTATACGTTTGTTAAGATTTATAAAGATATTTTTGGGACCTATTTTCCGCAAATGATGATTTTACCTTTAATTAATAATCGAAATGTGATAAAAGAATGTTCTTATAATAATACCCTAGCGAGGGGTGTCACATGTCAAAAAAGAGATCCTAAACTTATCTTTCGAAGAAAAGGCCGAGGAGATTTTATTTGAGAAGTGAAGGCAAAATCGAGAGCACCAGTAACCAGATGAACGCTTGCTTTGCAACGCATTTTTAATATTGTCTGACTACCATCTTGCTTCCAAGAACCTATCACTAGATAACCAATCAGACAATAACAAAGGTAAAATATAAATTAGAGAAAGAAGGTTTGAAGTTAAATATCAATACAATAGTAATAGCTCAACAATAACCAACTTTTTATATGTATTTGCAGCCTATATTTGACACATTACAGACTTTAACATCTGATGTGAAAATGTATGATTGCATTGAATTTCTTTTTATATTTAGAGTTTTAATGTAAACTTCCATACATATTTTATAAATCAAACCTCATAATATTATCGTCCTTCCAATAGAGTTTAGTGGTTTAGCTCATAAGATGGCACAGATTGGAAAAGCTCTATTACCAAAAATCACTAACCATATAAATTATATGGACCTTAGTCTTGCTTATTGTTTCACTATAACCTATCTTTCCAAAAATAAACTCAACGAAAAATCTGAACACAAAGGCTCCTTATTTGTGAAACTTTCATACTTCTAAGCCCATGCCATTGATTAATAAAAACACCTAAAAAAGATTTGAATGGTTGCTTTTGGATCAATTTAATAAATCTGCAAATGCTGACTCAATGATTACTCCTAAGCCTCCTGTTGATTCTTTGTCGCTTTTGGATCAATTTAATAGGTTTATTGAAATGGGTCAAGCGAGTGGGCTACGTATGAATGGTTGTGAAAAAGATTTGAAGATTTTTCTCAAAAAAATTGGAGCGGGTGACGTTTTTATATGAATATTTTATCGTTAAATGTTCAAGGATTGGGAGGTAAAGGGAAAAAACGGTGGGTTCATGATCTGTGTAGAGTTCATAAGGTGAATTTTCTGGCTATTCAAGAGACGAAGAAGGATCGTATTTCTCCTTTGTTGGCTAGAAGGTTATGGGGTAATTCCTTTTTTGAATATTCAGTGAGTCCGTCGAGGGGAGCTTCAGGTGGTATAGTTTGTATTTGGGATAAAGGGGTGTTCAAGTGTAAAAAACAAGTGATACAGGATGCTTTTGTGATGTTGGAAGGATGTTGGGGAGGAGATAAATTTCCTGTTTTGATCATTAATATTTATGCTCCTCAAAGTGCTAATAATAAAAAAGACTTGTGGCTTACTATTGGTGGGTTTTTGGATGCGTGGGAAGGTGAAATCATCGTGATGGGTGATTTTAATGTGGTTCGGTTTGAGACTGAGCGACATGGTTCGTGCTATAATAAAAGACAAGCTGATGATTTTAACGATTTTATTCGTTCGGGTAGTTTGGTTGATGTTCAACTAGGGGGGTATTCTTTTACATGGTCGGATAAGGTGGCGGGGAAGATGAGTAAACTAGACAGATTTTTGGTTTCGGAAGGTGTGTTGTCTTTTTTCCCTAATCTATCGGGAATTATTCTTGATAAGCATCTTTCGGATCATAGACCGATTTTTCTTAGAGATTGTGAACTTGATTTTGGCCCTACTCCTTTTCGTCTTTTCCATTCGTGGTTTTTCGAGGAAGATTTTGTGCAGGTGGTAGAGGATTCTTGGAGTAATGACGGATGTAATCACGTGAATGCCATGGTTAAAATGAAGGAAAAGCTTAAAATCTTGAAGAAAAATTTGAAGATATGGAATTGCGATAAGTTGCAAATACGAAATAAACGGAAAAAGGAGATTCAAAAAGAGATGGTGGAGATAGATAAGAAAGCTGATATTGGGGGTGAAGTTAGTGGAGATATGGAGAAAAGATTGTTATTGGCTAAAGAATTGGCGGATATAAATAGAATTGATTCTCTTGATGTGGCTCAAAAAGCAAAAGTTAAGTGGGCTATTGAGGGGGATGAAAATACAAAATTTTTTCATGGCATTCTTAATAAAAGAAGAAGAAACACGACTATTCCTGGTGTTTTTTCTGATGGTCGTTGGATTGAAGAGCCAAAGTTTGTCAAAGAGGAGTTTAGAAAACACTTTGCGGAGAGATTCGCTAAACCTGATTGGGTTAAGCCTCAAGTGGAACAACCTTTTCCTTGTGTTTTGTTGGTTGACCAGTCGGAGGAATTGGAGTCTGAGGTCTCGCTGGAGGAGGTAAAAAATGCTGTCTGGGAATGTGGTTCTGACAAAGCTCCGGGGCCGGATGGATTCACTTTTGAATTTTTCAAAAAGTTTTGGTATTTGGTTAAATCTGAGGTGGTTGAGGCGGTAAAGTGTTTTTTTAATATGGGAAATTTTGCTGGTGGTTGCAATGCGTCTTTTATTGCCTTGATTCCTAAAGTACAGCAGCCTAAATTTCTTACAGATTATAGACCTATTAGCTTGATCGGTTGTCAATATAAAATTATTGGCAAACTTTTAGCTAATAGGTTAAAGAGTGTTATTGATGGTATTGTTAGTAAAGAGCAGTCTGCTTTTATCAAAGGAAGGCAGATTTTGGATGGTCCGTTCATTCTTAATGAGTTGGCTTCATGGTGTAAGTATAAAAAGGAAAAAGCTTTTGTGTTTAAGGTTGATTTCCAAAAAGCGTATGATTCTGTACGGTGGGATCATTTGGATGAAGTTATGTTGCAATTTGGTTTTGGTAAGTGGTGGCGAGGTTGGATTTCTAGTTGTTTGCATTCGGCCACTTCTTCGGTGTTAGTTAATGGTTCTCCTACGGATCAGTTCCAGCTCGCCAGAGGTCTCAGACAGGGAGATCCTTTATCTCCTTTTCTTTTCATTTTGGTGATGGAGAGTCTTCATATTATGGTCCAACGGGTTTTGGACAGAGGATTGATGTCTGGATTCAACTTTGGAGGGTCTAATCAGATTTCTATTTCTCATCTTTTCTATGCAGATGATGCTATCTTTATTGGGTCATGGAATAAAAATAATGTGGATTCGTTAGTTTCTCTTCTGCATGTTTTCCATCTTGTGTCGGGTCTTTCTATAAATCTGCAAAAGAGTAAACTGTTGGGGCTGGGTGTTTCGTTTGAGGAGGTGAAACATATGGCGACTAGTACAGGATGTGAACCGATTAAATTACCTTGTGACTACCTTGGCTTAATGGTGGGAGGTAATATGAATCGGTTGAGCTCTTGGAAAAAGGTGGTTGATAAGGTTGATTCTAAACTTTCAAAGTGGAAAGTTAGAACCTTATCTGTTGGGGGTCGACTTACTTTAATTAAGTCGGTCATGGGTGCGATCCCTACATGTTTCATGTCCGTTTTCAAGGTGCCTGACGGTATCTTAAAGAAGTTAGAGGCGACGAGAAACAAATTCTTTATTGGGGCGGATGTTAATGAGAAAAAATTGTCCTGGGTTGCTTGGAATAAAGTCCTTGTTTCAAGATCTCGGGGTGGTTTGGGTGTCAATAGTCTGTTTGCTTTGAATCGAGCTCTTCTTTTTAAATGGATCTGGCGTTTCTTTACGGAACCGCAGTCTTTGTGGGCCAAGGTCATCTCTGCGATTCATGGTTCTAGAATTGGAGTTAACTTGCCTAGATCTTCTCATAATTCTGTTTGGAAATACTTGGTTGGTTCGGTAGAAGATTTGAGAAAAAAAGGAGTTGATCTTTTTCAATATTGTGCTATTAGAGTGGGTAATGGTAAGGACACTAAGTTTTGGACTGATGTTTGGTGTGGGGATGTTACGTTTCAAGTTAGGTTCCAAAGAATTTTTAATTTAGAAGTTTGCATGGAGGTTACGGTGTTTGACAAGTTAGCGCAAGAAGGTTGGATTACCACTTTTCGGAGACTTCCGAGGGGAGGGGTTGAGGCTTTGCAATGGAGTGAGCTCGTTGAGGTTGTAAACAAAGTCGTGTTTACTAATTCTAAAGATAGATGGAGGTGGGCGAAGGAGGGGTCGGGATGTTTTTCGGTGGCGTCGGCTAGGGAAGCTATTGATGCAGTATGTCTTCCTAATGGCGATTCGGTGGTTAAATGGTGTTCTCTTGCTCCGATTAAGCTGAATGTGCTTGCTTGGAAGATTTCGGTTAATGGGCTTCCTACTAGATGGAATTTGTCGAGAAGAGGGTTTGATATACCGTCTATTGCGTGTGGTGTGTGTGAGAAAGGTGGTGAATCGATTGACCATCTTTTCTTTGGATGCTCTTTTGTGACGGATCTTGTTACGGGTGTTGCTAAGTGGTGGGGGTTAAATATTCCTTTCATTGCGAATCATGCAGATTGGTGTTTTTGGTTTGACAATCTTGGCATGCTGAATCATAAGAAAGTGTGTCTCCAAGTGGTTTTTATGACAGTTTGGTGGTGTGTGTGGAGCTTCAGGAATGCAACTGTTTTTTCTTCTGAAAAGCCTAAGAAGTGCATGTGCTGGGATAGTGTTGTTTCTTACTCGTATTTGTGGATTAGAAATCGTTGCAAAAAGTTGTGTCTTAGATGGGATGCTTGGCTTTTAGATCCCAATTTAGCTATTTCTGCTTTTTAAATGTTTCTTTGTTCTTTTGTCTAGCTTCTTGCTAGCTGCGTGTTGCTTCTCTCTATAAATGGTTGCTGTTCTAAATAAAAAAATAAAAACACCTAAAATATGATTTTTGTTTGTTGTTAGGTCTTATTATAGTCAAGTGGATAAACCTTCCCATAATCAAGCTTCCAGGAATATAATCTTGATGTCTAATGTCACAATATAGCCAATAGAAACAATTATGTGATATAAAAAATTTGTAGGCATGGTTTAACATGAAATAGAAAGTCACACTACTACAGAAAAGGTCAAAGGACCCGGTATATAGGACCCGGTTTTAAAAAAAAAGGGTCATATTAAAGACAAAAATGGGACTTATTAAAAGCAGTAGCAAATGACCCGGTTTTAAGTGAGCAACCGGGTTTTTTTCAATGATTTAGGACCCGGTTTTTTAAAAAAGGGGTCATATTAAATACAAAAATGGGACTTATTAAAAACAGTAACAAATGACCCTGTTTCAAGTGAGCAACCCCGGTTTTTTTGTTAATGATTTAGGACCCGGTTTTAGAGAAAACGGGTCATATTAACTGCAATCAAAACAAATTAAAGATAGGGATGATATGACCCAGTTTAAAATGAATAACCGGGTTTTAAACAATACTTATCTTCAACAAACAAATTATGTTATTATCTCAACTTCACTCTTATCTTTCAACAAACTCTCCTAATAAAAAAAATTATCAGTGGACTATCCTAATTATATATTACATACTCGTCTTCTACATCAACAATCAATTGGCCATCCACGTTTTATCATTCCCTCATTGCAAATTCTTCATCCTGCAATCTGCAAATATTAAAGCATAATCAACTCCAAGGTATCTTAACATCCCTGTTTATTTATATATCTAATATATTTGTTTCACATATTTGTTGAGTTTTATGCAAAAAACAAAATAATGATGCACAAAAATTAAAGCATAATAAACTTGGTTTCTTTTGCAGGTATTGATTGGATCAAATCATAAACTCCAAGCTATACCAACTGCAGCTATTATTGATTCTTGGAAGGAGGTCTATTCATATTCATATATATATTCAGGCAAGTTTTGTAAGATTAATCTATACATGATTTTCTAACATTGGTTCTTTTTTATTGTTCTAGATATTGCAAACCAGGAGGCAGGAGGCACAAGGATGGGGTTGCTGAGATTGACTATGGTTATCTAGTTAGTTTTTGGGGTTGCTGAGGCACAAGGATGGGGTTGCTGAGATTGACTATGGTTATCTAGTTAGTTTTTGGGGTTGCTGAGATTGACTTATTGGTTAACTAGTTAGTTTTTTAGTTTTCCATTATTGTTGAACTTTTTATTATTATTATGGTAGTAGTACTTGTTACTAAGAATATTAAATTTCATATTCAATGTTAATTAAGTAGTTGATGACATTTTTACTGTTTTTTTCATGTTTGGTATATTGAATTTTTTTTGTTCTTAGTTCAATAACATTTGGATGTATGGATTTGTGCGTGTTTTGTAATGCAAATTGTAATATATTAAAATCTGGAAAAGGGTAAAGGACCCGGTTGTTTTTATTACAAAACCGGGTATAGTAATACAAATGTAATATCTTAAAATCTGAAAAGACCCGGTTGTTTTTATTACAAAACCGGGTAGCATTGCTGTTAAAAAGGGTCTTTGTTTAGTAAAAAAGACCCTAATCCGGGTAGGAAACCGGGTTTTATTTATGTCAATATGACCCGGAAGAAAACCGGGTTTTATATGTTTTTCCTTATATGCCCCGGCTACAAATAACCCGGATGTAAAACCGGGTCCTATTATGTGTTTTAACCGGGTCTTTTGACCTTTTCTGTAGTAGTGTCACTTGCATACCTTAATAAAATGTCAAAACTGATAGAAATTACCTACAAAAAACCGAATCCAAGTCCCTAGATTATTACTTTGCACAATGTTGGTTTTCTTTCTTCAATAATTAATGAACTAGCAACATCAATATTGTTTCCTAGATAAACATAAACAAATCATCGAATTGAACTAAGAGCGAAATTTCAAAATTGAACACTAAAAAAAGGAATTAGTGACCATCATTAGTACTTACCTCTTTGTTATATGTTTCAATCATTCACTAGTAACCACATGAATGCTTGCTTTGCAGGGCATTTATAATATTGCTATACAAATGAATCCCACCAAGAAAAGGATGGTAGGTGCGAATGGTGCAGCTAAACGCAAAGACCACCTTCATATGCGGCGGTTGCCTCCATACCCAGGTTTGGACCGACCACTTGGATTGACTGTGTATACATTCTCTCTCTCCCTCTCTCTCTCTCCCCCCTCTCTCTCTCTCTCTCTCTCTCTCTTTCTCTCACACACACATACACACACAACCCTAGCTAAATCACCCCTTACGTGAAGAATGGAGGAGGGAAATAGAAAGGGGGTTAATCAAATGGGTGAAAATATAGCACGTTATTTTAAGATAACGGACAAAAAACTATAGTGCTTGTTTTTATGTTTTCTCAATTTAGACGCTAATAGACGACAAACATTTTTGTAAGTCGTAATTTTTTGGAAAATATGACAACATTTGTGACAGACATTTTAGTATATTTTAAATTTTCATAAAAGATGGCTAAACATTACGACAAACAATTATGTCTGTTAGAAATCACAATAGATGACAGGTTTTTACGACACATATATTTATACATCGTTTTTCGTGTGTTATTAAAAAAAATTCAAGTAGTATAAAAAGTTAACATGGTATGCTAAAATAAATGAATCGAACCACAACTCATTTTTCTTGTATCAAGCTAGCCTCGTTGGACATTCTTACAACGTGTATTACATGTGGCAAAAATGCATCTATCTCCTAAAATAGAATTTTATCAAGAATCGTATATTTGAAAATTTGACCATCATCAACGTGGTCTTTGACAATGATGGGGCACCAGGACCACTATAAAATCTAATAGAATAGAAAGGATGGAAAAGGCGAAAAAGAAATAATGGATGTGTATATTTATGTTTTTTTTAACCGGTAAATATTATTATACTTAATCCTAATCGTAACTCATAATCTCTTAACGGGATTTGAACCCATGATCTTAAGGAATCAGACATACACATGTACTGCTAGATGATAAGGTCTTATGTGGTTACCTCTACACGTACAATGGAAAGTAGCCATCACGGTTAGTTTAACGAACCAAATATCTTTGGTAAAGTTACATCATTCAACTTTATAGCATTTAATTAACAATTATTAAAATTTAGTCATTTGTCGTCCACTCTTCAAAAAGTTGTTGTGGAAATGAAAGAGAAAAACACACACACAAAGCTAAACTTAACTTTGTATATTTCTTTATATGAAAATGCATCAACATACAATGACTTAAATACAAAAGAAAAGCCAACAAAGTAGGACCCTACTCCCACAATTCATTACATAAAACACTTCTTAAAGCACTCACCACTTTACCTAACCCACTAATAAAAGCAAAGATGATAAATGATTAAAGGCAATGATTAAATACAAACCCAATTAATCAACAATCACCGCCTTAATTGGTTTGTTCATGTTACTCGATCACAGCAACACTTGATTACGTTCATTTAGAACCATCTCGATTATTGACCTTTCCCGGACACCAAACCTCCACCTCGGTCGCATCCAAAGTCTTCTTTAGCTCAACAAATTTTAATTGTTCACAACACTTGTAACATGTAACATGGCATACCGTTGGACACGTTCATTAACATCACAACTTTTCCCGGATCGACGGCCTCTTCCCCGGCCACACCCAAAGCCAGCCGATTTGAACCGCCACCGCCATAATGTTCACACCGTGTTGTTTCTCCATTCCTTTCTTGTCTTGGCAACCATACTATTGCCGATCAATTCTATTTCAATAAATTCTTCCACCGCTCAAGAAGAAGACAAGGTCACCACCACCTTTACGGTCTTCTATTTCCTGCAACACGAACCAAACTCAAAGCCACCTACTTTGATTTCCTTCCGCTCGTCTTTTCCGCGCCTTTTGACAGCTTCAACTTTTTTCGGATCAAACCCGTTCCAAGAGACTTATCCCACCGACTAAGAAAACAAGCTCCGAGCTTTACCGTTTTCTTTCCCTAGCAGAACGAACTAAATCCAAAGCCACCCGCTTTAACGGATCTTTTCCGTTTGTCTTTGCAACACACCTCCGCCAGTTGGTCTCTTTACAATACGAACACTTGATCAAGAGCAGAAGCAGTTTTTTTTTTCGACCGCTTACAAAAAAACGATTCACACCCCCTTCAACGGAACAAAAGAAACCCGTTTCCTGCTGCGTCTACCCTGCAGCGAAGGGCTACTCCTTTTCCGACTCTCAAACCGGCCTTTTATGTCTTCCCGAGCCCTAGGCTCTGATACCAAATGTGGAAATGAAAGAGAAAAACACACACACACGAAGCTAAACTTAACTTTGTATATTTCTTCTCATGAAAATGCATCAACATACAATGACTTAAATACAAAAGAAAAGCCAACAAAGTAGGACCCTACTCCCACAATTCATTCCATAAAACACTCTTTAAAGCACTCACCACTTTACCTAACCCACTAATAAAAGCAAAGATGATAAATGATTAAATATAAACCCAATTAATCCAACAGTTGTATGGTGCATTGGGCACACACAAGATATGACAAGGCACATTCGTCCATTTCTATAGGGCCCGATTACTAACAGGTGACCACAACGATAGGACAGCCACCAGTAGTTCATGTGTTCCATTGTTCACCATACGTTTGCTTATTACTCAAAGATTTCACGTGGCCAAAAAAGGCAAGTCACATGATAGCATGGTGTTCCGTATTCACTTCACGTGATGTAACACTTGTGGTGCTAAAAGATACCATTACAAAATAAAATAAAATAAAAATCTTAAAAACGATAATTTAAATCTTAAATATGAGAATTAAAAACTTAACTACGATAATTTAAAACCTAAATACCGAGCACACCACCTTGGTAAAATTTTTACAACATTTCAAGATTCGATATTCGTAAACTTCTTGTTGTATGTCAGACGATATTCGTCAAGTGCTTGATTGAAAATCTCATTGTCGGTAGCATGTTTTGTCGGTTTGTCGATATTGTTTTATATATCGTTAAATTTTGTCACTTTCATGTTCAAATATTTTCACTTGCTATTAATGTGTGAAATTGTTTCTTCATACGTTCTCAAAATTCGCGGACGTCTCTTAAATTCTCAATGTTGTCGACGTAGGCGGTTGCCAACGCCACCTCCTCATTTGGAGTCCATGGCTTGCGGGTGGAGGTTGATATGGTCATTTTGTTTTGAGTAAACTGCAAATTTGGTTCCTGTGGTTTGCACAAAAGTGTGACTGAGGTCCAAAAACTTTTCAACTTGCACCAGTGGTCCAAACTTGAAAACTTTTTGTGGTTATGGTCCTTGAAAAACCTAAAAAGACTTATTTGCCCTTTTAGTTTCTTTTTACATTAATTTTAATTTGTTTTTACATCATTTTAATATTATTTTCAGATTTTTATAATTAAAAATATAAAAAAATCCCCTTCCCACCAATCTCATCTCTCTCTCTCTCTCTCTCTCTCCTCTCTCTCTCTCTCTCTCTCTCTCTCTCTCTCTCTTAACGACCCGTTTCTTCTTAAACCCTAATCCAATAGCCATCAAAATTAACATCACCGGCAACCAAAAAATTCTGCAACCGCCGCCAACATGACCAACCACCATTGTCGTTCACTCCCACCACAGCACCGGACCACCATTTCACAACCAAATCCGTTGTCTCAACACTTCTCATCCACCACTGTTGCTTCTAGATCTGAAAACTCACAAGCGCCGCTGATAAAACTGAAAACCCATCACCGCTGTTGTCATTTTGCTGCCCATCCCCGGTGACCCCCACCCTCATATTGCCATCACAGTCTGGTGATTCTGCTCCACCCCGTGGATCAATGTCAGGTTCCATGAACGCCGACAACCTATGCTACTTGAAATGGTATTCTCCAGAATAAATGTCTCCTGTATAGAATCTATACATGATTCAATCCTTGTCGATATTGCCCCTGTACCGGCTTCCCCTGGCCCACGTTGATTTGGAGACCTTGTCCGATAATGTGAGTTTGATCGGCAAAGATGTGACAAGAACCAATCTGATTCAAGGGAGGCGAGGGAGGGCAAGATGTTTATCGGAATAGAGATAATGGAGAAGGAGAAGGAGAAGCGGCGATGGAATGGAGGAGGTGGAACGGGAAGTATGAAAGCTATAGATCTCGATCCATCAAGTTTTCCAGCGATTATTTTGAGTGTGAGGAAAAGTGAGTGAAACAGGAATGACCATGGTTGACGGTGCAGCTCTGCATCGTTCTCCGACGGGGCTGTAGAGGTCCGGTGATACTTCAATTTGTGTAGCATGATTTCTGGAAAACTCATTCAATCCCGTAAAAAAGCATAACACCAGACAAAATTAAATATGGCTTCAACAATCGATTTCCCCATCGAAATCAAAAGGAAGGGAGAAGTGGAGAGGGAAGATCAAAAGGAAGAGGCAAGAACACAACAATTACCAAGAAAAATACAGCAATTGGGTTCTCTTTCCCAAGCCAAATCTGATGAAAATCGTTCTAAACTACCTTTCCTGCGTCTTTCTTTTACTTCGATTCGTGTTTCAGGAAGAGATAGAGTAGAGAGCTAACGATGATAGTGGTGGCGGCTCCTGGTGGTGTTAGCTTCGATTTCAGCAAAGGATATAAAACATTAAGATGGAGATGGTTTGTTCAAAACATTAACGATGATGGAGATGGTTTGTTTTATCGGAGATGAAGAGATGGAGAAGGAGAAAGAAAAAGGAAGAGAGAGAGAGAGAGAGAGAGAGGGGAAAGAGACGGACGGTGAGGAAGAGAGAGAGCCATTTATTTTTTAATAGAACATTAAAATAAATCAAAGAAATATAAAAAAATATATAGAAAAGAAATCAAAAGGGTAAAAGAGTCATTTTAAGTTTGACAGGGACCATAACCACAAAAAGTTTTCAATTTCGGACCACTGGTGCAAGTTGAAAACTTTTTGGATCTCAGTTACACTTTTGTGCAAACCACAGGGACCAAATTTGCAGTTTACTCTTTTGTTTTTTAAATTTAGAGAGAATATAAGAGAATGAGTGGAGAAGAATTGTGTGATTTTTGAAATAGTAAAGGGGGTATTTATAGGGGAGAAGGTAAAAAGTATTGGTTAAATTTTTTTTATTGAAAAAAAAGCACATACCCAGCGGCTTCACCAACCCATGGCGACAAGGTTCTTTAGCAGCGAGACTGATGGGTCATTAGCAGCAACGTCAACAGCGACGACAAGGTTCTTTAGCGGCGACGATCTTTACCGACGACAGCATTATTGAGATTATTGAGCATTAGCGACGAATCTTTTGCGGCGACCTTTTAGCGGCGATATATCGCCGGTAAAGGTATTAGCGGCGATTTTTTGTATCTTTAGCGGCGACATTTGTCGCCGGTAAAGACAACATATCTTGTAGTGCTACAACTTCTTGTATCGCCAATCCGCAAAGCAGTACCCTCACGTTGGCGGCGTCGACAAAGTCGACTTCCCCCTTTCCAACCTGCATGCATCTTTCGTCAGTTCCGCCTGGTCAGCACTTCAACAAACACAAACACGATATTAAATTTACAAAGAACAAAACAAACACGAAAACTTAAAATGGATCATATGATCGGAGACTTAGAGTAATCAAGTTATGTCAACATCTAATGCTTTTCAACTCGGGAGAAAGTTGTTAGAACTTTAAATAAGTACTTTGGAAAATTAAAAATGTATAAGGCCAACGGATTGTCCACATAAACATGTCGACAAATCCGTCATGGCAAATGGCCTATGGCGTTTGCACCTAATTAATCGTCGGCCCAAATTTCTTCATAAGTGTTTCAATTTTTTATAAGATATTCGGTTTGTAATCATTTTCATGTTCTATGTAACTTCTTTGATTTATATCAACCTCTTGGTATTATAGATAATGATTAATTATCATTTATTTTGATTGATATCGATTTTTCAAATTTGAGCCTTTAGCCACGCTTCTAATCGTTTATTCTAACGACATGTCACTTTTTAAGGTTAAAACTTAAATCGAACATTAGTTCTTTTTCAATACTAATGTATGTTATATGCTGTTTTGTTTCCATTCCGGATCTTCATATTATTCTTTCTTTGTGTTAAAAAAATGATCACAATAATATGGCATGGCACATGTTGGAACTCAAATGTTCTTTTATTCAATACTCAAACTGAAATACAATAAAAGAACAACTCTCGCTAACTATCTAAACACTTTCTTCTATGTTTTTATGGGGCTTAACAAATGAAGCTAAAACATATATTTATAGTGATGGTAGTGTGCCTAATTTCTACAATAGCTGCAACCTAAAAATGAGTTCATACTTGAGATTCAACAAAGGGTGGCTGTGGTCGGTGGTGGCTTTAAGTGGGTTGGTGATGCCAAGTTTGTGTTTACATGTATTTACACTCACATTCTCCCCCTTAAACCAAACTTGGCTTGAGATTCGTTATCCCGATCATGTTGAGCATTTCATGCCATCCCCGACTACAGAATAATCGGCAAGTGCTTTGTCTTTATCTTTCTCGAGTTTCAATTTTGCATCCATGGAACAAGTTGTTGGAATGCAATCTCTCACACTAAACTCCCCCGAAATCCTTTTAGCATAAGCCGTTTTCTTTAGAGACACGTCTTCCATCTTCTGCATCACCTTACGAAAATCGATACCTCGATTTTTGAAACTACGTCGAAGAAAACTGGCAGCTGCTTTTCCGGTCCAAGTCCATCTTTTCCGTTTACCAAATAACCCTTCTCGTCTTAACCATTAACTTTCATGGTATAATAATTGGCATATGGACGTCGTTGATGCCACAACCAATCGGAATCATCTTGGGATGATAAAAGACACATTTTTCGTCTTGTCCTTAAAAGTGTCTTATAGAGTCGGTTACGGGTTCTTTTTACTTCAAAAAATAAAGTATTGCTATTGTCAAATACCCGTAAAATATCACCATCCATGTCGACTCGATTCCCGTCTTCGGTTAGTTGTCCAAGACTTATAATATTCTTTTTAAGTCTAGGAATGTAATATACCTCGTTAAGTAGTCTTTGATCTCCGTTTCCGTATTCAAACAAGATCGTACCTTTTCCTTTGATGTCGATCTTTGACCCGTCTCCGAACCGTGTATAACCCGTCACGTTCTCGTCTAACTCATGGAACTTTGAACGATCTCCGGTCATATGATTGCTAGCACCGTTGTCAAGGTACCATTCCTCGGAATCAACTTGACTTTCTTCGGATGTAGGGATATCAACGTCGTTATTCTCTTTTAGCGGCACCATACATGGTGTATCTTCTTGCGAGATTGGCATCATTAAAATGGGCTGTTCATCTTCATTGGTTTGGGTGAGGTTCACCTCCTCACCTCGTTTCTTGTTTGGACACTCTGATGCATAATGACCATATTCCTCGCAAGTAAAACATTTTATTTTACTTTTGTCCTTTCGAGGACGATTGTAGTCATTCCGGTTTGCATCATACTCATGACCATCTCCTCGGCCATGCCCACGACCTCGACCGCGTCCTTGGCCTTGGTTTCCACTTTCCCTTGAAGTGTTTGACGAGTCTCCCTCGTCGGTTTGCTTAGATTGAGATGCCCACTTGACATGTGTAAGCAATAGAGAAGGTCCTTCTTCCCGTTCTTCATACCCTCAAAAATCGCTCTTCGTGGGTCTTGAGACGGCCTACAACTTCTTCAACCATCATGTTTTTCATGTCTCCAAATTGCTCGATAGATGTTACGATTTGTATAAATCGCATTGGGACGGCTCGAAGAAACTTCTTCACCACCGTATTCTCCTCGATCTTTTCATCGAGAGATCGAATAACGGTCACAATAGTGTTCAATCTCATGGCGAAATCATCTATCGACTCACCATTGTTCATTCGGATCACCTCGAATTCACTTCTCAACGTTTGTACTTTAGCCTCCTTTAACCGATCAGCTCCCATATGCATCATCTTAAGTGTTTCCCATGCTTCTTTAGCCGTGTCCTTCTCGGCCAACATAAGAAGTACGTCCTCTGGAATCGCTTGGTAAATGGCCGCAAGCGCCATCCTATCTGTTCGTTCATCTACTCTTGCATTTTGAATTGCATCCCACACTCCTTGTGCTTGCAAATTCACTCGCATTTTTATAGCCTACACCGCGTAGTTTGATTTCGTAAGCAACGGATAGTGTAACGTAATACTACTATCCCTCCCGGTCCTTTGAACACTTTCAATTTCGGGTTGAGAAAACGACGAGCTTGGTGTAGTCATTCTTGGCATATATTAAAATTATGTGTAATTTATAAAAAAAAATTACGTGTAATTTATGAAAATTACAAGGATTAAAATGTAATTTTCAGAAGTTCAGGGGCTTGTTTAAAACTTTTTGAAGTATAGGGGCTATTCTGAAGTTTTTCTGAAAAATAGGGACCAACCTGAAATGTTTCGGAAATACAGGGATCAAAACGTAACTTTTCGAAACTTCAGGGACCAAATTGCAGTTTTCTGAAACCTGCTACAGTGTCGCTACAGTGAACTGCTACAGTATCGTTTTCTCCGGCGGAGATCTCCGGCGAACTGGTTTTTCCGGCAACTGTTCCGACGAACTTTGACCGGCCGTTTAAGGATGATCCGGGTGTCGAAAAATTCCGAAAAATATATATTCGGAATCCTGAGAACGAGACCTTTCCAATGGTGCTCTCGAAAATCGATTTTGAGACAGAAAATTTTTTACCAAAAAACCCGAGGGTGTTTAGAAAGTTGCCCCGGGAGCTTAACCAAGCTCTGATACCACTTGTTGGAACTCAAATGTTCTTTTATTCAATACTCAAACTGAAATA
The DNA here is from genome assembly GCA_023525715.1 of Cichorium intybus. Lineage (NCBI taxonomy): Eukaryota > Viridiplantae > Streptophyta > Magnoliopsida > Asterales > Asteraceae > Cichorium > Cichorium intybus. The sequence goes on from CM042010.1 coordinate 13,449,149, forward strand.
CAATAATAGAACAACTCTCGCTAAATATCTAAACACTCTCTTCTATGTTTTTGTGGTGCTTAACAAATGAAGCTAAAACCTCTATTTATAGTGATGGTAGTTTGTCTAATTTCTACAATAGCTGCAACCTAAAAATGAGTTCATACTTGATATTCAACAAAGGGTGGCTGTGGTCGGTGGTGGCTGAAAGTGAGTTGGTGAGGCCAAGTTTGTGTTTACATGTGTTTACGCACATTGCTCAATATGTGTACAAGTTTATAAAAAGCCTGGATACGCTTACATTTATTAGGCTTGAAATACAATATAAATGGTTATATAATATGGAAATCGACGCTAATACTCTGGATTGATTACAAAAGTCAATGACTTGCAACACTTCTCTCACTCACAGTAACTGGAAGCCCATTCTTCACGGTGGCCGTTAACGCCGGTTCAAACTGAAGCTCAGCATCCGAGTTTACAAGCCTAAAACTAAACCGATGTAACACACAGAGTACAGCGGTTTTCATTCCCATTAATGCCATTTCCTTCCCCAAACAAGCCCTAAACCCCGCTTGAAAAACCGGGTACTTAAATGGACTTTCTTGATTGAAGATCCCATTCTTCAACCACCTTTCCGGTTTAAACTCCTTGCAATCCTTACCCCATATGGTTTCCATCCGACCCATTGCATATGGATGGAATGTAACCCTCGTTCCCTTTTTCACTCGGGTTCCATCAGGTAATATATCGTTTTCGACCGCAAATTTGGAGTCGAATTGAATCGGGGGGTAGAGTCGCATGCTTTCGTATATTGCTGCCTGAAGATAGTCCAGCTGATGATCTTTCACTTGTTCGAACGTTGCAAAATCTTGTTTTCCATTCATCAGTTGGTTTAAATCCAGCCTTATTTTGTACTCTACTTGTGGGTGTTTCAAGATTAGCCAGAAGAAACTTGTTAAGGCCGAGGCAACTGTGTCTCGTCCTGCAAGAACGAAATTTATGATCACGTCTCTTAGAAAGGTGTGATCGTCGGATACCACCATGAATCTTGATAAAAGGTCTTGTTTTTTTTTAAACCCTAATTTCTTCTTTTGTTCAATGACTTGTTCGACAAGAAAGTTAACATTTTGAACTGCTTCTTTGAGCTTTCTCTCTGATCCCATATTCAATATCCTGTTGGTTTTCCATATCACTGGAGACGCAAACAACGCTCTCTTGGCCGACAATGTTGTGGCTAGATCAAACGAATCAGAGAATTGAGAAATAGAAAAAGGTAATTGGAGTGAATTTAGATCCAAACCTAACGAAAATTTACATATATATTCGAATGAAAATTGTCTAAATACAGATTGTAAATCAACTACACCTCCATCTCTTTCTCTAGCAGCTGAAGATAGGAGCGGGAGCAGTCGACATTCAACGAGATAACAGACATTATCAAAGGCATTCGACACATTTCTGAGCTCCAAACTTGCCATCTTTCTCTGAAATAACCATGAATCGCCATCGACATTGAATATGCCTTTGCCAAGAAGATCGCCAAGAATCATTGAGAACTGTTTCCCTTTTGGGTAATTATGGAACTTGGTTTTGAGAATGTGTTCAACATTGTAAGGGTTAGCAGTGATGGTGTTACGTAGCACATGAATATGAATTGTTTGAGATGGAGACTTTTGGAGAAGATGAGTGTACCAATCGCATAGATTGTTATAGTCTGTTGACCATTTAGATTTGAGGTAGCAATGGCATACATCACATGTGCAGTAAAGTTTGCGTTTCAGAAAGACTAGGAACAAGATAGTTGAGAGAGAGATTGCAAGACATGAAAGAAGTGACACCATTTATGCGTTGTGTAGAGGGAGATCAGATGTTTGCTATTTATATTCTATTTGTTAGTAACACACGTTGTGTGGAGAGAGAGAGAGAGAGAGAGAGAGAGAGAGAGAGAGAGAGAGAGAGAGAGAGAGAGAGAGAGAGAGAGAGAGAGAGAGAGAGAGGGTATGACGTGCTTTCTTAATAGCCAATTTTGGGAAGAAACATATAATATACAGTAAACTACAGAAATAATGCTTATAACAACTTCAATTCTTGTGGTTTCATTGTTTTCATTTTTGGTCCCTCTAACTAACACTCATAAATGCAAGACATAAAAATCTTGTCAAATGATTCTTTGGACCCATTTTGTCCTTCAGCTAGGTCGTTATCAGCATTACTTATTATTTTTTAATATAAAAATTCCACCCCACCAAAACACATCCCATTAAACACCAATCACCTTCGACCTCAAGTTTCTTATTGTATTCATCGTCTTCAAAATGCCTCTTTTCTAGTTGGTTAACCACTCCCTCCTTCTACTTGTTTTCTCCTTTGAAAATGGCAAATAATCTTATTAGAATTGGCAAAAATGGAGATAAACAAATTCCTTTTCGAACACAAGAGAACTTAGTGGTGAGATAATGGAACTGCTCAACGGGAATATGAGAATACGAGAGAATTTGGAAAATAATAGAGACAATAAAAATACTAACCAAAGCCTAAAACTGGGTTTCTACATTCAATTAAAACTTTAAATCGTTTTACCTTTGTTTCAAAAACCATAAATAAAGGCATAAAGCTAAAAATCGATTTAGGATTTCGATTTCAAACACAGCTCTATGTTTACTTGAACAGAAGCGATACAACACAGATTTGGAAGATAGAGAGAAAATCGGTACTGATGATATGTCTCTTTACTACTTTGAGCATTTCTACTAAACCTTGATATTTTGGTCTTCATTTGCTATGGTTTATTGACATTTTGTTAATAAAGATGATGGGTTAGGAGAGAAAGAGACTTGTCATTTCTTTTTTCAATGAACAGTACTGGGGTATGGAAAGGATTGATGGGAGGGGAGAGGTGAGAAAGAGAGTTATAGGGTTGATTGTACCCGAAGAAAATGCGACCTTGGTCTTCATAGAAGGTTGGTAGACGGTGGTAGAGGATATGGCATGGGTGGTTGGTGGTTTAATTGGGGTGAATAACATTTTGTAAAATTGTTGATTTTGTCTTTAAGTTTATCGTAATTATCATTTAGTGATAAATGAACGTATATAAAAAAAAAACAAAAAACAAGAAAGAGACAAAATCAGGAAAAAGAAAAAAGCAAAATAATAGTAAAATATCATCTTGTGATGTGCTTTTCGAAACTGCCTATATGCTGCTAATAATTGACTATATTACCTTATATATTAAAAACCGTAAGTTTCTAGAAGGTTTTTGGTAGGGTGGGGGGTCTTACAGAATTTTAGCGGGGTGCTTTCTCTCTGCCTATACCCTTACGACACCTTCGTTTCACCGTCTTGAGACACCTCGCAGCGACAGCTCTCTCCCCTACTGCCACCTCTTCCTCGAACACTTCTCCTTTATCTTGGAATCGACGGTGTTTGTATGACATGGAACGTTAGGTTTCATTGCCAAACTTCATCTTTATCAGCGACAACACACAACCAGTCTTCATCAAAACCCTAGCTGGAGACTGGATCGCGTCTGCTTACGTGTCCGGGAAGGTAAGTTTAAAGTAAATTACATATTTCGTTTCAAATCTTCCGTTTTGCAGGATTTGTCCTGTGGTTTACCCACCCCGTTTCCCTTTCCCGTTGAATAAACAACTCCCACAGATGAATACGGAAGGTTTGGTCAAATCGTTGTCCACACTTCTCCGCCACTGTTTGCGAAATTGGTTATCTGAGTTAGGTTTTTCTAAAATTCGTTTAGGTTACAACCAAAGAGACGAATCGCCAATGAAGTGAAATTCGACTCTATCTTGATCGACGAGTCAAAAAGGTAAACAACTTCCTCAAAGATCCTTACGATTATGAAATTCATCAACGAGTCATCTGAAATTGGTTATCTGAGTTACGTTTTTCTGAGTTATGATCTGGTTATCTGAGTTAGGTTTTTCTAAAATTCGTTTAGGTTACAACCAAAGAGACGAATCGCCAATGAAGTGAAATTCGACTCTATCTTGATCGACGAGTCAAAAAGGTAAACAACTTCCTCAAAGATCCTTACGATTATGAAATTCATCAACGAGTCATCTGAAATTGGTTATCTGAGTTACGTTTTTCTGAGTTCTCGATCATATTTATGTTTGATCTATATGATTTGAAACATAGGCTTATAATTGGTTCCCTCATGTAAATCTAGCTACAATCAATCATCTTACAAGGTACAAAAAAACCTGTCGAATAACTACGTGATTGATTACGTTTTTTTTCTCTGTTTAATCGTCTTCTAAATATGAATGCGTCAGTTACAGAAAATCACATTCATACTACTTATAATTTCATTCAATTATAGGAATACATATTAAAAACACGCATAACAAGCTTAATTCTCTAAATTACAAGATTTTGGATAACTAAGATCAAGAGTAGTCTCTGTTTTTGTATCTATAAATCATAAAAAAAATTTATATTTCTCTTGTAGGCTCATCCATTCACTACAATTTGCCACGGTTAAAGCTGATGAGATATGCGGCTCTCAGCCTGCAGAAGTACAAAACTTGGGTAAACAACTAAACACATGAATTTGAGTTATAGCAAATTTGTTACAATCATTGTTCACACGTTTCATATATTTTGGAGTCCAGGGAAAATGGATGACAGGTAGCAATCGGAATACAATTTTGGATCCTCTAAACGGTGAATCATTCATTAAAGTTTCAGAAGTTGATGAAAACGGAATAAAGGTATCTATCATGAAAGAAACCAAATTACTATCTAAATTGGAATTTTATCAAGTTATCTCATATCTCTTGACATCTTATACAACCTTTTGTTGAAAGCTTAACTAAATGCCCCAAACATGGCCTTCACAATCCATTCAAATCCCCACAGAGGTCTTATTATTTGTTTATCTTAATAATAATAATAATAATAATAATCACTAATGAATTAATTATCCAAGTTTTATACATCGTATATATTGATTTAATTAATGGTACTGACATCAATTTTTATTTTATAGATACCTATTATATGGATATGTATCTGCAAAAGCAGGCCATCTTCTTTTAACACCTGAGTTATTAAAATTATAACACTGAAAAAAAAAACTATGAACGTTTGCAAATTTGATCTTTTATAAAATATTATAATTTATAATGGTTTACTTTTATATTTTTTCAGGGTTTTGATTTCTTTAATAAGTTAGTACAAAGGGTCTCACCAAAGAGTTACACGCAGGCTTATACTGATGTTTATGTCACAGCAAAGTTTCTTGAGAATTTTTCAAGTGATCAGGTAACTTAAATTATAGTTAATATATTTTTATTCATTTAAAAAAATCTGAATTTATCACTAATTGAAAATTTAAAATAGGTACGGTTTCTTGCAAGATCTTTTGGAGTACCTGGTAATCATCTTGGTCAACAAAGTAATGGTTTCCGATGGCCTTATGGCCACCCTTTTACCTATTTTTATTTCATTTAATTAATAAAACTCATTAGATAATAAAGAATTATTTATTTGGTATGACAGGTGGCAATAATTACACCATTTAATTTTCCTCTAGAGATTCCACTACTTCAGTTGATGGGAGCACTTTATATGGGAAACAAACATGTTCTTAAAGTTGACAGCAAAGTAAGTTTTTGTTACAAATAAAATCCGATTAAATAATTTTAATATTTTACATCATATTAATTTGAATATTTGATGCCTATCCATACTTTCAAACCTGTATAACTTGTATTCAAAATATACTTTCACATGATTGGTTCATAGACCAAAACATACTTTCACATAATTGGCTCATAGACCAAAACATAACTTCGAATATAGCATTATACTTTCACAAACAAGTTAGAAATAATACTCTTGCATATAATTTCACATATATAAATTTTATAAGAAATCTTGAAAATACTTACTTGCCATGTACCTCAGAATGGGTAAACATACTGCATGTACTCACCTGATACGTAAAAGTAGGTCGCACACACAAGCACGTGATACTCAAGAACTCTTCTTCTTTCCCGAACCTACATTCCACATGGGACTGCTTAAAACGAATTAACGTTTACATTTATTACTTATAATTATATAAGTATACATGTATTTTCCCGATACTCAACACGTACCGTGTTCCACTATACCATCCCTTTACTTTATAAATACATCATTAAGGTTATTAATTATCTTTAATAAGTTTGTAAAGGTCCCGACATTCGTTACCAATTCTAAACCCACAACCAAGGTTAAAACCACAAAAAGAAAGGTTTGACAGCAATGCTATTTTCAATTCATTCTTTAAATGATGTCATACCCTTTCCGACCATATCACATCGATTCAATTCATATTCCTAACAAATCATCCATGACATTCTTTCCAACTACACCCCCGATCAAATCATCTACAAAAGTTTGTGATTGGTAGCCACATAATATACGTAGATAACAAAAGGCTTCAGACAATGCGTTTATTTCATTTAATTAATAAAACTCATTAGATAATAAAGAACTAATTATTTTTTTGACAGGTGGCATTTTGGCAGATTCTGGGACAGAGTAACTGGAGTTTATTGCACTAACTCAAAAAACTGGAGATTTAAAGTATCAGCAAAAGGTATGTTACTCATAGTGTCATGTATGATGATATTTGACAAAACTTAATATTTTAAATTGTTATTTTCAGGTAGAAAATGTTATTTCAGAGGTAAATAAGACTTTTCCTGCTGATGGATTGCTCCCCATTTATATAAACCCCCAAAGAGGAACATCACATTCCACCGTTTCTTTTGGGGCCATGGGGGACAAGTACTAAATTTTCTTTAAATTCTTTTTCTACAGAAAAAAACTATATTATTCTATCAATGGTTTGATTTGAAAATTGAAATGCAAATTTGGATGCAGTTTCTATGAGTATTTATTTAAAGGTTGGATACAAGGAAACAAAACAAGAGAAGTGAAGCATTATAGGTGAAATATTTTTACTATTTTTTGGGTAATTGACAATTAATTTTACCTTCCAACTTTCTCATAGAAATTTATTAAAATAGGGAAATGTGGGAGACATCAATGAAAGGTCTACTGAGCTTGGTCCGCCGAAACGCACCATCATCTTTTACATACATTTCCGAGAAGATAGGGAATTCTTTAATTGACAAGGTACCAATATCTCATTAAAATCCACTAATTTTATAAGAATTCTAAAAACAATACATTCTTCTTGTGTATGCAGATGGATGAATTAGCATGCTTCGCACCAGGAATGATAGCCTTAGGTTCATCTGGTTATGGTCCTGCTGATTTCACAAAATTCTTAAATTTGGCAGAAGAGGTAAGTTGTACAATAATTAAAATGAACACCTTTTCAACATTTGTCACCAAAGGATCACTTATTTCACAAAATAATGGTTTGTTAATTTGTGAATTTGCGAATTTTTACTTTTACAAAATAACAATTTTTCGCGAAAATGATCTTATTTCTAGGAAAGAAAATATACTTTTCCGAAACAAAAGGCGTGAAATTTCTCGATGTGTATTCTATAATGAGTGGTCAATCTGTAATTAACGTTAAATGATGGTTATTTTGTAATATGGCGTTCCCAATTTTGATTGTTTTTGTGATTAATGACGTGATTGGTATTGTATCTTATTACAACTAGCGTGGGAGATATTTTTTTTGCAGCCATTTATTGAAGAATTTAATCATCCCATGCCTGAAAAATGTGCGGATGGGAACACAAATGTATTTGTAAATGAGAGAGAGCTTCATGAGAGGGACTTGGATTTCCTTGCAAGTAGAGGTCTTCCAACAGAAACCGATAGAACTTATGTGATTGAGATCATAGGAAGAGTGCTAGATGCAGACTCAGGTGAAGAGCTTGAAGGACTTGGTACATTAGCCCCAACGTAAGTCCCTAAGTTTTAAAAATAATAATAACCATAATAGTTGTAATTATAACTTGTAACAACAATGATAATGTTAATATTGTTGTGTCAACAGATTGGAGCGTAAGAAACGTGGATTTGGGATGAAGCCTCCGAGAGTTGCTGTATAGCGGATTCATGGAATCTCTATGAGATTTGTAATGTTTGTAGAGATGAGGTAAATTCTTTCTGATGATAAAGTAGTTTAGAGATTCATGACGTTTTTATATTATTCAAGAAAAAAGAAAACAACAATCTTTAATAAAAATGTATTTTAGGAGGGTTGTCGGTGTGGTAAACACATACTCCATTTATACCCAACTATAATGCTACACGCACAATAGAATTGGAGTGGGAGAATGAATACCTCAATAACAACTCAGAACACCTCACACTTTCCATCATTTATCTCCCAAACAGAAATTACCTCATCAAGGTACATAAGTACATTGCTATTTATTACATCCAAAATTGAGTACTTTTATAATCGACTTTTTTTACACATATTTACAGACAGGGGAAAACAGCTTTGCTAATCTCAAGGTCACAGTAACACATCTTGGAGACCATGATAATTTTAGAGTCGAGGCTAATGGTATAAGCAAGAATATGAATCTTACCGCTTACTTCAAGGTTTACCATCTTTTTCTATATAATTCCTATGAACTTTTATATATATATATATATATATATATATATATATATATATATATATATATATATATATATATATATATATATATATATCTTTTTTTCATGTTGTAGGAAGACAGTGAGCACATTCACATATGGCATGGTTTAGAGCATCATCAGTTTAAGCAAAAAGTGGGGCTTGATTTGTTAGATAATCATGAAACCAATCACCACCGAAATCATGAATCTGCATTTCACCCTCCATAGTGGCCCCCATGGCTGGTCTTGTAGTCAAGGTTTTGGTCAAGAATGGAATGAAGGTCGAAGAAGGTCAACCCATGTTAGTCATGGAAGCAATGAAAATTGAGGTTTGAATATAACACTAGACATAAATTATAATAAATTAATTTAAATCCGTTACTAATGTTACTTTTCAAAATTACTTTGTTAAATAGCATGTACTGAAGGCACCAACCTCTCGCCTCATGAGCAGTCTCCAGGTCACTCCTGCCCAACAAGTTTCCGATAACAGTCTTCTCTTCAACGTCAAGGTATTGGGTTTGTGTGTGTCTTTTATGTAAAAGTACAGAAATGGTGAAGAGGGCAACACTCATGTGTGTATGAAACAGAAAGAGTAGCATGTGTTTGCAATCATTTTAAACAAGGCTAACCTTTGGATGTGTCTTTGATGGATGATGATTAATGTATGTTGTGTTAGAATGTGTCAAGTGTTGTTCTCTTATTTCATTTGTAGTTTCATTGCGTGGCCCGACCCGTGCGTAGCACGGGTGCAAACTAGTTACTATGATAAACCGTAGCAACGGAGATAGTACCATTTAGATGGTTTTCATTTTGCATAAATACAAAATACCCCTGCAACTCATGTCAACATTTTTTTCCATGGTTATCTTTATCCTAATTACCCTCGAATGAGAAACGTGTACATTTATATTTCGTCACAGATATCCTCTATTAGTATATTTAAATGATTAGTTGCCGTTGAATGGCAATAAAAATAATGTTTGCCAAAAGAAAAAAAGTAGCTAGTTGCTATTACAAACAATATGCCCTCACGATGACCACCTCCAAATTGGATATGAAACCATAGAATACGCAACAAACACCCAAATCACGTCTTCAAAATCAACAATTAAATGCTATAATTAAATAACTATATCATACAAAATGTTATGAAAGTTATAATGAAATCCGAACTTAAAGAAGTTGGAGAAGAGAAGAGCGTAAATTTGAAGAAACTGAATGCCAGCCTTGTTGCGAAGGATGTATCATGTCCCAAAAAAAAGAGTCGGTAACGTTTCCACAAACATTATATTTCATTATCCCCGTACCCTTTTCCACATTTCCACATAAGTATTCCTTGGTGACACCTTGGCAACACGGCCTTAGTAACTTTGAATCCCCTATAAACAATCACATACAATATATTAATATCGTTATCTTTTACTATAGTAATTAAAGTTCGATCATTGGTGTACTAAGTTGACAAGATTCGAGTGGATCAAAAGGAAATCTTTAATGGAAGATTGATGTTATTCATGCATTTTAAACGCAAAATGAACGATATCATATTGTAAAGACTACCTTTTTGTGACATAGACTTGTATATAAAACATTAACCGATTTGATTGGGAATCGTACCTCATATATGATGGGTTGTTGAACGGTGTGTTGTCTCACAAAAATTTCACAATTTATGTCACAATATGTCACAATTTCCTACTCAACTTTTAGCCAAAAATTATTGTGAATTTGACAAAAGCGGGGTAGACACCGAAAATATCTTTAAATGGGGGCAAACTCAACAACACATTAAACATGTTCTTTCTACATGTACAGACATTTTAGATTAAATTAAAAAATTTAAACATGAGAATGGAGATATAAAGCATTTATAATTCGTACCAGCTGAAAGATTTTGTTGTAAATTTAAAGCAGACGAGAAAGCTTGGTAGAGATCTAAGATCACAAAGTGTGACTTGTTGTTAGTCTCATTGTTTAGCTTCTTAACACTTTCTATTAGAACCTCGTTATGGAACTCAGCTACCGAATTCTCAGTGTCACTACAATTTTGGTACGATGTAGAGACTGTGAATTGAGGCAAGCATCCAAGTGGTTGCATCGTGGTGATTACTATCTTTTGAACTCCCAACTCATGAATGCGCTTTGCATTTAAAACTAGTTGGTTGATTATTGATTTCGTTAACCGTGGCAATTCCTATAATCATTTGGTATCGCGTTACTTAATTTGAATAAAATTGGACAATAAATCAATAATAATGTAAATAGTTATTGATTATGAAAAGTGACCTTGATGGTGTGATTGGACGTGAAGTAGGTGGCATAGTCATTGCCTGCTACAGAAAGTAGTGCAATTGATGATGAATTTAGCGGATCTTGTGTTTGTTGAAGAAGGTGTTGAAAGTAATCAATTTGGGTGGTCATGTTAGGTTGATTCACGAATGTGTTGAAGACACCTGTCCCTCCATAGGCAAAATTCATCCCATATTTTGTTGATTTTTTCTCACCAGATTTCCAACCTCTGTATGTTATTGGAGATTTTGTACCCAGTATTGGAGCTGCATTTCAAATAAAAATCATTACTCAGATTTAATAAAACAAATAGAATTTATGGGTGGGCTCATGTAAGGACCAAAATTGTTAGATGTGAAGGTTTTGACAAATCTAACCATGGTTGGTGAGTCCATGGTTGGTGAAATCAAATTAGTCAATTAATGCCTTCAATGTATTCATTATTTAATGTATCACAACACACATATATATGGGTGTAACTGCAATGTTAAAGATGCACCACACAACACAAAAAACATAGAAGCAATATACATTCCTAGTTATCCGCCGTGGACGTAGGTCATTTTGGACCGAACCACGTTAAATTCTTGTGTTCTTAATTTGTGAGCCGAGTGTGTGAGTTTAGTGTTCGTATGCTAAGTGTCTCGATCCTAACAAGTGGTATCAGAGCCTTGGTATAGCTCCAGAGAGTGATTTTCTGTTTTTGGGTCGAAAATTTTTTGTCTCAAAAACGATTTTGGTTTACGCCGTTGGAAAGGTCTCGTTCCGCAGATTCCGAAAATATATTTTTTCGAATTTTTTGAGCATCGGAAGACCTCCAAATCGCCGGTCAAAGTTAGTCAAAACTCGCCGGAAAATTGGCCGGAAAAACCAGTTCGCCGGAGAAGACGACACTGTAGCACCGGAGTTTCGCCGGAGAAGACGACACTGTAGCGGTACTGTAGCATTTGCAAAACAGGTCCCTAAGGTTTCAGAATTTGCAAAACAGGTCCCTGAGGTTCCAGAATTTGCAAAACAGGTCCCTGAGGTTCCAGAATTTGCAAAACAGGTCCTTGAGGTTCCAAAATTTGCAAAACAGGTCCCTGGAGTTCCGAAAATTGCAAAACAGGTCCCTGAACTTTCACGAAATTGCAGTTTAGCCCCTGAACTTTCAGAAAGTTGCAGTTTAGCCCTGAACTTTCAGAAAATTGCAGTTTAGCCCCCAAACTTTTAGAAAATTGCTGTTTAGCCCCCGAACTTTCAGAAAATTGCAGTTTAGCCCCTGAACTTTCTGAAAATTGCAGTTTAGCCCCTGAATTTCAGAAAAAATTGCAGTTTAGCCCCTGAATTTCAGAAAAATTGCATTTTCACCCTTAATTTCTGAAAGAAAAGTGCATTTTGTCCGTTAAAATGGCTGAAGACGGTAAAATCAAGATTGACAAGTTTGATGGAACCGATTATGGATTTTGGAAGATGCAAATTGAAGATATGTTGTATCAGAAAAGTTTGCATTTGCCTATGTTGGGCGTACAACCGGATGACATGTATGATGAAGATTGGAAGTTATTGGATCGACAAGCCTTGGGCGTAGTTAGGCTTTCATTGGCAAAGAGTGTTGCGTATAACATTGTCAATGAAACAACTACTTATGGAGTATTTAAGGCTTTGTCCAACATGTACGAGAAGCCGTCCGCTTCAAACAAAGTGTTCCTCATCAAACAGTTGGTTAACACCAAGATGAAGGAAGGCATGTCGGTTACCGCTTACATAAACGAGTTTAACTCGATTATTTCTCGTTTAGCCTCAGTTGCAATAAAGTTTGAAGATGAAGTACAAGCGCTCCTCCTTTTATCATCTTTGCCCGACAGTTGGTCAGGCACAGTCACAGCTGTTAGTAGTGCATCTGGCACTACCAAACTCACTTTCGAGAGTATTCGTGACTTGATTGTAAATGAAGATATCAGACGGAGAAGCAATGGTGAGACTTCTAGTTCTAGTTCTATATTGCATACAGAAAGTAGAGGAAGAAAAAACGAAAGAGGACGTGGTCGAGGCAGATCAAAGTCCAAAAAAAGAGGACAGTCAAAAACCAGAAAAGACATTGAATGCTGGAATTGCAAAGAAAAAGGTCACTTCAGAAGCCAATGCCCAAAACCACAAGCTGAAAAGAAAGAAGTAAACAATGTATCCTCTGAAGAATCAGGAGATTTTCTCATATGTTGTGTTGAGAATTCAGCAGAATCCTGGATTATGGATTCAGGTGCTTCTTTCCATGCTGTCTCATGCCCAGATATGGTCAAGAACCTACAAACAGGTGCTCTTGGCAAAGTTCGTTTGGCCGATGATCAAGTGCTTGATATTACGGGTATCGGAGACGTAGATTTGAAGACCTCCTTAGGAACCACATGGACATTGAAAGATGTCAGGGTTATTCCAAACTTAAGGAGAAAGTTGATTTCAGTTGGTAAGTTGGATGATGAAGGGTTTGATGTTCACTTTGGGGGTGGACAATGGAAAGTGATCAAAGGCAACTTGGTGATTGCCAAAGGAAAGAAGAAATGCACTCTATACATGGTAGAGATACCTAGTGATGGTGTTCATGCAGTAACCACAAATCCGAGTCCATCTAATTTATGGCACCAACGACTCGGACACATGAGCAATAAGGGATTGAAGATGTTGGCTCAGAAAAGGAAGTTTCCAGACTTGAAGAAAGTTGAAACAGAATTCTGTGAATCCTGTGTTCTAGGGAAACAAAAGCGGGTTACTTTTGTAAAGACAGGGAAGACACCGAAAGCTCAGAAGTTGGAGCTTGTTCACTCGGATGTATTCGGACCAACACCAGTTTCATCCCTAGGAGGCAAAAACTACTATGTAACATTTATCGATGATTCAACACGCAAGGTATGGGTCTATTTTCTTAAAAATAAATCTGATGTATTTGATACTTTTAAGATATGGAAATCTGCTGTTGAAAATGAAACTGATTTGAAGGTAAAATGCCTGAAGTCGGATAATGGTGGTGAATACATAAGCAAGGAGTTTGTTGACTACTGTGCCAAGCAAGGGATAAAGATGATCAAGACGGTCCCAGGAACCCCTCAGCAGAATGGTGTAGCTGAGAGAATGAATAGAACTCTGAATGAAAGGGCTAGAAGCATGAGGTTGAATGCTGGTTTACCAAAGACATTCTGGGCTGATGCAGTTAACACTGCAGCCTACTTGATTAACCGTTCACCGTGTGTTCCCTTGGATTTTAAATTGCCGGAAGAAATGTGGCAAGAGAAGGAAGTAAGTCTCAAACACCTGAAAGTCTTTGGTTGTAGTGCTTACCATTTGTTAAAAGATGGTGACAGGGATAAACTTGATTCAAAGACCAAGAAGTGCACATTCATTGGTTATGGGTCAGATGAAATGGGTTACAGGCTTTGGGACAGTGAAAGCAGAAAGATAATCCGAAGCAAGAATGTCACCTTTAACGAAGCTGAGTTATATAAAGACATAAACACCAAAAGTTCAGAAGTCCAGAAGGAGTACGTTGAATATGAAGGTGGTGCAATGAAGAAAGAAGCTTCAGTTGAAATCCCTGAATCTGGGGAAGATTCAACTGACAGTGGGAGCTCAGAGGATGATTCCAGAAATGACTCTGAAGATGAAGAAACCAGTCCTCCAGCTCCAGAGTCCCCAGCCACACCTCAAGTTCAACTAAGAAGATCTTCTAGAGTCATCAGACCACCACAAAGATACTCACCATCTGTCAACTATATTCTTTTGACAGAAAATGGTGAACCCCAGTGTTACTCTGAAGCTAAGAAGTTGAAAGATTCATTGCAGTGGGAGCTAGCAATGAAAGATGAAATGAAGTCGCTTAAGAAGAACAAGACCTGGCTTCTAACGAAGCTTCCAGCTGGGAAGAAGGCTCTTCAGAACAAATGGGTTTTCAGGGTCAAGGACGAACATGATGGTACCAAACGGTACAAAGCCCGATTAGTAGTCAAAGGGTTTCAACAGAAAGAGGGAGTTGATTTCAATGAAATCTTTTCTCCAGTGGTGAAAATGACTATTATTCGGCTGGTTCTCAGCATTGTAGCAGCAGAAGGTTTGCATCTAGAGCAGCTAGATGTCAAGACAGCTTTTCTACATGGTGACCTAGATGAAGAAATTTACATGACACAACCAGAGGGTTTTCAGATTAAAGGCAAAGAAAACTTGGTGTGTAAATTAAAGAAGAGCTTGTATGGTTTGAAACAAGCGCCAAGACAATGGTATTTGAAGTTTGATAACTTCATGAGAAGAGTTGGTTACAATAGATGTAACAATGACCATTGTTGTTATATCAAGAAGTTTAAGGGTTCTTATATCATTCTACTACTCTATGTAGATGATATGTTGATTGCAGGTTCAGACATGTCAGAAATCAAGAAGTTAAAGAAACAAATGTCTGAAGAATTCGAGATGAAAGACTTGGGAGCTGCAAACCAAATACTCGGGATGAGTATTTTCAGAAACAAAGAAGATGGCTCTTTGACACTCTCTCAAGAGAAATACATTGAGAAAGTATTAGAGAAGTTCAGCCTTAAAGATGCCAAGATCAGAAGCACACCTTTGGGAAGTCACTTTAAGCTTTCTAAAGTTCAGTCACCAAAATCAGATGAAGACAAGAAAGAAATGGCTAAAGTACCTTATGCATCTGCAGTTGGTAGTCTCATGTATGCAATGGTATGCACGAGACCAGATATTGCACATGCAGTGGGAGTTGTTAGTCGATTTATGTCCAATCCAGGGAGAGAACATTGGGAAGCAGTTAAATGGCTGCTAAGATATTTGAAGGGAACTTCAAAAGTGGCATTGCATTTTAAAGGAAAAGATGTTATTCTGAAGGGTTTTGCAGATGCAGACCTTGGTGGATGCAAAGACTCATACAAAAGCACTACCGGGTATGTCTTTACAGTGGGAGGCACTGCAGTGAGTTGGATGTCTAAACTCCAGAAAAGTGTTGCCCTTTCAACCACAGAAGCAGAGTATATGGCAGTTGCTGAAGCAAGCAAAGAGCTTATATGGTTGAAGAACTTTCTCGAAGAACTTGGCAAGGAACAAGTTGATTGTGCACTGTTTTGTGATAATCAAAGTGCAATACACCTTGCAAAGAATCCTGTCTTCCATTCAAAGACAAAGCACATACAGCTGAGATATCACTTCATCAGAGAAAGAATTAATGATGGTACTCTGAAGTTGAAGAAAATCAAAGGAACTGAAAATCCAGCTGATATGTTGACTAAGGTTGTTACCTTAGAGAAGTTGAAGCTTTGCATTAGCTTCAACTGGCCTTCAGGATAATTGAAGAGAAGGCCAGGATAACTAGGAAGGAGCTAAGATCAAAAATGTTTTTTGAAGGTCCGTTGCAAGACTTGGATGGCAGAAAAAGACTACATTGTTCAAGCCTTCAAGTGGGAGATTGTTAGATGTGAAGGCTTTGACAAATCAACCATAGTTGGTGAGTCCATGGTTGGTGAAATCAAATTAGTCAATTATGGCCTTCAATGTATTCATTATTTAATGTATCACAACACCTATATATATGGGTGTAACTGCAATGTTAAAGATGCACCACACAACACAAAAAACATAGAAGCAATATACATTCCTAGTTATCCGCCGTGGACGTATGTCATTTTGGACCGAACCACGTTAAATTCTTGTGTTCTTAATTTGTGAGCCGAGTGTGTGAGTTTAGTGTTCGTATGCTAAGTGTCTCGATCCTAACAAAAATGATTTATAGAAAAATGTCTTGAAGTCTCATAACTTTTGAAATAGCGGAATAAATGGTCGTCAGTTACTCAGTTAGATCGGTTAAATGTCTAAATTTTATGACCAAATGCATGTAAAAAACTATTTAACATTATATTAATTTTCCCTCGTACTTTGTCTTTGTCAATTAATAGAAAACATAAAACGTCATACGTAACTCAATTGAAATATTTGGATCAAAACTTGGCCACGTATTTTGAGGCTTTTGGATACACTGATTGGAATTTCACATTATTATGACCAAATATTCTAAAAATATCATGGATATCCTCTTATAAGCCATCAGCACCTTATCATTAAATGAAGCTTTTTGCATAAAGTCATTAAATTTCCGTTTCATTAAAAAAATATTATGGTTGGATTTTCTTTTCAAGAGTAGTTTGGTTTGCGATTATATTTTTCTGGGTTCATTGTGAATAAATTGTTGATTTGCTAGAACTACTTGATTTTTCGATTGTTTTCGTTTTTGCTTCGGTCTGTTTTCTTAATTAAATAATCTCTTTTTGTAACAATTTTTGTTTTTCAGTTACCTCTTTTAGTTTTCTAAAAAAATTCTATTTTTGGTAACGTCTTTGGATGTTCTTGGCTCTTTGTTTTTAGTTGTATTTCTTTGAAAACATCCTCAATTTTATTGGCTGGGGGGATGTGTGTGGTTTGTAGAGTGCAGCAGTTTTATCACCACTCATAACTGCTGAACCGTTTTAAAAAACTGACAAATTAATCAATAATAACAAAAATAAATCCAAGAAGAACTAACAAAAAGCAAGCAAAAAAACAAACCTTTAAAAAATAGAAAAAAAAAACCTAAAACCGAAACCAAAAAGAAACATATTTGTAATTTTGGCTAATAATAATTAATAATTATAATGAATTCCAAAACATTAGTAACTAATAACAAGTAATAAAATCCAAATCACACTAGCTTTTTAGTTTACTTGTTTTTTATGTAAAGAAGATTCGTATGTCATTTAGTGAGGTAAACCACAGCCTTTAGGCGTAGTCAAGGCCGTACAAGGTTTATTGCATCGGGTAAATTTAAGAGCATTATCGATATTTTGGATGTGTAATAGTTGAACATTGTATATAAAATCATTAATTTTTTTAAAAGTCTCTTGAATATCATAATTTGTGACACTAAAAAACATTATAATTAGTTATTAAAACTTCAAAACATCCAAACATTATTTTATGCAACCTGTTTATTTCAATAAATGATCTAATTGTCCAAAAAAAAGGGTAATTATGATCTATCCATAATAATATCATATTATATAAAAACTTCCAAAACGAGCGTAAAAACAACCCCTCGTATGACTTTGTCACTTTGCTCAAATGGATGAAATCTTCATAATATAACTTAAAAATCATTAATTCAAATTTCATACTTAGATATTACTACGATGTTTAATAAGAGGTTAAGACAGACGCACCAATGTAATCGGTGAGTACACGACCATCGGAAAACCTGCCGGAGGGACTTCCAGGAAAAGTGACACCATACGGTTCCCCCCATGCACCGCCATATGATTTTGGCCAGTTTCCAGTATCTGCATATGAGTCTCCAAACACAAACAACTTCAAGTTTTGCCGCCGGTGATGCCGCCGACCATTGCTAACTGGAAATCTCTCATCGGAAATGGTGATAGTTATGGAGCTCATGAAGATGAAAAAGAAAACCACGTGACATGTTTGCTTTTTCATTGCAACGGGACAAAAAGAAATGTTTAGGAGCTTTCTGTTTATGGAACGCAAGTGAATCTGGATATTACGAATGTAAAATCTACGTATGTAAAATCATATAGAGGAAAGAGTTTAATATTGAACTTGGTTGTGGTAGCTGTTGACTATTGACTGGTGGGAGTGGTATTTATTGTTTTCAAGATTTTTGGTAAACAAAATTGTATGAATCAATGAATGATATCTAATTTGTGATATAATGCATATAAATTATTCAGCTCTTGCATTTCCCTCTGAGAGTTTATGGTTGCGATAACACGTGCATATATAACAATTTACCAAAGATTTTTTTTTTTTTTTTTTTTTTTGCTTTTCATATACACATTTAAAAGAAAACGGCAACATTATGCATGAAATTGTAAATACAGTCAATTATGTAACGTGGACCATTTATCCTAGTTAGCAATCAACCAACTCATTTTAGTATAGAAACATGTTCCATGTATAATTCATATCATTGCTGGTCCACATAACTTTGTTATCCCCACATGCATACAGTACCACATGTTCATGCAATCATTTTTCAAAAGATATATATCATTATGCTTTCATCTCATGTAAAATCATCCATTTAATAGCATGCATTGAATTAACAAAATAACGAATTACACATAAAACTCATATCCTGTTAGGAAACATAAGCATTTGCTAATTTATTCACATCATGTCAATCTACACGATACTAGTAAATTACCCGATTAGTCTTAACCAACGCAAATAGTCAATCTCTAACA
Organism: Cichorium intybus; assembly: GCA_023525715.1. Lineage (NCBI taxonomy): Eukaryota > Viridiplantae > Streptophyta > Magnoliopsida > Asterales > Asteraceae > Cichorium > Cichorium intybus. The sequence goes on from CM042010.1 coordinate 13,468,267, forward strand.
AGTTTTTGCTCATGTTTTGATGTCACCTCTGGACAATTTAAAGATAAAAACAATAATATTTTATTCATTTAAATGTCGGATCATAAATATTAATTTAAAAATCTTCATCTCGATGTTTTACTTTTGTTATAAATTTAACTAAAAGTTTCTATAGCAAAAATCATTTCACGATATTCATATATCTATTAATGTAAAAGATGTCACGTACGTATGACACATTTTAACTTCTAATGTTTAATGAAGTTCTCCATAAATGCTAGTTAAACTTTGTATTAGCTGTAAAAATATCAAATTTAAAAGGGCCAAGATGGAAAATTAAACTTTCTAGAGCTTACAACTTTCCAAATCTATAAACAACAAATAATATACGAAATTTTAAACGAAAGAAAATCCAAGAGCTAAAATTGTCAAAACACACCAGCACAAAACAAATAACACTACATTCTTGATTTTTTTTTTCTTGGTAAATACTACCCAATCTCTAACAATATAATAAAATTTCCAACGAAAACTATATATATGCTAACAAATTGTTAAACCATGTAAACATTATCTCTTCTAATCTATAGTATATTATAACTATTACTATATGTTACCGTGGTGGTCTTGTTCGCCCTCTATTGTACTTGGGTGGGCTTGTTTTGGCAACATCAACAACTATCATCCAACCATTTATGATCTGCACATAAAAATCGAAATTTACAATTTGGTCCCTGAGCATGACTGCTTTCACAATTTTGGTCCTAAAAAGTTCTCTTGCAATTTTTGGTCCTTTGAGGTTCTTCATCTTCTAACGTTTTTTTTTTTTTTTGTCCTTGTTCCAAGTAAAAACGACTATTTTTGGTTATTGAGTAGAGCTGAATTTTGCAATTCTGGTCCCAAAAATATAGTTATTTAACTTGGAACATGGACCCAAAACGTTACAAAAACCTCAAATAAGGACCAAAATCGCAAGAGGAAACCTTTTGGGACCAAAACTGAAATCATCAGCTATACTCAAGGACCAAAAACGAACAAATTCATTCATCACTTTAAATCATTAAATCAAACTCATAACAATGAGTCACATTTAATAATCGTTACCTTGCCATTCATTTCTTTAAGAGCAGCACTTGCAGCTTCTTCAGTAGTGTACTCAATAAATGCAAAACCTTTCGACCTTTTTGAAATCTTGTCCATTATTATTTTAACTGTAAAATAGCTTTAGCAATTAGTGGTTATATTTACAAGTATAATAATGTTTCATGGTCAGAATGTAATGACATAATTACCCTCAACAAGCTCGCCAAAACCTTCAAACGCTGCACGTAAGGTTTTCTCGGATGTATAAAATGATAGACCTGCCAATAAGCAAATTTATGGTTCTTGAAGACTTAATCAAGCTTATAAAAACTATAGAAATTGATTTAAAAATATGCAACATACCCGTTACAAAGAGCTTCTTTGTTTTGATATTGGTTGGTTGATTTGCTATGGAGGAATCCTGAATATTGTAATCTGAAAATAATTATAGATTGATATGTGACAAAATATTTATGAATTAATATAATATAGAGTGAAATAAGAAAAGTAAAAAATGAAACATATCTAAGTACCTCCATAATCTTTATCATCAGAATTGAAAGCCTCATCTGGCTTTACAGATATTACACCAGGAACACCTGCACCAAACTTATAATTTACAACAAGATAAAATTAAATATGTTAATTTTAAGTTACAATATATATAACTTACTGGCTAATTCCTTTGCATACTTTTCATTTAATTCACAACAGAATCCATAGTCGGATTGTAAGGAAATGTGGTATATACACATTTGGGCATCCTTCTCACTGTTTAATTAAAATAAAAATAAAAAAAGATTAGAAGGCCAATGAAAGCAAAAAGTGCTTCATTTTCTATAAGAAAATTTTAAATACATACTTTCCCAAAACGTTGGTTAGTATCTGAGTATAATAATCAACTAATTGAGCCCTGGTAATGACTCCTGATGTTGGCATCTCTACATGTACAAGCCAGTGATTCGATCTTACAGAAGGAAACAATGGAGATAAATTGTTGTTAAATGGACCTAATTCAGCATTTTCATTGCTATGACTCTTTTGTACAGAGTTGAAATTTGGATCGGGCTTGACTGATAATACCTCCGTCAAACCTATGATTAAACACAAATAATCAAATTAGTCTTCTTTGTTCTTCATCTTTTAGAAGATTAATGTTGTAGGATAAGAATTTAAGGTTTTCCAATTGCAAATTTGTTTCAGTGGAATTAGGATAGAGGGTACATGCGAGTTTTTGGGAAGCTTCCTCGTCCACATCGCAGCAGAACCCAAAATTTGTGTCGCAAAAAGCGTCGTATATGCAGCCTTGAGCCTCTTTCTCGCTATTCAGTTCAACAGAGAAACATTAAACAGAAGGAAATAAACTGAATGAGCTACACTTTGAATGTTAATATCAAGCCTGGTGTTTTTAGAAAAACAAATTTGATTGGATTTTAGTCATTTTACGAACGCAATACTTAGCAATTTCATCTGTGAAATACTAAATTTCGTATCAATTTTGAAACCCTTTTGAAATGCAAAGACAAAACACAGCTCCTTGTTCGAACGGAAGGAATAGAACATACCCACCTGCCCAAAACCCTCTCCAGAATTTTCACATAATAATCAATAGCATCTGGTTTAGAAACAGGCTGTTCCGGAGGAGCCTTGACGAGCACAATCCAATGGCGTTGACCATTTGATTCGACTAAAGATGGAGCAGTGACAGGGAAACTTGATCTCGTTGCCGGTGCTGCATATGTACTTCCTGATTTCAAACAGGTGATTGCCGTTAGGGTGATGGTGTTCTTCGGCTTGAAATCGGATATGGGTTTGCCGAATTTGAAGTTAAATTGGAGGGAAGTTGGCGTTTGAAATGAGGGTAAGAAAGGGATGATTAATGATTTGTGAGGGGTTATGCAGAGGGATGAGGATAGAGCAGGCGCCATGGATGGTGCCATCAGGATTTTGCTACGTTTTGGGGCTTTTGTATTTGAACGTTTTTCTAAGGCCCCTTATCAGGGGAATAAAGTTAAAACTTACAAATGTTAGAAATACAACTAATTAGGCTAAAAGGAATGGATGCCATTGAGACCATCGTCATCGCGTGTCATGTAGGATCCACATAGGATGCTTACGAAATGGATTTTCTATGCCTATGAAATGGAATGGATGCCTATGAAACATTTTTCTTTTTCTTTTTGATTTTTTTTAATTGTCACATTTAATTTTAAAATAAACAAAACTAAAATAAAAATAAACAAAACTAAAAATAAAACATTTCATTTCACATGAAAACTAAAAAAAAGACATACAACGGATAATTTAAAACCAACGAATTTAAAAAAACGACACACGATACGGATAATTTTAAACCTACGAAATTTAAAAAACGACACATCCAACGCAAACCCGTTTCACCTCCATCCTACAAATTATATTTTTCCTTGATACCCCGCTTCACTTCCATCGCCGCTTCGTACATGTCACCTGACAAATGGCTAACGTCGGCAAACAACAATTTCATGTCGCTAGCCCCGCTAGACCATTGCGCCTTCAAATTTTTTACGGTCGCGTTGAAATGCAACACCTCCTTATTCATATTCGCCCACTTGGTGGCGCCCTTGGTCTTTACCGGTGGATGCGTCCTCCGATATGTCGAGCCACGACCGTCCCAACTACATCTCCTCCTCGAGAGTCCATAACTTGTTCTTCGCTTGGGGTTTGTGGAGTTTGTGGAGATGGCGTTTGGTATTGAGTGTTGAATTGTGGAAATGGGCTAAAATTTTGTTGCATCATTTGCGGATTGAATTGTGGAAATGGTTGTTGCAAGGGCATCGGGAATTGGGTGTATAAACTAAACGGATTTGGCGTTTCAAATTGCGGACGGTATGGCGGTGGGGACGAAGGATCGAACCCAAAAAAATTCGGGTTTTGGTTGTTTGGGTTTTGAGCCATGTGGATGAAAGAGTAAAAGATATTCAATTGTTTTTGTTTGTGGTTTGCTGAAATCTGTTTTAAAACAGAAGGTAGCCGATGCCATTTTTTTAGCCATGTGGTTTGCTGATATATATATATGTGGGTAAAAATTGAAAAAGTTAATTTTTTTTTATTCCAACGGATAGTTTTCAATGGTCAAATCCCATTTCAACGGCTCAATTTTCATCTACGCGAAGACGTCGATAGCCGATGCCGCTCGAGGACGCCGATATCTCGGTATGGTTGATGCCGCCGGCATCGAATGCCAGCGAGGATACCGACGGCATCAGGTGAGCCATTCCGTTTAGTCTTATGATTTATGAGAATTATCCAATTTTATCTTGCAAAAGAATGTTAAAGATTTATCAACTATTTTTTGTTCTATTGAGAGTATTGTAGCTAACCAATTTAAGTAGTCGTTAAGGGTGTTTGTTTTTTGTCTGCAGATCTTTTTAACCTCTTTTGTTTGCGATCCGCCGATAGTGTGCGGACATATGCGCTTGCAGACTGTTTGTTTCATAGAATACTGCAGACCTAAAAAGATTTGTGCGCCCTTTTCTTCTCACAAACATGGAATAAACATTTTTGCATCTTCTAACCTCTTCTAACCTTAAAAGTAGTATTTCTTTATATAAAATATAGATAATTATTGATAAAAAAATTAATTGACAAAATAAAAAGTTAGATATATAAAAAAGCATAATTTTATGTACACTTTTAGTAGTCCGTGGACTTTAAAAAAAACTGCTTTTTTGCATATTGCAGACATTTGGTCCACCTCTTCTTCTGCAAATGTTTGCAGATATGATCCGCAGACTGTAGATTATTTACATTTTAAAAAACAAACACCACCTGAAAATGTCTATACATTTAGGTTTGTTTGGATCTTTGTGTGTGATTCTAAATACGTCAAAGTATTTGAATTTTGATAGATCTAGATTTAGATAGATATAAAGAAAAATGATTTAATTGTTGGATTAGGTGTCTAAGCCATGACTAATAATTGGTATTTACCTAATTAATAGTAGCACAGTCCATTTGGGTTGCCCTCATAGCTAGAGTTTTATTGGAAAGTTAAAGAGAGAGAGAAGGTTGATTTGTTATATGACTAATAAATCAAGATATTGTTTGTTAATATATTATGGAGATAATATATTAATTAGAAATAATATTATTTGATTAATAATTAATCAGAAATTAATTGGATTAATTTCTGTGACATTAATTGGATTAATCAGGAGGTCAGGGATTAAAGTCGTACAAATTCAATAGTTGAATTGCGGCGCGCGGCGCGCCAATGTAAAGGCTGCGACGCGCGTACATATTCGTACGAATTCAATAGTTGAATTGCGACGCGCGGCGCGCGAATGACTTGGCCGCGGCGCGCGTACAGATAATCCGGAAAATGGGCTGCGGCTAGGGTTTCTAGCTTTGCCACTTGGTTCCCTATAAATAGGGAACCCTAGGTCTCATTATCAGTTGCTCATTTCTGTTATTTCTCTCTGGAATTTCGATCCATAATCCTCTCGGCTTGGGTGTGATCTCATTTGAGGCAGGATATTTTTGCTGCTCAGCTTCCAGAAAATTCTAAAAGGTTGGTTTTTCTAATTTTATTCTTTTAGTTAATTTTCTTATGGTCTTTAGGTTTTTGTTATATGTTCAATTAGAAGAAAACATAGATCCTCATAGGTTGCATGTGAACTTAGGTTAGTTAGTTCATGGTTTGCTGAAACCCTTACAGTGGTATCAGAGCCTGTTTTGTTTTCTTGTTGAATTGTTATAACTGTTTAGGGTTTAAAGCCTATAAACCCTAATTTTTTATGTGGATCGATTTCTAGGATTAGGGTTTTGGAAACCCTAATCCCCCCCTTTTCTATTTTTCGAAAATTTCAATTAGGGTTTTTAGGAGGTTTTCTATTTTTGGTAACTTTATTTGTTAATTAAATGGATAACCTTAAACCCCATTATTTGAATTCGAAATCTAGGGGGCTTAGGATAGGTTTTAATTAATTTGATTAATTTGGATAAACATATCTACATTTGAATTAATTTAATTAATTGTTAATTAAAAGATAATTCAAAAGGGATTTAATTAATTTTATAATTGAGAAATTAATGGAATAAATCCAGAAAAATATTTTAAAATGTTTAAAATATTTAGATTTAATTAATTTAATTAATTGGTAATTAAAATTGATTAAATCGAATTTAAGGTTTAATTTAATTGTTAAATTTGGTAAAATTAAAAGATAAACCTTGAATATTTTAAAGGGTTTTAAAATACATCTTATATATGTTATTAATTGTTAATACTATATGTATAAGATAAAATTGGTCAGTCAACTCGATAGTAGGCCTCATTCACGAAGCTGGTCTATAAAGTGGGTATAAGGAGGCTGCCTATAAAATGGCAGTCTAATGGGTGAACACTCTCACCCACCGCTCACCTGATCAGTGGAGGGTCGTTAGCCGAACAGTTTTGATAGGACCACTTAATCATTAAAAGTATAATGATCAAAGTACTAGAACCTTTATACAAAATCCCAATCTAGTTACTTTAAAAAAATGTGAATTTGATGCTACCCCATGAAATTGCACATTGCACTTTATGAAACGTTGGTGGAGCGTGTGTGGTTCACCGGCACACCAATGGGGGTTCATAAAGAGTGGCAATGGGTGTCTCGGGTGTTATCATTGTTGATAGAGCGCGTGTGGTTAACCGGCACATCAATTTGAGATGATAATGGATCCCGAGAGTACCAAGCTAATTTGCATGGTTATTCACACCCGGTTTGTGATCCTCGGCATCCCAGTCACAAACGGTGGGGCATATCCGAGATTAAACATGCTATTGAACAGTTCAATAAATCTCAAAAGAAACTAGGAATTCCATTTATAATAAGATTATTTTTCCGCGGTGGAATTGGCTGAATCGTCATTCGCCTACCTTTATAAAATTTGCTTATAGATTACGGCATCCCTCTTCTATGTTGCAAATTGTTATAGTTGGATCCTAGCCTTATTTTATATTGGGTTATTATAAGGACCGACAAGTATCTAATTAAACTTACCTTCTTTTATAGATGTCTTCTGCTGATCAATCCGCTCCCCACTCAAACTCCAGTGTTCCCTCTATCCTCTCACTGTGTTCCAAGGTTCAATTGAACGGGACAAACTACAATGACTGGATTAGAAATATCAAGATGGCTCTGAGGTACGAGAACAAGGAGTATGTCCTCGAGACCGAGCTTGTCGATATTGACCCTGAAACTGCTACTCCCGAGGAAATTGCCTTGTACCAAAAACATTCTGATGATGCGACCAAAGTGGCCTGCATCATGATCGCCACAATGAACCCCGAATTGCAAAGGATATACGAAGACTACTGGCCCTTTGAGATGCACAAGGAGCTTGCGGAAAAGTTCCGCAAGCAAGAGCGCATCGAGAGGTGCGAGGTGGTCAAGGACTTCACGAACAGCAAACATAAAGATGGAGAGTCCATCTGCACTCATGTGCAAAGAATTCAAGGTTACGTGGAGCGGCTTAGAAAGCTTGCGATGCCTGTACCGGAGCAGTTGGCCGTTGACATAGTGCTTAACTCCTTACCGAGTTCTTATGACCAGTTCAGGCTGGCTTATCATTTGAACAACAATCAGGCTAATATGACTGAGTTGCATCGTATGCTTCGAGTAGCTGAGGACGGGATGAAGGGTAAAAGTGTACACTCGGTTAATCAGCCCGTCCTAGCCATTGGAAGTGTCAAAGGAAAGAAAAGGAAGGGCCCTCCTAAGAAAAATTGGAGGGAAAAGGTTCAGGTCGGGTCATCCAGTAATGGCTCGAGAACCAAGACTTCCCACATTCCTTGTGTGGCCAACCCCGATGAAGCCAACTGTTTCTACTGCAAAGAGAAGGGCCATTGGAAGAGAAGCTGCCCCAAATACTTGTAGGATGTCAAGGATGGGAAAGTAAAGCCATCGACAGCAGGTATATACACTATCTCTAAAAACTCACCATCTTCTAATTCTTGGGTCCTTGATACAGGATGTGGTTTTCACATTTGTTCTGATCTGCAGGGCCTAAAGGAAAGCAGGGAGGTGGAGCACGGTAGACTGAACTTGATCATGGGCAATAGGAGATCGTCCCCTGTTACCAAGATCGGCGTTTACAGTTTAGTGCTTAGTAGTGATGTTAGTATAGAGTTATTTAATTGTTGCTATTCGCCAGAAATGGCAAGAAACATTATTTCATTTCACGCATTGTTCAGACAAGGATTTCAATTTTCTTTTGATAATAAAATTGGCTCGATTTCTGTTTTCAAAAATGGTATTTTGATTTTTACTGCTTATCCTTGTGATGGTGTGTATGAAACTGTTGAATGTGTTGACAATTTAGGACATAGTGTAAATTATATTGATTCTACTAGTGGTGTAGAAAAGGCATGTCTGTGGCATAGTCGGCTCGGGCACATCAGCAAGAAACGCATCGCCCAGCTCCAAAAGGATGGAGTGTTGGAATCGTTCGACCTCAGGTCGAATGATGTATGCGAATCTTGTCTGTTGGGCAAGATGACTAAATCACCTTTCAAATGATCTTTTGAAAGAGGTGAGGGTCTGCTGGACATCATTCACACGGATGTGTGTGGTCCATTCAGATCAACCACAAAGGATGGCACGCGGTTCTACGTGACCTTTACCGACGATTTTAGTAGATACGGTTATATCTACTTGATCAAGCACAAGTCGGACACCTTTGAAAAGTTCAAAGAGTTTAAGAACGAAGTAGAGAATCAATTAGGCAGGAAGATAAAGATGCTCAGGTCCGACAGAGGCGAAGAGTATCTAAGTATCGAGTTCCTAGACTATCTAAAGGAATGCGGAATAGTTTCGCAGTTGACACCTCCCAGGACACCACAGTTGAATGGTGTTGCAGAGAGGCGCAACCGAACCCTGTTGGACATGGTTCGTTCCATGATGAGTCGAGCTTCACTTCCCATTCACTTCTGGGGGTATGCCTTAGAGACTGCCGCCCATATCCTCAATCTTGTCCCAACTAAGAAGGTTGCTAAAACACCTCATGAGATGTGGACGGGGAAAGTTCCCTCGTTAGCACACATCAAGGTCTGGGGTTGTGAGGCTTTTGTTAGACGAGAGACTCAAGACAAACTCGCAGAAAGAAGCGAAAGGTGTTTCTTCCTTGGTTATCCTAAACAGTCCTTTGGATATCTATTCTACAGACCGAGCGAGGACGTGGTCTTTGTAGCTAGACGAGCGGTCTTTCGAGAGAGAGAGCTCATATTCAAAGAGGACAGTGGGAGTACCATTGATCTGGAAGAAATTCAAGAGTCATCAGATGACGCAACCTTAGGAGAAACTAGCAACCAACATGAGGAAGAAGTTCCTGTTGGTCCGACAGATGTATCCTTACCTCTTACTCTTAGGCGTTCTGGTAGGGTTAGCATGCCACCCGAGTTTTATGGTTTCCATATAACTTCGGATGGGGACACGTTTGTCAGTGATAGGACACTGATAAATTTGTATGAACCAGCTAACTACCAGGAAGCAGTGGCGGGCCCTGAGTCTGCCAAGTGGAAAGAGGCCATGGATAGCGAGATCAAGTCCATGTATGACAATCAAGTTTGGAACTTGGTTGACAACGTACCGGGTCGAAAGACAGTCGGGTGCAAATGGATCTTCAAGAAGAAGACCGACATGGACGGAAAAGTACACACTTTCAAGGCAAGACTAGTTGCGAAGGGCTTTACTCAAACCCCAGGGGTGGACTATGACGAGACCTTCTCACCAGTAGCCAAGATAAAGTCTATTAGGATTATGATGGCCATAGCTGCATTTCATGACTATGAAATTTGGCAGATGGACGTCAAAACCGCCTTCCTTAATGGAAATTTGACTGAGGATGTCTACATGAATCAGCCAGAGGGTTTTGTCGATGCAAAGTATCCTAATAAGGTGTGTAAGCTTGAGAGATCAATCTACGGATTGAAGCAAGCTTCTCGCAGCTGGAATCTTTGTTTCCATGAGAAAGTCAAAGAGTTTGGTTTCTCTAGGAGCGAGGATGAGTCCTGCGTATATGTCAAGGCTAGTGGGAGTATAGTCACCTTTCTGGTGCTGTATGTCGATGACATACTGCTCATGGGAAACGATATCCCAACCTTGCAAGATGTCAAGGCTTGGCTTGGAAAATGTTTCGCCATGAAGGACCTAGGAGAGGCTGCCTATATTCTCGGGATTAAAATATTGAGAGATAGGAAGAAGAGACTAATTGGACTTAGTTAGGGTACATACTTGGAAAAGGTACTGAAAAGGTTTAGTATGGAAAATTCCAAGAAGGGAGAGCTACCTATCCAAAGTAATGCAAAATTGAGTAAGACTCAAAGTCCGAGTACAGACGAAGAAATAGCTGAAATGAGTCGGGTACCTTATGCTTCGGCTGTAGGATCGATCATGTACGCTATGACATGTACTCGCCCTGATGTGGCCTTTGCTTTAAGCATGGTCAGTCGGTACCAGGGTAACCCTGGAAGGGCGCATTGGATAGCTGTAAAGAATATACTCAAGTATCTGCGAAGGACAAAGGACATGGTGTTAGTCCTTGGAGGCAGTGATACATTGAGAGTTGAAGGATATACAGATGCCAGTTTTCAGACAGATAGAGACAGTGGTCGGTCTCAGTCTGGCTGGGTATTCCTTTTGAATGGAGGAGCAGTAACTTGGAAAAGTTCCAAGCAAGATACGGTGGCTGATTATACTTGTGAATCAGAGTATATAGCAGCAAGTGAAGCATCAAAGGAAGCGGCTTGGCTGAAGAACTTCATCGGTGACCTTGGAGTAGCCCCGAGTATTCAGGAGCCAGTGGAACTGTTCTGCGATAACGAAGGTGCGGTCGCCTTGACAAAGGAACCGCGAGACCATGGAAAGTCCAGACATATCGACAGAAAGTACCACTACATAAGGCATAAAGTACAAGAAGGTCACCTCGTGGTAAAGAGGGTATCATCGGAAGATAATCCTGCAGATCCCTTGACAAAGGCTCTGAGTAGGATTAAGCATAATCAGCATGCTAGGAGCATTGGATTAATAGATGATATAAGTTTTGTAATTAGATAGGATTTGAAACTTGTAACAATGTTATTGTATTTGACTTTTGTGATTTAATAATGGAGATTTATTAATGAGTAATGGTTTACTAATTTTGTCAATACTTTACCATTGTATTTCATTTTGCGTGTTTTACTTCCTGAATAATTGGATTATTCAAATATCCACAGTCGATTACACTTTTGGGAGTAAGTGTGGAGTAAGACTGTCATGAATTGGTAATAGATTGTCTAAGGAGTTAGACATTGCAATTGGATTGCTGCACCATTCGTGAGTACTTGGAAATGGAGATTTGAGTATTGGATAAACCCGCGCTCAATGGATTGCTTCATGGATTTCATCACGAGCAATATTGAGACGATAATATCTTTTGATCTTTAAGCTAAGACATATGAGTTATGATTTACTAGACGGTTGTTCATTGATAATACGAAAACGCATCGGTAACTCGGTGTTATAAAACGTATTGTTGTGAGTGATTTATCTGATAAAAGACATAAGTATATGAGTCGAAGCTTATTCGTCCCTTGACCCTAACGGGGAACAGATATCTGTAGGCCTCTCGATGATTTTGAAGTTGACTAAAATGGTTGCCAACCGGGACTAAATTGGTAGTCTTAGAGTCATATGCAAATCGGAAATCGAGGAACAGTGAATCAGACCGGGATTGACTTTAATCCATGCCTTGAGTCTGAAAATATCTTGTTGGACGGAGGATCATCTGATCACTTATCTATGGACAGAACTGATTAGATCAGAGTTTGGCAGCGGTTTCTAGGAAGCTAAAAGTGCTGGTTAATTAGAGGTTAAATTGGTAATTATAGTCATAGACTTATCCAAGTGGGAGACTGTTGGATTAGGTGTCTAAGCCATGACTAATAATTGGTATTTACCTAATTAATAGTAGCACAGTCCATTTGGGTTGCCCTCATAGCTAGAGTTTTATTGGAAAGTTAAAGAGAGAGAGAAGGTTGATTTGTTATATGACTAATAAATCAAGATATTGTTTGTTAATATATTATGGAGATAATATATTAATTAGAAATAATATTATTTGATTAATAATTAATCAGAAATTAATTGGATTAATTTCTGTGACATTAATTGGATTAATCAGGAGGTCAGGGATTAAAGTCGTACAAATTCAATAGTTGAATTGCGGCACGCGGCGCGCCAATGTAAAGGCTGCGACGCGCGTACATATTCGTACGAATTCAATAGTTGAATTGCGGCGTGCGGCGCGCGTACAGATAATCCGGAAAATGGGCTGCGGCTAGGGTTTCTAGCTTTGCCACTTGGTTCCCTATAAATAGGGAACCCTAGGCCTCATTATCAGTTGCTCATTTCTGTTATTTCTCTCTGGAATTTCGATCCATAATCCTCTTGGCTTGGGTGTGATCTCATTTGAGGCAGGATATTTTTGCTGCTCAGCTTCTAGAAAATTCTAAAAGGTTGGTTTTTCTAATTTTATTCTTTTAGTTAATTTTCTTATGGCCTTTAGGTTTTTGTTATATGTTCAATTAGAAGAAAACATAGATCCTCATAGGTTGCATGTGAACTTAGGTTAGTTAGTTCATGGTTTGCTGAAACCCTTATATTAATAATGTAATATTGTTTTTTATTTTTACATATTTAGTCTTTACTTTTTTTACATAAAATACATCAATGAACTGTTTTTGTTTGTACAAATACAATCATTTTAACCTGCTACTATAGGTTAGCGGTCATTTTAAGTATTACGAGTTTTGATAGAGTAATATTGTTCTCGATTTTTACATATTTAGTCACTAATGTTTTTTATATATGTGTTTACCGGTAGAGGAAGAGGTTGAGGTGCTAGAGGAGGACGAGGAAGAGGTCGTGGGAGACAATCGATCAACAAATCTATTATAGAGTACTTCAATTGCCATAAACTAGGACACTATTAATTAATATGAGTGTCGATGTTGAATTAAAGGAAAATTATGTTGAATAAGATGAAGGAAAGTTGTTATTGTTGATGGCTTGTACAAATTCTCATCACATGAAAAGGGTAGAACCTTGGTTCCTTGATTTTGGCTGCAGGAATAATATGGCTATGAACAAATAATGGTTCTCCACTCTAGATGAACACTTCACCAAACAGTAAGACTCGGGAATGACATGAAGATGTCTATGGTAGCCATGGGAAATGTAAGAGTGCAAATAGGATGTATAACACAAGTTCTTTCTGATTTTTACCATATTCTAGAACTGAAAAATAACTTGCTAAGTATAGGGCAATTACATGAAAAGGGATTAGCCATTTTATTCCAAAATAGAATATGTAAGGTGTTTCACCCTACTAGAGGAATAATTATGCAGGCCAACACGAGCAAAAACATAATGTTATATGTGTCTTCAAGCTGAAAGTGTGGCAGAAAAAGAAGCATAATTGTGGCATCAACAATTTGGCCACTTAAACTACATGAGCCTTAGAATAATTTCCTATCATACGATGGTAGATGGTTAACCATCCCTTAAATCCTCAAAGAATATGTATAACATGATAACACGTTTTTTACATTGCATATTTTACGCGTTATTGGACTGTGTTTTAGTTGTTTTATAATTGTAAAAGGACTGTTTATGCTCATTTTTTGTGTAAGTGTTTGTATAGGAAAAACACTTAAAATGTAGGGACTTAAGTGGAAAATTGAATAAAGATGGAGAGAAGAAACAAAGGATAAGATCAGGAGAAGCTCGGTAGGATTGATGTTCGTGACGCCAATCAATGGATAAAAATGTGATCTGAAGTTTGACTCGAAATTCAAAGTGTGAGATATCGGGGATAAGGCAAGCTCGCGACGCGAAAAACGATTGTTGGTGGCGTGAACCCCACGATTTTGCAACTATAAATAAAGGTCTTTAGGTCGAGTTTCAGGGAGCGGAAAAGCTATCCATCGAGAGAACTCTGGATTCTTTAACTCAGATTTGTCTTATTTTAGTTTATACTTCGTAGTTTTGTTAGATTTATCATTTTACATTGTTTATTTCGGTTTTGTATCAACTCTAGCGTTACGAGTATTCTCTTCTCTAACCATAGAGATTGAGTTTTAGATCCAAGAGCAATCATTCGGCTCCCGTTGTTGGTTAAATTTGGAACTATTGTTCGGTTACGTAGTTTTTACAAAAGAAGCATTTTTACGTTGTTTCGATCTATAGTGTTTCATGCTTAGATCTGATTCGGTTTTACGTTTTTGAGTTTGAATTGAGTTTAAGTGTTAGTAATACTTCTACTATAGAGTGACACTATAGTACGGTTTTCTTATCGACACAAAAAGTCAACCATGTACTCATTGGTTCGACCATTGCTTACCCTATCTAGCGGACAATAAGGTTTTATTTTCTACTTTTGACCGCATCAACGACTGTGACGTGTCATAACACGTGCTTGATTAGGAAACAACAAAGACATTCCATTACCGAGAAGATCTCATGGAGAGCAACAAAACAACTTGAGCTTGTGCACCTTGACTTGTGTGGTCCTATCAGTCCTGCCTCAAATAGAAACAAAAGGTACATGTTATGTTCCATTGATGATCTCTTACAAAAAAAACTTTTGTTTATTTTCTAGATGATAATTCACAAACATTTAAAGTGTTTAAGAGTTATAAGGCCTTGGTTGAAAAAGAGATGGGTAGGAGCATAATTTGTATAAGAACGAATAGGGGTGGAGAGTAAAATTCTAATGACTTTGCATAATTCTGTAAGAAAGAATGGATTAAGAGGCAGGTAACAACAACATAGACTCCCCAAAAATAGGGTGGCAAATAGAAAGAATCGGATCGTCATGAATGTTGTTCGTTCAATGTTAAACGAGAAGCCAATTCCCCAAGCATTTTGGCCCAAACATGTTAAGTAGTGTGTTCACATTCAAAATTGAAGTCGTACAGCTATGGCTGAAAATAAAAGTCCAACAGATGCTTGGAGTGGTAAGAAACTAGGGGTAGACTATTTTTGGGTGTTTAGATGTGTAGCATACGTACACATACCAGTCCAGAAACAAAGCAAACTAGATGACAGAAGCAAAAAGTGCATTTTATTAGGGTTCAATGATGGGTCCAAAGGGTGAATGTTGTACGATCCAAAATTCAAGAAGTTAATCATGATCAGCGATGTTGTGTTTGATGAAGAGGCAAGTCAGGATTGGGGCACCGCGATAATAGAAGTTCAACAAAAGACCTTAGAATGGGCAGATGAGCATGAAAGTGATATACAAACAAGCCTAAGTGATTTGAGCAATCATGATAAAGAAAATGACGGGTCTTCCTGAACCACCAATGCTTCTACCGATACGCCTAGCCCATTCCCTAATACATAACATGAAGAGTCATCTTAATGATGGGGTACACGAGATAGAAGAGCCCAGCTTGGTTGGCGGGTTATGATGCATGGGAAGAATTTGATTTTAACGTAATGCTTCTAGTAACTAAAAATGATCCACTAACTTTCGAAGAAGATAACAAAGAAAAAAAGTGGAAGGAAGCTATGCAAAAATCGAAGCCATAGAAAAAAAGGGAGAATTTCATTTACGTCCTTACAAATTTTTATAATTACGCATATATCATTATAAAATTTGAAATTACATATATATCCTTACAAATCTTAAAAAATCACATATATATACCCAAAAGATTAATTTAATAATAATTAATCTTTTTAAAAAAATTAAAAAAAGAGTTTTTAAGTTAGATTATACCCAAGTTTCTAAAATACCCCTATGAAATCCTTCTATAATCGATAACGCATTCATGCTTAAACAACTGATCACGACAGTAGTTCGGCTATCATCACATATTCCATATTGAATTATAAGAAATTGTAACAACTTATATGTTTGGAAAATTTGTGACAATGGTAGTATGGTAATATCACAATTTAATTAGTTTTTAAAACTATAAAAATAGAACTAAAAATAGTTTTTGTTTTAAAATGATAATTATTATTAAGTTAATCTTTTGGGTATATATGTAATTTTTTAGGGTTCATAAGGATATATATGTAATTTCAAATTTTACAAGGACATATAAGTAATTATAGAGGTTTCTAAGGACGTAAACGAAATTATCTCATCTATATAACTTTTATAATAGAGGCCATTCATGAATGTGGATCAAGATAACTCAAATACTTGCATCATATTCATTTGAAACCCCAAAGACTTTTCAACTTATATATTTAATGTTTTTATTAATTGATATGTTGTGCCTATATAAGAACACTATTTACACACTTGGTTACTCAAATCTTCTTTTATTCTCTTTCAAGCATGTTAAATCTATGACATGTGTATAATATGAGTGATAACATTTCAAAACCATAATTTGCCGAAGCTATCAACTTCTTATTGTTGCCCACATGTTCATGTGGAGGATCCCATTATAGATCTCGCAAAGAATCAAACTCGATGACAATCATTTGATTTTGTATTAAACATGCATAAAGATTCATCGGTTGGGTTGCATGGTGTTTGGAAGGAAATTGGAGAAAGAAATCAAACGAGCTCTAGGAGGATTTCGTAAGTATATCTATGATAAAATTGAAGCAAGTGGTTAACTTCATTCTTTGTACATCTTTATTCTTTTTTTACTTTCTTTAATTTTAAGAAAATTTGTATGACTTGGAGCATATATATTTATGTTTTGAATATTGATAAGTCTCACTTCATGTTTTTATTATACAAGAATAACTTAGTATGATTTTATATTTTGTATTTTTTTTAAACAAACATATTACGATACACTCAACGTTTTTATTTTATGGAGTAGAAACACAAAAAATATTCATGTTGAAATGTTGTATTGTGCAATAAATAGTAATTGCAAAAAAATTAATAATCATTTGTTTATTATATTTTTATATGTATTTTCATTAAAAATTTGTAGTTTCAATTTGATGTGAATAATATATAGTAATTACAAAACAAAATAATAAGTTGAGAGAATGATAAAAAAATGAATGATAAAAACAGTTGAGAAAATGTATAAAATGTTGTTGATTTATTAAAACAATAAGTTGTGTTGCAAATTCCAAAAATTAAAAATATCATATTATTAATTTTATTGTCATACGAAATTCTAATGTAATATAATTTTAGAATTAGATTGTCATATTATTTATATAGTTGACTAATTACAATTTGAATATTTTAATCATACTTAATTAAGTCATAAATATCCATTAACTATCATAAGTAAGAAAGTCTCTTGAGTTGCATTATTTAATTATAAATAACCATTAGTTAGAATTTGAAGAGTTTTAGTAATCTTATCAATACAAACATAAATAATCATATTTGACTCGGACCATGTGGTTTGCGGTAATTTAATTATAAATAACCATTAGTTAGAATTTGAAGAGTTTTAGTAATTGATTGAGTAAATTACACAGATGGTCCATGTGGTTTGCGGTAATTTATGCGTTTGGTCCGTAACTTTTGTTTTTAACTCGGACCATCCCTACTGTTTGATTTTATTCCGCATTTGGTCCACGACTGACTTAAAATGACTATATTGCCATTTCCAACTCTTTTTCAATTCGTTCTTTATCTATTTATTGTTTTAATTATATATATATATATATATATATATATATATATATATATATATATATATATATATATATATATATATATATATATATATATATATATATATATATATCACACCCGTCCTTAATTAATTATTGTCCTTCCCTTTTCACCCTTTGTGATATGTTTAAAATGTTTATATTCATCTCTTTTTGCTTCTAGCTATTTTTGTAGATTTCAAAAAAATGTTTATGGTTGTACATTTAGAGCCAAAGAGAAAGATGATTCTTTTTCGATTTATTTATTACAATATGTTTTCTAATATTATACAATTTGTGTTTGATTTTTCATGTTTCTATTTTAATTTTAGCACAATGATGTCATGTTTATTTGTATTTTGAGATAACCACATTTTAATTGTTTGTTTTATTTTCAACTTTACTTATTAAAAGTAATTGTTGTATACATAATTTCATGGTTAAATAAATGTAATAAGAAGAGAAATTAACGTGCGACTAAATTTCATTAGTGAAAACCATTCATGATGGTATTTAAAAATTATATTATTTTAGTTATGTTGTAAATTTTATTTTTTCCATAATCTTAGAAGAACCTTTTTATTCATACTTTTATGGTTAAGATTATATTGTCATCGTGTTTGGTCGTTCAAGTTTCTATTTTAGTTTTTAGCACAATGATGTCGTGTTTATTTGTATTTTGAGATAATCTTATTCAAATAGTTTGTTTTATTTTTAACTTTACTTATTAAAAGTAATTGTTGTATATATATCTTTCATAGTTAAATAAATGTAATAAGAATAGATATTGTTGATAAACGGGTGACTAAATTTCATTAATGTAAATCATTAATGGAAGTGTTTAAAAGTTATATTATTTTACTAATGTTAAAATAATTATTTTATATAGTTTTTACTTTTAAATTGATTAATTTATAAGGTTAGTCATTAGCGTAATGTAAAATAACAAACTTAGTTTATTTTTATTATTTTCATCTTCAAAAATTTAAAATCTTAATTAAATGACCAAATCTAAACATAACTCCTAAAAAGTTAAAATTAAACTAAAATCAAAACCAAAAGATCAACCACATAAAACTCCATTATTACATAAACTATTTTCAATTAAAGTTTAAATTTGCAATTTGAAGTGAGCATTAACCGGTAATTACTATATAATTTAATCACAATTATGTAAAGAGAGAGAGATAAAAAGAAATAAAAATTCATAAAACTTTAAATACCCTTACCATGATAAATAAATTATGTATAAAACTTATAGTTATATACAAATCATTTTTTTTATATATAACACACAAAAATATTAGATGTCTATACTTAAATCTTTAAAAGTACGTTTGTAGGTTTTTGATGTTTGACTATATATATATATATATATATATATATATATATATATATATATATATATATATATATATATATATATATATATAATTGAATTTAAAATGTTATTGTATAACTTTTTTCAAATTTTTGGATGCAAATATTAGTATTAATACATGATACATATTATGATAACCATTTATATTTAGTATTGTATGTTTAGATTGAATATAAAGTTTTAAACTTCATGTGACCGACCAACATTTTTACTAATTAGTTTTGGTCCTGCGCAACGCGCGGGTACACGCCTAGTTTAAGAATAAAACTTAAGAACTAATGTGTATGCCCGAGCGAGCTAAACCCAATGGAGTTAAGTGGGTTTTTAAAGCCAAACTTAATGAAGCAGGGAAGGTTGAAAATTCAAGGCTAGCTAGGCTCGTGGAAAAGGGGTATATACAACGGTATGACATTGACTACATTGAAGTATTTGCTCCTATAGCAAGGATGGACACTATTCGTTTGATACTTGCTACAACTGCTTAAAATAGTTGGGAAGTCTTCCAGCTTGATGTAAAAAGTGCTTTCCCACATAGATAGCTTAAGGAGCGGGTATTTGTACAACAACTTGAAGGTTTCGTCAAGAAAGGAGAAAAAGAGAAGGTTTACAAACTGAACAAATCATTGAATGGGTTAAAATAGGCCCTCGCAAGGCTGGTACAATAGGATTTATACATATTTTGAACGCGAAGGCTTTGAAAGATGTCCAACTGAACATGCCATGATTGCAAAAACCAACAAAGGTAAACTTTTGATTGTAACCTTCTGTGTTAATGACTTGATGTTTACTAGAAACGATAGAAGCATGTGCGAAGATTTCAAGAATTCCATGATGTTGGAGTTTGAAATGTCAGACTTAAGTAAAAGGAAACACTTTATGGGTATTGAAGTAAGGCAAATATCAAATGGAAATTTTATTGACCAGGGGAGATATGCTACAGAGGTGGTGGCTAGATTTGGCATGAAGAATAGCAATCTTGCAAAAATCCAACAGTACGAGGTCCATAGTTGTTAAGAAAGTAGGAGGAGAAAGAGCTGATGAAACCATCTTCAAATAGATAGTTGGAAGCTTGATGTATATAACTGCAACCAGACCTGACTTAGTGTATAGTGTGAGCCTAATAAGCAGATTTATGTCTACTCCAACTATGATGCATTGGTTGCTGCAAAATGAATTTAGAGGTATCTAAAGGGAACAATTGATTTGGGAATATTTACAAAAAGGGAGTCAAATAAGTCAAAGTAATGTGATTCACATACAGATAAGAGATATAGATGATCAAATAAGTACTTCTAGATTTGTGTTTATGCTTGGAAATCGGCGGTTTCATGGACTTCAAAGAAGCAATCAGTGGTTGCTTTGTCCACCATCGAGGCGGAATATATAGCAGCAACCTTGTGTGTGTCGAAGTGTTTGGCTTAGAAACATACTTGAAAAATTGGGAATTGAATAGGAATATGGAACTATCATTATGTGTGGCAATAACTCTACCATACAACTGTCAAGAAATATCGTCATTCATGGAAGAAGCAAGCACATCAATGTAAAGTTCCACTTTCTAACAGATATTGTGAATAACAAAGTTGTTGAGCTCGGATACTGCAACACCTATAATCAAATAGTAGATAACAGATGTCATGACAAAGCTTGAACAATTTGAGAGATTTAGAAGCGTGCTTGGAGTGACAGGGTAACCAGAATAAGCTAAAATGATGATACATATGCTTTAGCTTAAGGGAGGAAATGTTAGGAAGTAGTTTCTTTTGATTTTGAAATTGCCTTTGAATGTTTCTAGCAAATAAGTCCTAGTCTTTAGGAAGCCCTATTTTTCAGGTTGGAGTTTATTTTGGTATTTTTGTTATGTAATTGGCTATATATAGACCCTTACGTTCTCAGTTTCAATAACATATTCATTCAAGTATTTTCTTTGTCTCTGATTTTAACAATCACAACTTCAAAATACCTTCTTCGGACTCACATGCCTTTATAAACAAGCTTATTAAGATACAACCAAATCATCCAAAGTACGGTAAGCATCAACACATCCAAACAAGTTATATCGGAAGCTTTCAATATCGAGTAATCAACAAAGTCACATAAAAAAAGAAAGATCAAGAGGAGCATAATCTATCTATCTCACCATCTTCCAACATTATGCCACAAATTCTTAGCAAATATGCAATCAATGAAAATATGCTCCCTTGTTTTGATCACAGTCTCTCAAAAAGGGCAAAGCAAAGTATCTAACTTGATACCTCTAGTGTCCAGATTAGCCAACATGTCTAATCCAATCCTTCAACAAAAAATATTAACTTTTGTCGTTACTTATTAATTCCCAGCCCTAGGAATCTGAATTTGTAGTTAACTCTACACGTTCAATAGAATAATCAAATTTCATTATTCATCCTCTCCCTTCCTTAATTCTAAGTCTCATTCCTTATTATGAATGAAATTAGAGATTTTGTTTTTAATAATTTTCCAATATGTGTAATCTTGGAATTCTATTTGCAATAGTCGTCGAACTGTCCATTTATCATCTCAAAAAACAGTAAACTCTCCATTTCTGACCTTTTCATACAAGAAATCACTTATATTCTTGTTGACTATTTATATGACTAAACTTTAAATTTTGATCAAAATAAAACAGGCAAGTGCGCCAAAAGTCCTCCAAAATATATCCAAAACTTACAACCCCATGAAATTGTTTTGTTCGAAATATATGCGTTATATAATTCTAGTAATAAATTTTCATAATAATATTTTATATATACACTATAAAAAAATTAAAAATATAGAAATAACATCGACCTATAAACGCAACTTTGTCTAACTTGCTTTGACATGTAAATAAATACATTTGATTAAAGTTTCTTAGTTTACATCATGTTGAGAGTAATTTGCTTTATAAAATTGAATAAGTTCATGAAATTCAATAAATTAATAATACAAAAAAGAAAACAAAACACTGAATTACCAACAAACAAAAGTATATAGGGCGGAGGGAGTGGTAGTGTATTTCTTAGGGTTATTGTTAGTGTAGCACAACAAAGTTCGATAATTTGTCCGAATTTGTCACTGAATTTTTTTTTTTTTGCGCAATAGGTCACTAAAGTTAAATTTTACGTCCTAAATAGGTCATCGACGTTAAAACTAACTGGTTTTCATGTTAGTGTAGGGACCTATTTAACATGGAAATTAAACTTTAGTGACCTATTGCGCAAATAAAAAACTTCAATGACCAATTCGAACAGAAAAAACTTCAGCGACTTATCGCGACCACAAATACCATAGTCGGTCTCAATCTCGCACTCTCCGTCTCGAATCTCTCTTCTCTGTTATGCTCTCTCTCGCCATCTCTCTATCTCTTTTTCTGGTATTGATCGTGAATCACAACCGCTGTCCGTGTTGTATTCCTCTGTACCACTACTGGGTTCTTACGGTGTGCTTGTGGGTCCACAGAGAAGGATAAACGGGTTAAACGGTGGTCATTCACCAACATTTCTTCTAACTCGTCAAAGTAACAGAAGACTAGGACTCGTTGCCGGACTGTTTTGCCTGTTTCCAACCATGTAGATAGTCGTAGCACGAAATCGACTCTGATGAAACTACGATATGACGTGCCCATTTAATCTATTTGGAATATCAAATTCCCCTATGAAACCTCCGCTATCAAATTCCTCTATAAAACCTGCGATGCAGTTTTGATGATAACCGAACCGCAAACCGCAAATGCGGTTTTTCCTACAAAATAACTGAACAGTGTGGTTTTTTAATGTGATGCGGTTTTTCGGTTTTAACAGAACAGTGTGGTTTTTTAAAGGCGATGAAGTTTTTCGGTTTTAACCGAACAATGTGGTTTTTTTAATGCGATGAGTTTTTTCGGTTTTTCTTGCAGTTTTTTCAGTTTTAATATAAGATACACGGTGTGGTTCGGTTTATATTGCGATTTGGTTCTTACAAGCGGCGCGGTTCAGTATTTTACGGTTTTTATAAAATTAAAAATCGCATCGCACCGAAAATTTTTGGCTTTTATGAAAATAAAAATCGCACCGCACCGGCGGCGGCTGTGATTCGCGATCAATACTAGAAAAAGAGATAGAGAGAGGGCGAGAGAGAGCGGAACAGAGAAGAGAGATTCGAGACGGAGAGGGCTAGATTGAGATCGACTATAGTCTTTGTGGTTGCGATAGGTCACTGAAGTTTTTTTTTTCTGAATTGGTCATTGAAGTTTTTTTTTTTGCAATAGGTCACTAAAGTTTAATTTACGTGTTAAATAGGTCCCTACACTAACGTAAAAATCTGTTAGTTTTAACGTCGATGACCTATTTAGGACGTAAAATTTAACTTTAGTGACCTATTGCGCAAAAAAAAAAAACTTCAGTGACCAATCCGAACAAATAACCAAACTTTGTTGTGCTACAGTAACAATAACCCTATTCCTTATTGGCCAAGGCCCAAGTGCTTCTTGTTGTTCATGACTCGCGGGATCCCAACTTCCAATCCCTGCATTCCCATATAACTCTTCAAATTACTTGTTAATGTTTATATAATAATTTTACTCATTATTTATTAGATAACAAATAAAAGTATCTTCAAAAACAATTTACAGGATTGCCCGTTACGGTTTCATCAAATTAACAATAATTAAAACTAGCGTTATACGTGTCTGGTAGACGGGTCGACCGAAAATGCACATGTACAGTTCATTCATATTATTTGGGACAAAAATACAAAATAATAAAATCACTTGTATCCAACCGACACTTGGTAAAGCAGAAAAAAGAAGGATTAATGAACTAAATGGGTAACCAACTCTGACTTTTGTCTACATTTAGGTAAGAATGTTTTTTTTGTACACTTTTACCCATCAAACTTATGGTGACCGTTTAAAAAAAGGTAATATGACCCACAATTGTAGGTTTTTGCTGATTTGGGTATTATGTGGCATTATCATGTATGACGTGGCATTACGGAAATATTACGTGGCCATCCCCCATCTCCGGTTCCCTCATTTGACCAAAGTATCCGACCCGTTTCCCCCATTTGACCAAAATAACCCACCCCATCTCCTAAACCCTGCCCGATTCATCTATCTTCCCTCCTTTCTCCCTTACGCGAACACAGAAACTCCTCCCCCCGATCATCCTTGCCTTCCCCGATCGAACCCTAGCCACCTGCTCGCACCACCGTTGCAAGCTGCTTCACAGCACCGCCTCCACTTCACAGCACCGCCTCCACTGCACCTCCATCAACCCTCGACCTCACCAACCGAACACCATCACTGCTACTTCTCCTTTCCCGATCGAGCCCTCCGCACACCTGCAACTTCCGATTCAGCCCATCAAACCGCCGAGTCTCGACAATCTGCCACCGGT
Organism: Cichorium intybus; assembly: GCA_023525715.1. NCBI lineage: Eukaryota > Viridiplantae > Streptophyta > Magnoliopsida > Asterales > Asteraceae > Cichorium > Cichorium intybus. The sequence goes on from CM042010.1 coordinate 13,492,746, forward strand.
TCTAGCCTCCGGTGGCCCTCCGAAGCAAACCCCTACCATCACTTTCCCCGATCTGCAACCTGTTGAGTCGACTCGGTCATCTCGGCAAGTTGACTCAGTGAGCCGGGCTGAGTCGGGTACCATAAGTTTGATGGGTAATGCCACATAATATTTCCGTAATGCCACGTAATATACAATAATATCCAAATCAGCAAAAACCTACAATCGTGGGTCATATTACCCTTTTTTAAACGGTCACCATAAGTTTGATGGGTAAAAGGGTACAAAAAAAACATTCTTACCTAAATGTGGACAAAAGCAAGAGTTCGTTACCCATTTAGTTCATTAATCCAAAAAAGAATGCAATCAACTAAAACTGACCTAAACAAAATAATGAAATATACGAAAAAACAACCAAATATATATATACAAACTATGCAATCATCTATCATTCAAATTAATTGACTCAAAATCTAACTGAAAAGAAAACACTTCAACAGATCGATGAACCGGGACAGCCCAACAACACCCACGAGTCTTGACCCTTGCGAACCCAATGATCAAAAGAACTATTTGCACGCTCACAAGAAATCTCATCCTTCCTTTACGTTTTATGTCTCGAAAAAGTATAAACATTTTCATCATTTAGTGGAGCGGGTGAGGAAAATGTTCATATTATTATGTATTAAAAACGTTGGTGAAACTATATTTTTCAACATATTACACTAAGTAATATCAAAAACCTTCCAAAATATCAATTTTGTACCTTTAATACTAACCTTCGAAAATATTGAAAACCTGCCAATAAAGAATTGCATGCACAACCCATAAGTTCAGATTTTACTGAACTATTGCAATCCCAAGAAGTTCAAAATTTTATTAATTTTTACAAATTCCTAAAAGTTGAAACTTTATCATTTTTTGTGCATACCCAAAAGTTACAACTCTGTTTAGTTATTGCAATTCCTAAAATTTGATCCACCTTTATTCCACCACTTGTAATCTTGTTTGGTAAAACACTAGTTTAGCGTAATAGGGCGAAAGAAAAATAGTTTTTTTAGTGTATGAGTTCTTTTTTCGGAAACAAAATAGTTTCTTTTAGTGTATGAGTTTTTTTTTTCGCAAACATGTTATATTCCATTGAATCCTATCTTAATAAATAAGTAACTCAAAGTCACATGTAATCTCCTCATTCATTTGGATACGTGTCATTTTCTCATGATTTTGAATTTCTTAAAAAAAATAAAATACTTTGTTCAGTACTACTCCTTAATGATCGGCTACAATTTGCCGTTACAATTCTATCTCCCCTATTACGCTTTTATTAACACGAAACTGTCAATTAAATGTTTAACCTCAAATTTCGCCTTACGATTCCAAAAATCAAATTGCAATTGTGAATATATGTTAGGTATTTTTGTATTTTCCCAATGGTAAATCGAGATTTTTTAAGCACTAATTGCAAGAGATAGCATGTACTTCAATTTATTTGTGTATTATAGCATTCTACTTTTATATATTTCTATTAAATTTCAGTATTCTCAATTTTTGTTTATTTTTAAGATAATATGTTATTTACTTTAAGTTAGTATAATGTTTGATGTTTAGATGTTCTTATTTAATATTTTCTTTTAATCAACTCGTGTAATACACAGGCCTCACAACTAGTACATAATATATCAGCAAAAGTTGTTTTAGGTTAAAAATAAAATTATATAATAGTTTTGGGTTAAAAATACTTTGTACTCCTTGAGTTAAATATTAAAGTGTGTTATGTTTTAGGTTAAAAATAATATATGTTTTTTTATAGTTTTTGGTTAAAAATAAAAAAATATTACTTTTTTGGAAAATTTACAAGTATGTTGTCGTTTTTTGTTCAAATAAAATTATATTGTTGTTGCTAAATATGTTATTTGGGTTTTGTTAGTATAAATTAACAGGGTATTAAATTGGTCAATAAGTTATTTATGGTTTTTTTTTTTTTTGTATAAATTGATAGGTTGGTTTAAAGAAACAGATTAGTTTTTTAACGAAATTGATAGCTTAGTAAACTAGTCACTAAGGCCCTGTTTCTTTTTTTTCCATATTAAGTGCTGAATTGATACATGTTGCTGAATGGGTAACGGTATCTGAATAGATATAGTGTTGCTGATATATATACTGTTTCTTTTTTGTACCGAATGAATTGTCTGAATATGAAAAAATGACTATTTTACCCTTATAAACTTGTCGAATAACAAATGACCAATATATAAGCATGAAATTACTCATAATTCATTATATAAAATATAAATTTCATTGGAAAAATAAGGGTAATTTGGGAAAAATAAATATAAAACCATGACTTAATGTTAAGGACATCTGTTTCCTAACTTAATCCACTAAGACATTTTGTTAGCATTAAGTAAAAAAGAAACAATCATATATAGCTGAACCATTAAGTTTGCTATACATTAAGTCCATTAAGTAAAAAAGAAACACCACCTGGTCTATCAGAGTTGGTGGATTTGGGTCCTTTAAGCGAAGGTTATGACTTCAAGTCTTGCCGAAAACAAAATGTATAAATCTAAGAATAATATGGATGTGTGAGTAACCGTTTTTAAAAGGTAAAAAAAAAAAACAAATTAAGTTTGAGATCAACTAAGCCATAGAAGTTTGGAAATAATGAATTTATCCATAGAGATTGTTAATGAATGCGTAAGAAAACTTGGCTATTTGTACAAAATAGGGAGCTATCTAATTATACCTCTTTAAAATCTATTTTACCCTCTAATTATTATCTTTTGTTTTTTCTTAAAATAGCTATAATTATTACATATGTATTTTAACTTGTTGCATATAATTTGCAAATCTGATATTACCCCGAATTATTTTTGGGGATAGCTAAAAATATATCATTTTTTACCATTTAGACACCTTAATAATTACTTTTAAGTAGGTTAACTGTTTTTTATTTATTGGAATTACAATGTTTTCCGGAAAAAACAGATATGATTGGTTAAGAATGTTTGACTTTTATTTATAGATGTATATTGGGTGTTTATTTGTAGCACTCTTATTATTTTTTGTTTTTTCCTAAAATAACTATAATTATTACATAATAGTTTTATTTTTCTTATAATCATTGTAAAATTATTATTTAATAATTATTAACTAATAATCACAAGATTTATATATAATTTTTATTATATATATAAATTAATATTAATTATTATTATTTTACATATAATTATTTTTCTTATTCATCGTCTCATTATCGACGCACCACTGACTCATCGTGAACTCGTCGGCGCCGGTTTTCAGTCTCATCTCGTCAATCATCTCTTACACTCGATCTCACTGACGATCGAACCGAACTTTCACCGGCTATCACCGTTCAATTATTTGTCCGTATTCGCTCGTTTAGTATGTTCACGAACATTAACGAACGAACATGAATAAAATAATTTGTTAAACGAACGAACATAAACAATAAAACTCGTTCGTTATCCGTTTGTGTTCGTTCGTTTGTTCGATTAACTTAACCGAACGAACACGAACAAGTCTTCGTTCAGTTTATTTTTTTACGTTTAAAAAATTAGTTTTTTTTAAAGGGACTACTATCCATATCCCCCTCTAAGGGTTAGGATAGACTTAAATATTAATACCATACTTCTTTGTCATAATCATATATCAAATCAATAAATATAAATCAATTAATAAATTAAATAATATTTAATCTCATTATGTGATTTTAGGATACACTCTCAATCACCATCAGCCCTTTCAATGAGTTATTTATTGGTTTTCTTTAATTGTCCATCATTTCCTTAGGTGTTAAGTTTTTTTTGGAAGCATTCATGTTTTTTTTTACAAATTTGAAAAATTAATCTCATTTAGGGAATATCTGTTGTATAAAACTATTTGTTGTTTTATCATTTATCTTTTTAGTTTTAAAATTCAGAGGTCTTATACATGATTGAATATGAATATTAAAATTTCAACTTTTGTACGTAAAACAACATAACTAAAATTCACTTTGCACATACTTAAACCAACAACATGTTTTTTATGGTTATTGAAAGCTTAGAATGTTCAAGAAATAAAATTAATGATGCCACCCCTACGCCACTACAAATAGGAGAACAGAAAGTTTATAAATGAAAGAAACATGTAGAATCAAATAAATTTATGTGATGCAACGCTAATTTCATTTTAAATGAGGGAGTTCAAAATTAAAAATACAAATGCAAGACCAATAATCAAAGTAACACTTTTGAAATAGGCAAATTCCAGCCATAGTTGTGCCTAACGGTGCACACTAAACCAGATCCCCGATATGGATCCGATCCGATTCGAAAACTGGATCTGGTCAAAACTGAATTTTGACTAAACTGGATCAATTTATTTGGTGTACTGAATTAAACCCGCTTTGTATTTTTGGACCAAAATCAGATTTGTACCCTCGGATCATAAATCGGATCAGTGGAAAAATGGCTCCTAAACCAACCAAAAACCGATTTGAAACTGCTTGATAACTCTGTCTCTAAGGGGCTGTTTGGATATGCTTATAAAATCAACTTATTAGCTTATTGACTTTTTGGAAAAGTCATAAGTCATAAGTAAGGGCCATAAGTAAGGGCCTCCTTACTTATTAAAAACTGCTTATTTGCCCTTGCTTATGGCTTATGACTTTTCCAAAAAGTCAATAAGTCAATAAGCTGATTTTATAAGTACATCCAAACAGCCAAACCTGGATCAGTTTATACCCGGATCAGATTGAAGCTTACCTTATAGATTGTAGCCCTAAAACATGAATTAGTCGGTTCAAAATAACCCTGAAACATGAATTGGTTTGATTGCGTAGTACATACCATAATATTTGAGAAGCAAATATAATCAATTGGAAAAATCAAGAAACTTAATTGTTAGCGCCTTTACATGATTGACTTCAGTAGTTTTCCATACAAAATTTGTTGCAATATGATTGTAGGCTCTTTTATGGAACCTGTATTGCTTGGTATGCTTGAGAAATGATGATGTAAAATCTTCACCAACATAAGAAGGGTCCAGATCCACCACAATGTTGAGATGGGGAAATTTCTATTAGAACCTTATGCTATTAACCCAATAAGAGAGGATTGTAAGACCAATGGAAAATAATATTATGCAAAAATGCTCTTATCAGGCTATCGACGACAAAACATGTAAAAATTTAGGATGGAGATATATATTGGATAAGCTCTTGTAAAGTTGCTACAAACCAACTTTTCACAAAATTAGAATATGTTGAAACCAGGCTTCACTGCAAAATTAGAATAAACTAAAAAATCATAAACCTTTACAAAGTTGCTACCAAACCGACCTACTTTCAATTATTTGTTTATTATAGCGACTTATTTTCACATATAGGAGTGACACATGCCTTCGTAGTTCCTTATAATATAGAAAGGACCAAATTGGGGGAAGGGTGTTAAAACAACATATTGTAATATCTATAAATGACTAAGTTATAATGCAACACACTATAAGATGTAGATGTTCAAGAAAAATCTATCACTATCAATAATGAATTACTAATAAGCTTTCCAATGAAATCAAGAACTTAAATAGGTTCATTAAAACCCAAAAAAGATTATAATAGAAAATGCATATTCTAATTGTATTTGGAAAGTAAAATCATAAATTATTTAAAATCATGGAATTCTTTTAAATATGGTTGTTATTTAAGAGTAATGAAAAGATTTTGTAACATACTGAACAGGATCACATTGGTGAGATTGCATACATGATCACCTTGGTGAGAATAAAGTACAATGTTGAAGTTAAATACTACAATAAAAAGTAAATAAAAGTACATTGCTATTTTTTGCACCTAGCATGTTTTAGTTGGGATTAAATATAGGAAATAGCATAGTAATTGTTTTTATTATAGCACCTCTTAATATGATGGGTTTTATGCAAGCAATGAGCTTAAATCTTAAGTTCACATGCACTCTAATAAAGGATCTATGTTTTCTCAATTGAATCTATAACTAACAACATAAGGTATATAATTAAAATTATATTCTAAAACAATTTAGAATTTCATACCTTCAAAGCTTTAGAAGCAAGCACCACAAGTGTCGTGCCTCTAATGGCTCATACCCAGAACCAAGCAAGCAATAAACAAGAGAGTAGAAATGGAGAACCCTTTTAGAATGGCGAGATTTAGAGGGGTATGGAGGCCTCTATTTATAGCCTAAAATTGATAAGTCATAAGGCATATAACTGCCTTATTTGGATTCCTGATATGATAAGACTTTTATCATATAACTGAATCTACTTATCATGCCATAAATAGTCCAAACCTCTATATATATATATATATATATATATATATATATATATATATATATATATATATATATATATATATATATATATATATATATATATATATATATATATATATATATATATATATATATATATATATATATATATATATATATATATATATATATATATATATATATATATATATATATATATATATATTCGTCCAAATATATATAATATATATTTATCCATTGCTCAACTTTTGAACAATTATAATTCATCCCCTTACTCTTTTAATTAATCCAATTAATCCCAAAATTAATTTCTGATTAATCATTAATTAAATATCATGATTTCTAATTAATATATTATTATCATAATATATTAATAAATCAATTTCCTCTCTCTTTATAAGTTATATTATCCTCTGCTAGGTTTTCAGGGCAACCCAAAAGGACTGTGCTGCCATCAATCAAGTATATTCCCAAATTATAGTCATGGCTTAGACACCTAATCCAACATAATATCCATATGAACTACAAGCATAATCTATTCTGATGACGCATGTTGATTATGCCAACCTACATGTATAACCCATTAAAATTGTTTATTATGTTTTTAAACCCATAAAAAAATTTAGTTTGTTGTTAATTCAATATACATTTTCAATGCAATTGGTCTGATATGCTTACGACGTGTTGCTCTACTATAAAAAAAGGAGTGACTTCACCTTTTAAACCCTTAGTAGGAATCTCTCTAGTGTAGTCGCACAGCAAGACGATGGCCAACAACAAGAGAACACCTTTCGCACTTGATTCTACCAAGTCGTGAGCACCTTCATGAGATGTTTCAGCCGAGAACTAGTAGGGAGGAAGGAAAATGTGGGGAGAACTCTCATACGACTCCTTGGAGTCGATTGATATCGTGCGTATTTCGTACATATTTTATACTATATCAGGGTATTTTTATAGATAAATTAAGCTAAAAAGGGCTAAAATACTCACTTTACTTGGAAAATATCAATTATGCAGGTTTTTAAGCAAAAAGGAGCAAAATGGGCGAAAAAAGACCAAAGTTGGAACAAGCAGGGACCAAAATTGACAAGTTGCTGAAAATGACCCATTAGCGCCGCTAATATTAGGGATTAACGACGCTAATCCTGGTGGTTGAGAAAAATCAGCTGGCGAGATTTGCGTTTGACCAAAGACCAAGTTTTATGGAATTTTGAATATTAGCGACGCTAATATATATATTAGCGACGCTAATGGCTCCTGGAGGCTATAAATAGTAGTTGATTTCTGCCAGAAAGGGAGTTCAGTCCCTACGCTTTAGCCACGACCCCGAGACACTTCCAAGCAGTTTTTAGAAGATTTTTGAAGCCCGAATCATGACTCTCGAGATTTGGTTACGTATTTTTATCATTTGTAAGACGTTTTCGATTATAATTTTGTATTTTTGATTCATTTCTAGCCATGTCTGGCTAGAAACCGCATTCTAGTCCTGAGTTTGGATATGTTTGGTGTATAATTTGAAACATTCGGTTTGATGAATGCTTTTGAATAATTCCAATGATCATTTTCTTGTTACAATCTGAGTTTTGAATTTGATTTATTTATGATTGGCCATCTTAATTGGATCGTTTTCAAACACTGTTAATCCACTATGTAAGATCGATGAGCACAATTGATGTTTGGTAACAAAAACAAGCGCCCAATTCATTGTTTAGAATTTGGTCATATGTCTACACACTTCCCAGCAGACGCGAAGAATTGGACATTGATTGGTACTTGCACACCTTATGCAGTTTCTGCATTCGGCCTATAAGTGGACCTTAGGTCGGGTAAAATGGAACTAAGTTTAGGTAATAAGCGGACATTTATCTAAACATTTTAGCGAGTTATTTTCATAAGGATTATATTTTATGAATTTCAAAAGCCAACTTGGAATTATATTCTTAAGCACGTCAACCGGATTCATTTTATTACATTAAACATTGAAGACTCGGGACTAGGCCTTTTTATTATTGATTTTCCTCAAGTTTACTATTTGCATGTCTCTGCATTTTATTATCAATATTTGTTATTCAAACCCCCCCTCCTTTACTTTTACGTTTTAAGGCATAAACCTTGAACTCCGTGTCCTTGATGTTCGACCCTGCTTACCCTGTACTCTAATCCAGTGCAGTTGAGCAGTGACTGGTCGGATTCTATTCCGATCACATTTGTTAGGGATTGTTACCCTTAACAAATTGGCGTCGTTGCCGGGGATACAGCAATACTAACGTTTATGCCAAGATCTCTTCGTACAGGTACACCAGTTGCACTTGACAACGAGATCGAGAAAACCGCTAGAAGTCTAAGGAAGCAAGCCACACTTCGCAAGAAGCAACCCGCTTCCCAAACTTCTACATCACATCCTACCACAAAAAACCAATCAACCCAAGTCACATCTACCGAGACCCAATCCGAAACCACATCACCACCATCTCCAACTCTTATTCGTACACCTGTCACCATGGCAGCACCCGAACAAAACCTCCGTCAATGGACAACACAAGATGTTACCCAACAACCATTATGCATCACCTACCCTGCCATGATCAACTTCGAGCTCAAGTCTAGGCTAATTCATCTTCTGCCAACATTCAGAGGGGTCGAAAACGAAGACCCTCACAAGTTCTTAAAAGAATTTCATGTGGTGTGCACCGGCATGAAGCCACATGACGTGGCAGAAGATCAAATCAAGCTTAGGGCATTCCCATTTGCTGTTCAAGACTCCGCGAGAGACTGGCTCTACTATTTCCCACCTAGATCCGTTACCACGTGGAATGAGCTGGCTCGTATGTTCCTTGATAAGTACTTCCCTGAGATGAAAGCATCTGCCCTTCGCAGAGAGATTATTGGCATTAAGCAATAGAAGAGGGAAGCATTGCATAGCTACTGGGAACGATTCAAAAGGCTGTGCACTCGATGCCCCAAGCACGGTATCACCGATTATCAATTACTTCAATATTTTGTGAGGGATTAACAGCTTGGGATCGTCGACTATTAAATGCTTCAAGTGGAGGATCAATTACTGATAAAACCCCAACTCAGATTCGAGAATTGATTAACACGATGGCCGAAGCTTCTAAACATACTCTTCAAGAGGATAAATGGTACGCGGATCCACCCAGAGCAGTTAATGAAGTCAACAACCCTAAATTGGAATCCCAAATTTCCGAGTTGACTAAAGTTGTTCTATTGTTGACAAAAGAGAAAGCCACCCAACCGCCAGTTCGACCTTGTGGCGTTTGTCTACAAGTGGGCCATCCAACCGATATGTGCCCATTATTGCAAGAAGAAACCGAAGAAGCCAAAGCCACGGGGCCATTTCAAATACAATATGATCAACCGCAAGGAAATACAGGATGGAATCAATGTCAATCGTCGAACTAACAACCAAGAAACCATCAACAATATCAACCCAGGCTGCCACCGCAAAATCAGCCATACCAAACTCGTCCACCACCAGCTGCCCCTCAACCAAGCAGCTCTGGGATGGCTTTGGAAGATATCGTCAAAATCTTAGCTACAAGTACACAAACTTTTCAAAACGAGACGAAGGCGAGCATTAAGAATTTAGAACAACAAATGGCTCAGCTTGCTAGCTTAGAAAGCAAATTGGAATCACAAGGTAAGCTTCCAGCTCAAACAGAAACAAACCCGAAGCATAAAGCTTATGCCGTTACTCTAAGAAGCGGTACACAATACAAAGGGCCTAAGGCCCCGATCGAAGAGGAAGAGCCGGAAGTGGAGAAACCGCCGAAAAAACCTTAAGAGCCAAAGCCGAAAGACCCAGAATCTGTAGAAGCCAAAATACAATCCACACCTTTTCCCTCGAGACTAAGAGGTGATAAAAGAGAAAAGGGGGAGATGAAATACTTGAAATCTTCAGAAAAGTTGAAATAAACATTCCCCTCCTAGAGGCTATTAAACAAATACCCAGGTACGCCAAGTTCCTCAAAGAGCTATGTACTTCAAAGAGAAAGTTAAAGGGGTACGAGACAGTCAAAATCAGAGAAAACACATCCGCAGTCCTGCAAAGGCGGATACCAAAGAAATGCAAAGATCCCGGTGTTTTCACCGTACCTTGCAAACTGGGTAACCTAAGCATACCAAGAGCAATGCTCGATCTGGAGGCTTCAATTAGTGTCTTGCCTTATTCTGTGTACAAAGCAACTGGTTTTGGGAATCTAGCGAAGACTGGGATTATAGTTCAACTCGCAGATCGTTCAATAGTTCATCCCAAGGGAGTGTTGGAGGACGTACTTGTCCAAGTTAATCAGCTTGTCTTTCCAGCTGATTTCTATGTTCTTGATATGGGGATGACGACAATCCCAACCCAAACTCAATCCTACTGGGGAGGCCATTCTTGAGTACTGCAAGAACGAAAATTGATGTCTACACCGGTACCTTCTCCATGGAATTCGATGACGAGGTTATCAATTTCAACATCTACGAAGCTATGAAGTACCCAACCGATGAGCATTCTTTGAATTTCGTAGATATCATTAAACCACTTGCTGAGGAACTCTTTGAGTTAATCAGCAGTGACCCCTTGAGTTTGGTATTGAATAATAATCTGGACGAGGAAAAGATAGAAGAATTGGTAAATAAGTTCGAGTTGAATGAAGACTTGAAAACAATGGTGAAGGCAGTTGAGGAGAGAAATGACCTGAAAAACAAACAAGTCATGATGCAACTACCTGACTCAAATGAAAAGCTACTTCCTTCAGTAGTGAAAGCACCAAAGCTCGAGCTCAAAACTTTGCCCGAGCATCTTAAATATGCATACTTGGGAAACGAGGAGACACTCCTTGTCATCATTTCAAACAAACTGACGAAGAAGGAAGAGGAGGAGTTGATCAACCTCCTAAAACGATACAAGAAAGCGATAGGTTGGACGATCGCTGATATAAAATGGTTGAGTCCCTCCTTATGCATGCACAAAATTCTAATGGAGGATGATTATAAGCCTTCGAGACAACCGCAAAGGAGATTGAACCCACCTATGATGGAGGTGGTCAAGAAATAAATAATGAATTTGTTGAACGCCGGGATGATATATCCCATTTCTGATAGTAAATGGGTAAGCCCAGTCCAAGTAGTTCCTAAAAAGGCTAGAGTTACCGTTGTGGAGAATGAAGATGCAGACATGGTGCCCACTCGAGTACAAAATGGATGGAGAGTGTACATAGACTACACGAAACTAAACGCTGCAACCAGAAAGGATCATTTCCCATTGCCTTTCATTGATCAAATGTTGGAGAGGCTCGCTGGGAAATCACATTATTGTTGTTTTGCTGGATTCTCTGGATTCCATCAGATCCCTGTAGCACCCGAAGACCAGGAAAAGACGACCTTCACGTGCCCCTTTGGCACGTTTGCTTATAGGAGGATGCCCTTTGGCCTTTGCAATGTACCGGCCACATTTCAGAGATGTATGGTGACCATTTTCTCTGAATATGTAGAAGAGATAATTGAAGTCTTCATGGATGATTTCACGGTATATGGAGACTCATTCAATCATTACTTAGAAAATCTCACAAAAATTCTACAAAGGTGCATCGATACTGATCTTGTCCTCAACTACGAGAAGTGTCATTTCATGGTGGACAAGGGATTGATTTTGGGACGCGTAGTTTCCAAAAATGGACTGGAGGTCGACAAGGCGAAGATAGATGTCATCAAGAATTTGCCCTATCCAACGAATGTTCGGGAAGTTCGATCATTCTTGGGACATGCAGGCTTTTATAGAAGATTTATAAAAGATTTTTCAAAAATCACGGTTCCGATGTGCCATCTTCTACAGAAAGACGTCGATTTCAAATTCGACGATGCCTGCAAGCGAGCATTTGATCACTTGAAGACTCTACTCACGTCTTCTCCTATTATACATCCACCTGACTGGAGTTTACCTTTTGAGATAATGTGCGACGCAAGTAACACAGCCATTGGGGCTGTCTTGGGGAAAAAAGTTAATAGGGCCCATCATGTCATTTACTATGCGTCAAAAGTTTTGGATGATGCTCAAGGTAACTACTCCACGACTGAAAAGGAACTCTTGGCAGTGGTTTTTGCGCTTGAAAAGTTTCGTCAATATCTCCTTTTTATAATTAAAATAAAAAGGGTAAAATGGTCATTTTACCTTGGAAGGGTAAATTGGTCTTTTGGACAGAAAAGTATTTAGTTTGAAATAATATTTTGAGTTTTGGACTTAAAATGTTATAAAAACTGATTTTTGGTCGTTTTACCGAAAAAGGGTATTTTGGTCATTTGACCAAGTCAACGACCAATTATGTAAAAATATTGTTGGTTGTGGCCAAAATGTAAGAAATGGAAGTTTTATTGTAATAAAACTTGATTATTGTGGTCAAAGTTCAAGGAAATGAACTTAGGGACCAAATTTGTAAAAATTTGTGGTATAAATAAGAGAGTTGACTCTCTTGTTGACTGGCCAATTTTCAGTTACGGGAATGATTCTTGAGAGCAAGAAGGATGCGATTTCTGCAGAAAAACATGAGATTGAAGCAAGGAAATGGAACTATGGCTTGGAATTGTTGATTCCTAAGCTTGAAAGGTTAGTTCTTCAAGCTCTAGCTTGTTATTTCTTGATGGGTTTTGTTGCAACTCAAAACTGCATTTGCAGTGATGATTATGTTGTTAAGTTGATGTAATACTTCCCTTAAGTCACTAGAATAAGGACTTAACTAAAGAAAATGGAAGTAGATTGCTATTAGGGATGAATTTGAAGTTTTGGGGTTTTGGAACTAAGAACCCTAATTCTTCATTTTGATTGATTTGGTTGTTTTGGATGGTTGAAAACCTTGTTAAAGTATAAGGTTTTAGCCTAGAAACAAACCCCAATCGATTAAGGACTGGATTAAGGACTTAATGAGCCAAAACTGCGTGCTACAGTGCACAAATCGCGGCTGGACAGGAGACTTCTGCTGGCGATAGGCGCGGTGCGCCCAAACCCCTGGCGGGGTGCGCCCAGGCGCAGTGCGCCCATGTCTGGGCGGGGTGCGCCCCTCAGGCAGGGACTTTAAAATGCTAACTTTTGCTTGGCTTGTCCGTTTTAGCTCAAATTTGGACCATAGGCTCGTTATGGTCTGAAAAGTTTGGGAGAATTTTTAGATTGAGTTTCCGACCCCTCGGGGGCACTGTAGACCGATCCAAATGCCTCGGTGAATAGTAAAATTCATATAAAGTTAGTAAACGGAAAGTTTATTAACTAGACATTATTTATAACGATATTGTATTGAACTCTAGTGTATTAGAGTCAATGTAGATGATTATTAACCTATTATCATTTGGTATATAAATGGATAAATAGGTATGAGACAAAATGGTTGTGGTGCATGCAAAGGCAAGAAACAACCGAAATTGAAACGTAGCTAGCATCCAGGTGAGTAATCTCACTAATACCATATGTGATATATGATGATTGTATTGTTACAGATTGAAAGGGGTTCGAGGGACGAAAATGACAAGTGTAAAAATATATGTAAATGACAATACCAGATAAGCCGTGAGTCTGTTATAGACAAGAACGGAGCTGTGAGTCAATAATGTGACAAGACCGGAACCAGCCGTGAGTCAATAAAATGAAATGACAAGACCGGAACCAGCCGTGAGTCTAGGCAACAGCGGGCTAACCCGTGAGCCAAGGCAACAGTGGGCTAACCCGTGAGCCATAACTAATTCTGGATGCTATATCCAATGGGTGCAGCCTATATGGCTATGATTTCTGGATTGTATATCCAACCGGTGCGGCCTTCGGGCTATGTCTCCGATGTGGCCTTCGGGCTATGTCTCCGATGCGGCTTTCGAGCTATGATTTGGTACGGCCTTTTGGCTATGATATCGGGTATTAAACCCAGTTGATGCGGCCTGCGGGCTATGATTTATATATTGATATTGTTTTGGTGTAGCTTATATAGCTATGACACAGGGTGCGGCTTATATAGCCATGATATATGATGCGGTCCGATGTGACTAAGAGATATGGGACAGATATTGTTGTATATGATTATGTGTGCAAATAACTGACGTGGCTTGATAATTGCAGGTTATCATGTTATAGTCTGTAAGACTATAATTTAGGATGTGAAATCCTAAGAGATATTTGGCCATCCAGTAAGGCTAGGAGTTTGGATTCGATGTCCAGACAAATACATGATTGTATTTTATATGTGTTATTTGCAGGAATGATTACTCACTGAGCTTTGTAGCTCATACCGTTTATTACTGTCCCTGCAGGTTAGCATGATACTGGTAGGGGACAAGTTAGAGTCCGTGACTTTGAAGTGGGACTCATAGATGCTGTGAGTAGCAGCCCGGCTTTAAAGGAGTTATGGTATTTTATACTCTCCTTGATACACTTGTACCCGTTTTTATTAAAATATACCCCTTGTTATGGTTTTATGTATTGAAACCTGTGTTTTAAATGAAAAATTTTTCAGGGGTGTTTTTGTTTTAAAAGCCGGGTGTTACACAAAGTGATCATCTACACTGACCATGCTGCCATTAGACACTTGCTAACAAAAAAGGACTCAAAACCGCGATTAATCTGATGGATCCTTTTGTTACAAGAATTTGATATCGAAATAAAAGATAAAAGTGAAAAAAAAAACCTGGTGGCTGACCATTTAAGCCGCATTACACCACAAGGAGAGACCGAGCCAATCCGTGATGCTTTCCTTAATGAGCACATTCTCAAAATTCAAGAATTACCTTGGTATGTTGACATTTGCAACTACCTGGTATCGGGAGAATTTCCTCCCAAATTAAATAGAGCTCAAAGAGAAAGGTTGAAGGTTGAAGCGAGGCAGTACATCTGGGTGACCCCTATTTGTGGAAGCAAGGGGCAGATCAAGTGATTAGGAGGTGCGTACATTATGATGAAGTACCCTCTATTCTCTCCTTTTGTCATGAGCACGCCTGTGGAGGACACTTCGGTCCTCAAAGAACAACAAGGAAGGTGTTGGAATGTGGGTTCTATTAGCCAAGTATTTTCAAAGATGCGTACCTACATTGCAAGAATTGCGCGAGATGTCAATGAACTGGAGCGGTAACGTCCAGAAATCAAATGCCACTGACCCCAATCTTGGTGTGTGAAGTTTTTGATGTATGGGGTATCGATTTTATGGGGCCGTTCCCGTCATCTTTTGGCAATCTATACATCTTGCTGGCCGTGGATTATGTCTCTAAATGGGTGGAGGCGAAAGCTGTAAGAAATTATGACTCTAAAACTGTTATAGATTTTGTGAGAATTAATATTTTTTGCAGGTTTGGCACTCTAAGGGCCATAATCAGTGATAGAGGCACCCACTTTCAAAATAAGGCATTCAGTACCCTCTTGAAAATATATGGGGTGCAACATCGAGTCTCAACAGCTTATCATCCGCAAACCAACGGTCAAGCTGAAGTCTCTAATCGCGAGATTAAACAAATCCTTGAAAAATCTATGAATACGACCCGCAAGGATTGGAGCGCTCGACTAGATGATGCCTTATGGGCCTATAGGACAGCTTACAAGACCCCTATAGGTATGTCTCCTTACCGCTTGGTTTACGGTAAAGCATGTCATTTGCCAGTAGAGCTTGAACATCGAGCATACTGGGCAATCAAGAAGTTGAATATGAAAATAGACGAAGCGGGGTGCACAGGAAGTTGGAATTACAGGAACTTGAGGAACTCCGTGATGACGCATACGAGAGTTCGAGGTTGTATAAAGAAAAGACCAAACGCTTGCATGACAAATACATCAAACGAAAAGATTTCAGCGTTGGTCAGAAAGTTCTGCTATATGACTCTCGACTCAAGTGGTTTCCTGGAAAATTACGGTCTAGATGGGTAGGGCCATTTGTGGTCATATAGGTATTTGACCACGGAGCGATAGAAATAAGGAGCATGAAAACGAACAAGATATTCAAGGTAAACGGCAACAAGTTGAAGCCGTTTTATGAAGGTTTCGTGGAAGAAAAGAAGATCCAAGAAAAACTGGAGGTACCGGAAGACATTAAATAAAACATCTGAACCGGGTGAGGTCGGGCCGACGACACTAAACAGAGGCGCTAACCGGGAGGCAACCCGGGTATTTGTAAGTTATTTTTAATTGTTTTTGTTTGTTTTTATTTGTTTTTAATTTATTTTAGGAAAATACCGAGCCAAAGCATCACGTACGGGACAACGGAGGAACAAAAAACCAAAAAAGGTGGAAATTGGCCAGTTAGCGACACTAACCCTTCAGCTCTCTCTCTCTCTCTCTCTCTCTCTCTCTCTCGCCGCTAACATTCAACAGAAACGCGTGGATAAGGTGGGTCGCTAATTAGCTACGCTAACCTGCACAATTAGCGACGCTAATGTGCGAAAATGCAGGAAATTCGTTTTTTTTTTTTTTCTATCTTTTCAGTTTGTTGAGTCTATATATTAATTCTAATCCGATTTTTTGACTCGTTAAACCTTCTGAAACTCCGAAAATTAGCAGCCAAAGGTCTTTTCCCACTCTAAATCTAAAATCAAAAGGTATGTTTTCCGTTTTAATTCTCTTTTTACGTTTATGCGTTTTTTGCTCTTTAATAAGATGCGTTCTATTAGTTTTTCTTGAAATCAAACCCATGATAGATGATTTTGAGCTATGATTGATGAATATGTTTGATTTCTAGAAGATTTAGGACGTTTATTTAGTAATACAAACGCTTTGTATCGAAAAAAATCAGATTTTTGAGCAAAATTTCGTGCTGTACACCTTTTTAGCGACGCTACTGTTCACATGGCAAATATAGCGACGCTGATGCTAATAATTAGCGACGCTAACTGTCAGACAGCCCCATTTTCTAATTTTTTTTCCAGTTCTTTTTGTGCAGATGGTTAAGATTGTTTGCACCCCAAGGAAGAGGGTTATCCCGAACGTTTCAATAACATCTCCCGCCCCACCACCTCCGCCTCGATTGCTATAAAGAAGGAATTTTTGAGAAAACTCCGCAATCTGAGAAAGCGGGAAATCATGCCTTCCCATGTTCTTGACTGGGAACTTGCTATTGAAACTGGTCTCGACAAGCAACTAGAGCCTCTTTCCCGACAGGAGTGGACTAAAGGGGGGGTTTGTTAGATTTTTGGACACGGCATGGTGGAAGATATTCCACATAAACGAGCCAACATACGAGGAACTCGTTTTGGAATTTCTTTCCACCTTAAATGTTGACAAACTTTGAGAAGAAGGGACGCCTGATATCATCTCATTTCAGCTTGATGGAATTGAAAGGCAATGTAGCCTTATGGAGTTTGCGGAAAGAATCGAGCTATATACACCTCAAGTGGCTAGAAGCCACGAATATCGCAACTTCATTAGCTAGAGCTGCCGCCAATTCCCTCCCGAGTTCAACGCCACCACCTTCTGGCCTACCATAGGCGACGGCTACTACAGTCGATTTAACCGATTTGAGGGGCACATTCGATTGCCAGCACATCGGATGTTGCATCGACTTGTAGTTACCGCCTTCGCCCCACGGAGAGAGGTAACACGTATCTGGAAAACCGACCTCTTTTCATGTGGATTATGATCGCAAGGAAAAGAACAAGCGACCTCCCCTATATGATTATCGCTTATCTGTATCGCATTGCAAATTGCGAAGAGCCAGATAGCCCCATTCGCAGAGGTCATTATATCACTTGATTGGTGCGGTCTTATGGTTTAGGAAGAGAAGAGCTTTTGGAACAATTCGAGCGTGTTCCTATTGTCTTACTACAACAGGATGATTTGGTCACGATGGGGATCTTGAGGTTAGAAGACGGGAAAGCGGTTTTGGTTGATCCGCACATTCCACAGTGCGGATGGGTTGAAGCGCCCGAACAAGATTCAGATCCAGAAGGGAAGAGGTGCCACCGCCAGTTGTTTCATCATCAGAGGTACAAGAGTTAAGAGCTGAAGTTAGCGGATTAAGAAAGATCATAGAAGACCAGAGAGAATACATGTACTTGATGGGCGAATGTATCGAGCAGATGATGGCACGTTCTAACGTGCAACCGCGTCGACCTCCTCCCAACAGGGAGCCCGAAGATGTCGATAGCAACATCTGAGCAGGGAGATTGTTAAATGATAGTTGATTGTTTGGTTTGGGATTTTTATGAACAGATTACTTTTGTTTTGTTTTGGTTTGGTTTTTTTTTATTTTTCTAATGATTATTTCCTTTTATTTCTATTTTATTTTTATTTTTCTTTTATTTTCTATTCTTTGTTATTTTCTCATTTCTTTTAAACTGCTTGACAGGGGCAAATGGAAGCAACGATGAATCCAACTAAATAAGCTTCGAATACAACAACAAAAATAACCTTCCAACAAGACTGTACTCAAAATAAGTGTGGGGTCGTTCCCACTATTATTTTTATCTCTTGGTTGTGATAAAAAGCGGTTATGAAGCGCAAATTGCTCAAAGCAACCTGAAAATGCTTGTCCTATACAAGTGAAAGCTGCAACTCACCCAGGGGAATCTGTTCCTTTTTCTCCCTCTTTAATTTAATGCAAAATATACAATGAGGACATTGTATAATTTAAGTGTGGGGTGAGGCGTTACACTTAAGCAATTTAGGTTTATTTGGCCAAATTTTAAAATTTTTTGCCTTAATAAATTCTCGAAATTGAATGAATAAATATAAATACATCTGGAATAATGGATAGGAATAGAAATTTGAGTTGTATTAAGCTCTCATAGGTATTATATGTGGCTGTTTATTTTTCTAATTGAATTTTTGACTTGTAAGTTGGTAGATAATTAGTGTGTCCCTACAACATGGTTTTGCATTGTTGACGAAATAGACCCCTCTAAAAACTTTTTAGGACATGATATCTTTCAAAAGGTGTCATTTTAATCGTAAGCATAGCTAAGCCCTAGTCAAAATAGATTGAGTTAGGTTCCCTTTGTTACAAAAGTACAGATCCTATGCTGTTGCCAAACTGAGGAAAGAAAAAGCCTCGAATAAATAAGAGCAAAATCGAGAAAATCTCGATAGATCATCTAAAGGATGAAAAGTCACCATAAAATCGAGACTCAGGAGGGAAAATCCAATATGTGGCCTATGGTACTCGAACCGGTAGACATGAAAAGGGTGGTCTTCCTCACCTCATTACCTAAGACCGTCTGGTTTGGGATAATGTTGTCGAAAGTTCGCTACACGGGTGCCATAGAAAGTCATGGGTTTTCCTTAACGGCCCTTGGAATATGAATGAGTAGCCCCGTACAATCTAGAGTTGAAAATTTGTAATCAAGAGTTCCATGGAAACTCGTGAGTCCCGAAGGTGCAAATAATAAATAAATTGGTAATAATTGGTGCAGCTTAGGTGATCTTCCACACAAAGGATTTAACTCTGTCGAAATTAAAAAGAAACTAATACTTAATAGCAATTGGAATAAACTAATGATCATTTAATTGTGTGAGTACAAAAATGACCTTGGGAACTTAGCAATAAGTCTTGAGCCTAGGTAGTTTTTGAAGGGTATATTTATAGGGGATGCAAAAATGAGTAGTGGGCACACTAGGGATTTATTGTTTACTGGAATATCGTGCGTATTTTTTACATATTTTATACGATATCAGGGTATTTTTATAGATAAATTAAGCTAAAAAGGGCTAAAATACTCACTTTACTTGGAAAATATCAATTATGCAGGTTTTTAAGCAAAAAGGAGCAAAATGGGCGAAAAAGGACCAAAGTTGGAACAAGCAGGGACCAAAATTGACAAGTTGCTGAAAATGACCCATTAGCGCCGCTAATATTAGGGATTAGCGACCCTAATCCTGGTGGTTGAGAAAAATCAGCTGGCGAGATTTGTGTTTGACCAGAGACCAAGTTTTATGGAATTTTGAATATTAGCGACGCTAATGGCTCCTGGAGGCTATAAATAGTAGTTGATTTCTGCCAGAAAGGGAGTTCAGTCCCTACGCTTTAGCCACGACCCCGAGACACTTCCAAGCAGTTTTTAGAAGATTTTTGAAGCCCGAATCACGACTCTCGAGATTCGGTTACGTATTTTTATCATTTGTAAGACGTTTTCGATTATAATTTTGTATTTTTGATTCATTTCTAGCCATGTCTGGCTAGAAACCGCATTCTAGTTCTGAGTTTGGATATGTTTGGTGTATAATTTGAAACATTCAGTTTGATGAATGCTTTTGAATAATTCCAATGATCATTTTCTTGTTACAATCTGAGTTTTGAATTTGATTTATTTATGATTGGCCATCTTAATTGGATCGTTTTCAAACACTGTTAATCCACTGTGTAAGGCACCTAATCGCTGAGCACAGTTGATGTTTGGTAACAAAAACAAGCGCCCAATTCCTTATTTAGAATTTGGTCATATGTCCACACACTTCCCAGCGGACGCGAAGAATTGGACATTGATTGGTACTTGCACACCTTATGCGGTTTCTGCATTCGGCCTATAAGCGGACCTTAGGTCGGGTAAAATGGAACTAGGTTTAGGTAATAAGTGGACCTTTATCTAAACATTTTAGCGAGTTATTTTCATAAAGATTATATTTATGAATTTCAAAAGCCAACTTGGAATTATATTCTTAAGCACGTCAACCGGATTCATTTTATTACATTAAACATTGAAGACTCGGGACTAGGCTTTTTTATTATTGATTTTCCTCAAGTTTACTATTTGCATGTCTCTGCATTTTATTATCAATATTTGTTATTCAAAACCCCCCCCCCTCCTTTATTTTTACGTTTTAAGGCATAAACCTTGAACTCCGTGTCCTTGAGGTTCGACCCTGCTTATCCTGTACTCTAATCCAGTGCAGTTGAGCAGTGACTGGTCGGATTCTATTCCGATCACATTTGTTAAGGATTGACACCCTTAACATCGATCCTATATATAATGACCAAGGATAAGTCTTATACTTGACAAGGTTTTATCCACTTCCATGATTTTAGGTTTCAAATTCAAATTACGATAATTTTCATTTAAACCATTAACCAACTTGTAGTTTCTAATTAATATATCAGAACTTTGATATATAAACTTAGTCCATCGTGTTTCCCTTTTGTTTTTTTAAGCTAAATAATATCTTGTGTGTAACCCAAAAGAACTCTGTTATATAGTAATATCATCAATTAGTTTGTGACAGTGAGCATAGAACCAACAACAACCACAAATACAAACACATACAACCATACATTGCTACTTCTAATAAAAAAAATGCATAGAATGTGCATTATTAGAAAATAATGGGGGGGATAAAATCCATCTTAAAAAATCTCATCAACGAATAATGAGAGTAGTCGATTTTGATAGAACATAAACACAACCACCTGGTAGACAAAGTTTTGTCGACATTGATGGTACGGATTCTCCATGGCCTTATTATCCCAATATCTAATGAAAAAAAAATATAGAAAATGAGAGTCATTTATTATCAAGTATTACTAATTATCAGGACAATTTAGGAAACCGTGTCGAATTTTTATAAATGGTCCTTGCTTAATAGAATAACTATATAAATAGTCCCTGCATAATAGAACAATTACAAAATGGTCCCTGCCTAATAGAACAATTACAAAAAGGTCCCTGCTGAATGGAATAATTACAAAAATGGTGCCTGTCTTAATAGCAACTTTACAAAAATGGTCCATGTGTTTCACAAAGTTACAATAATGATATTCTAATAGCAAATTTACAGGAATTGCTCTTCTGTTTAAAAAATATTACCAAAATTGTCCATGCGTTTAAGTAAAATACAGAGATAATCACCACCTAATTGGAAAATTCCAAAAGTGGTCTCTGTTTTTCACAAAATTATAAACATTAGTATATCGAAATAATAAAAATGCTCTATATGTATCATAAATTTGCAGAAATGGTCTCTGTCTAATAACGAATTAATAGGATGGTCCTTGCGTTTTATAGAAATAGCATAAATAGAAATTTTATAAGAGACCGTTACAAAAATGGAGTTAGAAAATATAGAATTAATAAACCCGCTGCAATGCACGGGTCATCCACTAGTTATGAAACTAAATATGAAATTTACAATCAATGTGATCTTTAGAGCTTTGTGTGATCTTTAAAGAGTATAAATTAACCTCCCTACTTCCTTCCCATTAACATAAATAGGTAACTGTGAATATTACAAAATTAACCAACAATCAATCGAATTCCAATTTATTTAAGAAATATTCAGTAGTTTCCATAAAAAATTTGGATGTAATCATGTAAATTAAATATTGTAACATCAAAATATTTCTCCTTCCACAAAAAGTAAGCAAAATCCACCAATTAAAATGATCAAAAACATCAAATATGTCACAAAATATAAGAAATACCTTTGTCATTACCGAAAAACTCAAGAACCATAGAGAGAGGGTGAGAGTGGGAGTTCATTGAGTAGTGTGGAATAATTATATATAGGACTAAGTATGTACAATCACGAATTATTTGCGATTGTAAATGAGTTAATTAAAACGAAATTGGAGATTGTGGATATGGGAACATGTGAGAAGCCATCTTCTGTTGTTGATTGAACGTGGGAGGAGCGATGTGTCTTCTAGATAGAGGGATCGTCTAAGGCTTGGGTAGAAAGCAGAACGTTGGAACTTGGAAGAAGAACTGGGTATAGTGGAGGAACGTGATGGAAGTTGAAGCAGGGGATGCAAGTGATGAGAAGTGGTCGAGAAACCACATGAAAACGGTAGACAGCATCTAAGAATGGTCGCGATTGAAAGAGACGAAAATCGAAGACGAAGGTGAATTGGACGGTTTTTGACTAACCACAAACCATAAAGATAATAGGTAAATTGTTATAAATGTGTTACCATCATGGAAAGAAATTAAAATATTGTTGTAGCAATAAAAAGATATAATATATTATTATTTCCTATAGTATGTCCAAAAAATATTACAAAAATAATAGACGTATTGGGAAAAAAATAAAGAATGTTATCTGAAGTTGAAGAAGTAAATGATATGAGAAAAAGGAAATAAAATAAGATCAATCATTGTGGAAAACAGAAACACACCATACAAAACGTTGTAGTCTTAAATAGCCAAGTGCTTCTTCGTTGTTCAGGAGGTCCTAAGTTCAAGTTCCTACATTCCAACTTTTTAAAATTACTTGCTTGCCCATCTTTAAAAAATGATTTGATATTTATTGTCATGGCATATGTCAAATAAGTGAAATATAGAAACATTAAAAGATACTCGGTGCCAATTCACCAAATTAACAATCGCTAAAATCGAGAAAAAAAATTATAAATACGATGAATTTTACAGTTAAACATAAATAAATAAACAAATTGCTACAGCATTAAAAACATAAATACATTGTAAGTTGGCCCAAAAAGTATTTTAAATACAATGGATCATTTTAGAGGAAATTACAATAATGGTCCATGTGGTTTGCATGAAATTGCAATAATCGACCAATTTTTTAAAAAACTTCGAAAATGGTCCAAATGTTTCGATTTACTTTCGATAATGGTCCAAAAATAAGTAAAAAAAAAAATTAAAAAGACCAATTTACCCTTTTTAATTTCTTTTTCATTTTTATTTTAATATTTTATTTATTTTAGTAATTAAAAACAAAAAATACCCCACCACACACCCCCATCCCCACCCCCTGCATCTCTCTCTCTCTCTCTCTCTCTCTCTCTCTCTCTTCGTTTCTGGTTAATCAAGAACAGAACACCCCAATCTCCACCATTTTTTCCGGCGAAGAGCTCTGCGATGAAATGGGTTTTGAATCAATTAAAAAAAAGAAAAATAAAACAACACATATCTCTCTCTCTCTCTCTCTCTCTCTCTCTCTCTCTCTCTCTCTCTCTCTCTCTCTCTCTCTCTCTCTCTTCTTTTCTGGTTAATCAAGAACATGAAGATATTACTGAAATTGCAAACCAAACGTCAACAAACAGCAGCGAAGCGATGTCATTAAAGGTAGATAGTACAGTATGTTCTCAAGTTGTTATCATCGTAGGACTTATCTCAATGCTTACAGTTTTTGTGTAATTAAGCAGTTAGAATTTAGATGTTTTTTTAAGTACTTAGAAGATTTGTTTAGAGTACGTAGTAGAAATCTTGGAAATTAATAACACTATTGTTCTATGTTCACAAGTTAAATTTTTTATCATCTTGCTAGTTTATCAAAACAACGTTTGCAAGTAAGTGTATGGTCTTAATTTCCGTGAATAATAACCTTTGGTTAATCGGCACAGCCATGAAAAAGATAACCCCATTTCGTTTAACCTGACCAAACTACCCTCTGGCCAAATGAGTCTCTCTTGGATCGGTGAAACAAGTCGGATTTTACAAAGCTCAACGCAAGAATCAACTCTTCGAAAAGTTCTTTCAACCCGGAATCCGAAAACATGGAAAGATCTTTAAAACAAGACTCATGGGATCACCAACTGTTGTAGTAAATGGAGCTACAGCAAACAAGATTCCCAGTACAGTCAGGCCGGTCTCAAGAATCTCAACAAAAAAATTGAATCCCCCAACAAATTCGCTCTATACAAAGTCCCATAACTTGATTTCCCGATAACTTCACCAGGAGCGTCCAAAATATAAAAACAAGTGAGATCTTCACCGCCTTCAAAACACACCTTCATTTATCCTTTCGATGACCCAGATGTAATCTCCGGCCAGATCCAATCTTGCTTTGTTTAACTTTTGTTAGTACCAAAAAGATAGAATACGATCATTACTTTCAAGGAAACACACAATTTGATGTGGCGACCACAGGTGGTCTTCGAGCCGAAGGGTGAAAATAGGGTAACGGAGGAGGTGTCGGTGCTGTATGAGAGTGAAGCTCCGGTTATAGATATTGAAGCTCGGGATACAAATGGAGTTTACAGCAGTTGATGATGGAGTCTCCTCCATCGGCGCAGAAATTTCAATCCGGAAAAAAAACGAAGAGAGATAATTAGAGTTTGATGAGAGAGAGAGGGAGAGAGAGAGAGAGACGCAGGGGTGGGGGTGGGGTGTGGTATTTTTTTTTAATTATTAAAATAAATAAAACACTAAAATAAAAATGAAAAAGAAATTAAAAAGGGTAAAATAGTCTTTTACTTGTCTTTTTGGACCATTATTGCAATTGCATCCATACCTTTGGACCATTTTCGAGGTTTTTTAAAAAGTTGGTCGATTATTACAATTTCATGCAAACCACATATTTTCGAGGTTTTTTAAAAAGTTGGTCGATTATTACAATTTCATGCAAACCACATGTACCATTATTGTAATTTACTCATCATTTTATTGCCAAGAAAAAATACATTATTTGTATTTTGAAAAATTAAATGAAAACAGAATAAAGACCAATCATTGTTGAAAAAGGAAACATATGCTTTAACACGCCACCAACCTACCCTACCCACCCCACCACTACTGTTACCTTTGAATTTGAACACATAAAAGTACATTTTATTCATGACAAATATAACTATTTTTATATATTTTTACAATATACAAAAATATATGGTTGCAACAAATACATGTATACGGTTTTCTAAATTTTTCATCGGGAAGAACGTATTACTTTGGAAAAATAAATTGAAGCAAAACAAATATTTTGGAAATAATGAAACATGAATTTCGATACCACTTTGTTCCTTTTTTTCCCTTAAAAAATGAAAAAAGTAGGACAAGTACACATTAATTCAAAGTTTAATACATGCTTCAGAATTAAAAAAAGGGCCCAGAACCACCAACTTGACCCGACCCAACAGCAACAATCAATACCCAGCTCCCACAATCCACCCATCGACCGTACGATCACAACATCAATCAACGGCTCTGATCGTCTCAAATCTTCTCCAGCTTCGCCGCCTTCACCACCGGATTCGCCTTCGCGATCGCTTCTTTACCCACCGTCTTGAAATCATACGAACAGTCGTGCTTCTCCGGGTACCTGTGGGTCCCACAGAACGTCGTTCCACATTTACATGTAAACCCCGTGAGACCCACGCGCCTCCTGCATGATCCGCACCGGTTACGTTGCTGCGGTTTCGCGGCGGTAGACGGAGCCGCAAGATCGACGTCTACCGGCTTGGATATCGACTGATCCGGTAAGACAGAAACAGACGCTACAGCAGAGGAGGATGGTGAGGAAGATTCCGCTACAGATGTTTCCGATTCATGTTGTGGCTGCGTGAGGCTCTTCTCGACGGCGATCTTCGCCGTCGACATCTGCCGTTCCTTCATGCAATGATCTTTGTAGCACTTTGAGCAGAGATTTAGCGTGGTGGGACTCCCGAAGAATCCACAGTTATTCGCACAGAGCACGTGGTTGCTCGCTTCCTGCCATTTCTGTTCCTCGGCCATATTCGTTTCCCTTTCAAAAACTTATCCGATCAGCCAAATACCCGAACAATTAAACGGAAAATTCGAGAGCGATCGATTCAGACTCAAACCAATCGCTCAATCAAACGAGATTATCAGAACCTATATAAAACAACGTAGAAACAATCAGATCCACACTTTAATAAAGTATCCCAAAAACAAGCGATCGAGAATCAGAAATCACGTACAGGAGATGCAAAGAAATCAGAAACGGAGATGGGTGTTTGAAGGGAGGGATGGATTGAATTGTTGGGAGGTGGGCGGTGAGGAAGGGAGGAGAAATATAGGTGTTGAGGGTTAGGTGGTGGCGGAAATGTAGGGATAAAGAAAAACAAGAAAAGGGAGAATAATTGGTGGTGGTGGTGGTGGGATAATGTGGTTATTGGAATTTGGAAGCTTCTAGGAGGTTGCGTGGAATTTTAAAATTTTAATTGTTGTTGTAATTATTGTTATTTAATACTTTATGACATATAATGACCATAACAAAATGTATTTAAAATGTTTGGTGACATTGTTCTACTGACTACTCCAATACATTTAGAAAAGTAGAAAGCAATAACGCCACCTTCCTTCCAAAAATAACGTCAAATTCAACTTTCAAAAATCGGCTAGGTCATTCGGTTACAAACAATTTTTATCAGAGATTCGATGAACAAGTTTGAAGCTAAATAAAAGCAATAAGTTTCTGATAGTGTATCTCATATTGGTACGACACGGTCTTATAAGTTTGTATATATTTTGGAGTCTCCCCTCTCTCCACAATGGTTCTTTTGGAGAGACATTTTTGGACTTCACATATATTTACATGGTATCAGAGTCGGTGTCTCGCATCCCTGTAACCTCATTGAGGTTATGTCTCTGTGGGGAGTGTTAGTGTATCTCACATTGGTGTGACACGGTCTTATAAGTTTGTATATATGTTGGAGTCTCCCTTCTCTCCACAATGATTCTTTTGGAAAGACACTATTGGGCTTCACATATATTTACAGTTCCATGATACGAAATCAACTATCAAAACAGAACGATCTACACTTAATATCCAAAACTTAAAACTCATAAGAACAATGTTTTGTTTTTTAGAATATCTTCAATTTTTATAAAAGTTTAACTTAAAAAAACCCTCGAAGACTGATGGTGAAACATCCAAATTTTTGAATAATCTAAAGAATAAATTATGATAATAATGCAAAACTCATGGAACAAAAAATAGAAGTCTTGAAAAAAATTTAGTTAATGATAAATAAAAAAGAAGAGTAAATTACGGTTTTGGTCCCTGGTTTGCACGATTTTTCAATTTTAATCTAAACTAGTATTCGGACACTCCGCGCAATGCTGCGGAAACCCCGTATATTGAAAAAACACAGCTCGACAAAGACAAATTACGTAAGGGACGGAAAATGTAACTTTAAAATATAATAAGGGACTGGAATCGTAACTTACGAAATACCAATAATATAACTTTATAATAAATAGGGTGAAAAAATTAATTCAAAATTAGTTGAGGGGAAAAAACGTAAATATAAAAGTTTGCTATAAGAAGAATTAAAATTGCTATTTCTAAATAAAAATTATTTACAATTTGTATCCTATGCTTTACCAATTATACTATAATCTGAAATTAGTAATTATGGCTCTGGAAATAGCAGGTACCAAATGAATAGTAAAAAGCTCTCACATATTCATTTTGGTAATTAATATATATATATATAATTTTAAATTTTCACATTTTTGGCCCTGTGGTTGATATTTTATTGCACTGGTGGTCTTTAATCCATGTAAAAAGACCAATTTACCTTTTCTAAATTATTTTCCCTTTTTCTTTTAATGTATTATTTATTCAGTTAATTAAAAAATACGCCTAACCCCACCCCCACCCCACTTTGCTCTTTATCTCTCTATCTCTCTCCCTCCAGCTTTTCCTGTAAAACCCCTGACCACCATCGATTCCATTATATTCTCAACTTGTTCAATATTTTCTGGCCAAAAATGAAAGAAACAAATGCAAGTGAACAAGTGTTCTTCAATTTTCTCCAGTATGTGATGATTTCATGTTCGAAGAAGGATAGGGCACGATTCAGAAGATCATCAGAGCTATGGTTATCAGTCATACCCAAATAGCAAGCTAAACAAGAAATTGGAATTGCATTTTCTTGCGTGATTAATTGGTGGTTTTTCTTATCTGATTTCTAATTTGGAACAATTTAGAACGCTCGATCTTTCTGCTAATTTCCTCAACGACCTTCTTCTAATTTCCCTTTTTCATTTAGCCCATTTGGAAGTTCTCGATTTGAGCAGCAATGACTTCAATGGGGCTTTCCTTGTTAACCTTAACCTGCATGTACTTAAAGAATTTGACTTTTCTGGAAATGATTTTATGGTCCTATTCCTGCTAGTATTTGTTTTAATTCCACCGAAATTAGCCTGATTAAATAAGTTGTGAATTCGTTAACCAAAAGCATTGCACCTAAACTCGAAGAACTGCAAATTTTTGGAACATATATGTATCGCTTTCAATCTTCTTTAGGGTGCCGTTCTGGAAATCTTATTCCATTAGCATCGATTAAGGACATTGGATCTTCAAGAGAACATGTTCACTTCCACCACTACAAAGAAGATTGGAAGTGAAAACATGCTTGGAAGGTAAAGGAAGAATTGTTGCAAATAAAATTTTGGTTGGAGTGGTTACCGGTGGTATTGGTGTTGACCGATGCTAGTGGGGACTGTAGCCGTGGTGTTGGTGGTAACAGATGGTGGTAAGGAGTAGGGATTGTAGTAAAGAGAGAGAGAGAGAGAGAGAGAGAGAGAGAGAAAGAAATAGATGAAAACTATAATTTACTCTTAGGTGTATTTTTTAATTATTAGAATAAATCATGCATTAAAATAAAAAGGGAAAAGAAATTAGAAATTGTAACGACCCAAAAATTTAAGTTCAAAAATTTTATTTTTAAAACATAAACAACCAAGTTCCTTAATTAATTAAAATCATCTAAACATTTGTTTCATCCAAAATTGATGTTCACATAACAGAAGATAACTAAAATAACGGAAAGCTAGACAATGAGGTAAGTGTCATGTAGTCAAGCTGGACCCTTCCCGCGATCTCCAATGATACCTGAAACATTCAAACATAAACAGTAAGCATAAAGCTTAATGAGTTCCCAAATTTCCATATCAATTAAAATTACATTAACGTTTCATTCTTTGACTCACGGGTTTCTTCCCGATCTCGCCATTTACATTCCATTCTTTGACTCACGGGTTTCTTCCTGGTTCTTGTCCAATTCTTTTGGCTCACGGGTTTCTTCCCGGTTCTTGCCCCATTCAATTGGCTCACGGGTTTCTTCCTGATTCTTGCCCATTCCATTGGCTCACTGGTTTCCTCCCGGTTCTTGCCCAATTCCATTCCATTACATTTATCATAAAATAGAAAGTGAGAATACTCACCTGTCTCGTGGCTACAAGTATATAAAGGAAAGTTGGTACAAATCCTCCCCGAGCTTCCTAATTATCAAGACAAATTATCAATTAACATTTCTACTCAAAAACCCTTAACTAGACTCTAAACCAAAGGTTTTTCCCATAAACTAGCATAAAAGTCAACTGTCCAAGGGTCCAAGTCAACTGGTCAACAAAAGTCATCCAAAATCTCCACTGTCATATCGCTAATTATTAAGAATTAACAACGTTAATTCTTCTGCCATACATTTCTTTCGTTTTAAGTGCTTAATGCATTCAGCCCTTAACCCTAACTTTCCAGAAATGTTCTTAATAGATCTATGACTCATAAAAATTTAACCTTTATCACCAATCCTTGCCCAAACATGCTCATGGTGAAGTTTAATTCCAAATGATGATATATACAATCTCCAAAACTCTAACCAAAAGATATGAAGACTAGGCTAGGGTTTATAATCAGATTCTAAGAGTAAAAAGGAGATTATAATAATCCCTTTGTTGGATTAGGTGTCTAAGCCATGACTAATAATTAGTATTTATCTAATTAATAGTCGCATAGTCCTTTTGGGTTGCCCTCATAGTTGGAGGATTGGCAGAAAGTCCGGTAGAGAGAAAGATTGATTTATTATGTGATTAATAAATCAATAAAAATTAAATAAATAGTTTATTAATATATTTAAGTGATAATATATTAATTAGAAACTATAATAATTAATTAGAAATTTTTCTGGAATTAATTGGAATTAATTTGGCGGTTAAATTAATTAATTAAAGGTGTAGGGACTAAAACTATAATTATTCAATAGTTGAGTAAGTGACAGTTTGAGTGAGTGTGTGACCAGCGAAAATTATATATGGAAACATATATATTTTCGATTTTAATAATAGGATAAAAGGATTTGAATTAATAAGATAATAGTTTATCTTGGTTTAAATTCAAAAGGTTTATCTCTAAAGGTTTATATGGTCATCTGTTTGGAGCCTATAAATAGGGAGGCTCCATAACCCTAAAACCCACGATTTGTACTCTCTCTCTGAAGGAATTTTTCGGCCAACTCCAAGCTAGGGTGTGACTGCATTTGAGGCAAGAGGTTTCTGTTGCTTTGCTTCCAAGAAACACTAAAAGGTTAGTTTTCTTATTCCTTCTTTTAGTTTAAATTTTATCTGGCCTTTTAGGAATTGTTATAAGTTTAATTAGAAGAAAAACTTAGATCTATATAGGTTGCATGTGAACTTAGGATTTTTAGTTCATTGTTGCATAAAACCTTTTAGTGGTATCAGAGCATTTGGTTGTTTTTTCTTGTTAAATTGATATAACTGCTTTCCTTGTAATTAGGGTTTATAGTCTCTAAACCCTAATTTTGGGCAAATCGAAAATTAGGGTTAGGGTTTTGAAAACCCTAGCCCCATCCCCTCATATTTGGCGATTTTGTGATTTGGGTTTAGAAGGTATTCTATTTTTGGTAACTTTAAATTGTTTAAAAGATAAACCTTAAAACCTTTACCCTATAAAATCGAAAATTAGGGGATAAGGATAGGTTTAAATTAATTTGATTATTTTGTGACACCTATCTGTAAAATTAATTAATTTAATTAATTGTTTAATTAAAAGATAATTAAAAGGATTTAATTAATTTCGATTTAATTGTTTTAAATTCCGAAAATTAATGGATAAAATCTAGAAATATTTTAAAAGGTTTAAAATATCATAATTAATTAATTTAATTAATTGGTTAATTAAAATATAATTAAATCGGCTTTTAATGGTTTAAATTTAATTTAACATTTAATAGTTTAAATCGACAATAAATTAAAAGATAAACCAGAAACAATTTTTTAAAGGTTTAAAAAATTACATCTTATATATATTATAACTAGGAAGTTATTATTATATGTATGAGATTAAATGGTTAGTCAAATCATTAGTAGGCCTCATTCACGAAGCTCGTCTATAAAGTGGGTATAAGGAGACTGCCTATAAAATGACGGTCTAATGGGTGAACACTCTCGCCCACCGCTCGTCTGATCAGTGGAGGGTCGTTAGCCGAACAAGTTTGATAGGACCGCCTAATAATCACTAAAAGTATAATGATTCAAAGTACTAGAACACTTAATAAAATCCCAATCTAGTTACTTTAGGAAAAATGTGAATTGGTGCTAATCCATGAAATTGCACATTGCACTTTATGAAACATTGGTAGAACGTGTGTGGTTTACCGGCACGCCAATTGGGGTTCATAAAGAGTAGCAATGGGTTTCCCGGGTGTTATCATTGTTGATGGAGCGTGTGTGGTTTACCGGCACATCAACTAGAGATGGTAACCGATCCCGAGAGTACCAAACTAATTTGCATGGTTATTCACACCCGGTTTGTGATCCTCGGTGTCCCAGTCACAAACAGTGGGGCACATCCGAGATTAAAACATGCTATTGAACAGTTCAATAAATCTCAAAGAATCTAGGAATTCTATTTTAATATGATTATCTTTCAGCGCTGGAATTGGCTGAATCGTCATTCGCCTACCTTATAAAATTTACAATATTGATTACGGCATCCCTCTTCGAGATTGTAAATTGTTATTGTAGGATCTTAGCCTTATATTTGTTATTGGGTTATTATAAGGATTATTATTAATATATAATTAAAACTATCTTCTTTTATAGATGTCTTCTGCTGATCAAACCGCCCCCCAATCAAACTCCAATGTTACCTCTATCTTGTCATTATGCTCCAAAGTTACGTTGGAAGGTACCAACTATAATGACTGGATCCGTAACATCAAGATGGCTCTAAGGTTTGAACATAAAGAGTATGTTCTGAAAACCGAGCTTGCTGAAATTGATCCCGATACTGCTACTCCCAAAGAAATCACTCAATACTCAAAACACTCTGATGATGCAACTAAAGTAGCTTGCATCATGACAGCTACGATGAACCCAGAATTGCAAAGAATATATGAAGACTACTGGCCCTATGAAATGCACAAAGAGCTGGCGGAAAAGTTCCGCAAGCAGGAGCGCATAGAGAGGCGCGAGGTAGTCAAAGCTTTCACCAATGCGAAGCCAAAAGATGGAGAGTCCATTTGCAACCACGTGCAGAGAATGGAAGGATACGTGGAAAGGATTAGAAAGCTTGAGATGCTAGTTCACGAGGATTTAGCCGTAGACATAGTGCTAAATTCTCTGCCTAGTTCATATGACCAGTTCACGCTGGCGTATCATCTGAACAACTCTCAGGCCACTCTGGCCGAACTGCATCGCATGCTCCGCACCGCCGAGGACGAAATGAAGGGTAAGAGTATACCCGCTGCTAATCAAGCCGTCCTGGCAATTTCTGGTGGAAAAGGGAAGAAGAGAAAGGGGCCTCCTAAACAGAATTGGAGGGAAAAGGTGCATGTTGGATCGTCCAGCAACGGCTCCAAACCTAAAACTTCTGGCATTCCTCACAATCCCAATCCCAAGGAAGCAGAGTGCTTCTATTGCAAGGAACGGGGACATTGGAAGAGAAGCTGCCCTACATACCTGCAAGATTTGAAGGATGGCAAAGTCAAGCCGTCTTCAGCAGGTATTTACACTATCTTTAAAAACTCACCATCTTCCAGTTCTTGGGTCCTTGATACAGGATGTGGTTTTTACATTTGTTCTGATTTGCAGGGCCTAAGGGAAAGCAGGGAGGTGGAGCACGGTAGACTCAACCTGATCATGGGGAATAGGAGATCGTCGCCTGTGACCAAGATCGGGACTTATAGTTTAGTGCTCAGTAGTGGTGTTTGTTTAAAACTTTTAAATTGTTGCTATTCGCCAGAAATGGCAAGGAATATTATTTCATTTCATGCATTGTTTAGACAAGGTTTACAGTTTTCGTTTGATAATAGTAATTGTTCTATTTCTGTTTTTCAAAATGGTATTTCTGTATTTACTGCTTTGCCTTGTGATGGTGTGTATGAAACTGTGCAATGTGTAGACAATTTAGGTCATAGTGTAAACTTCATTGATTTATTCTAGTGGTGTAGAAAAGGCGTGCTTGTGGCACTGTCGTCTTGGGCACATTAACAAGAAACGCATCGCCCAACTCCAAAAGGATGGAGTGTTGGAATCATTCGACCTCAAATCGGATGATGTATGCGAGTCTTGTATTTTGGGCAAGATGACTAAGTCAGCATTCAAAGGGTCCTTTGAAAGAGGTGAAGGTCTGTTGGACATCATACACACATATGTGTGTGGTCCCTTCAGATCAACCACAAAAGATGGCACACGGTTCTACGTGACCTTCACTGACGATATTAGTAGATACGGGTATATCTACTTAATCAAACACAAGTCAGACACCTTTGAAAAGTTCAAAGAATTCAAAAATGAAGTTGAGAATCAATTGGGCAGGAAGATAAAGATGCTCAGGTTCGACAGAGGCAGAGAGTATCTTAGTATCGAGTTCCTAGACTATCTAAAGGAATATGGAATAGTTTCAAAGTTAACGCCTCCTCGGACACCACAGTTGAACGGTGTTGCCGAGAGACGTAACCGAACCCTGTTAGACATGGTTCGGTCTATGATGAGTCAAGTTTCACTTCCCATTCACTTCTGGGGGTATGCCTTAGAGACTGCCGCCCACATCCTCAATCTTGTCCCTACTAAGAAGGTTGCTAAAACACCTCATGAGATGTGGACGGGGAAAGTTCCCTCGTTAGCACATATCAAAGTCTGGGGTTGTGAGGCTTTTGTTAGACGAGAGACTCACGATAAACTCGCAGAGAGAAGCGAGAAATGTATCTTCATTGGATATCCCAAACAGTCTTTTGGATACCTGTTCTACAGACCAAGCGAGGACGTGGTCTTTGTAGCGAGACGGGGATTCTTTCGAGAGAGAGAACTCATATTCAAAGAGGACAGCGGGAGTACCATTGACCTTGAAGAAATTCAAGAGTCATCTGATGATGCAACCTTAGGAGAAACTAGCAACCAACAAGAGGAAGAAGTTCCTGTTGGTCCGACTGACATATCCTTACCTCTTAGACGCTCTAGTAGAGTTAGCATGCCACCCGAGTTTTATGGATTCCATATAACTACGGATGGAGATACGTTTGTCAGTGATAGGACACTGATAAATTTGGATGAACCTGCTAACTACCGAGAAGCGGTGGCGGTCCCTGAGTCTGCCAAGTGGAAAGAGGCAATGGATAGTGAGATCAAGTCCATGTATGACAATCAAGTTTGGAACTTGGTTGACAATGTACCGGGTCGAAAGACAGTCGGGTGCAAATGGATCTTCAAGAAGAAGACCGACATGGACGGAAAGGTACACACTTTCAAAGCAAGACTGGTTGCGAAGGGCTTTGCTCAAACCCCAGGGATTGACTATGATGAGACCTTCTCACCAGTGGCTAAGATAAAGTCAATTAGGATTATGCTGGCCATAGCTGCATTTCATGACTATGAAATTTGGCAGATGGACGTCAAAACCACTTTCCTTAATGGAAAGTTGACTGAGGATGTTTACATAAATCAGCCAGAGGGTTTTGTTGATGCAAAGTATCCTGACAAAGTGTGTAATCTTGAAAAATCTATCTATGGATTAAAACACGCTTCTCGCAGCTGGAATCTTTGTTTCCATGAGAAAGTCAAAGAATTTGGTTTCTCTAGGAGCGAAGATGAGTCTTGCGTATATGTCAAAGCTAGTGGGAGTATAGTCACTTTCCTGGTGCTGTATGTAGATGACATACTGCTCATGGGAAACGATGTTCCGACCCTGCAAGATGTGAAGTCTTGGCTCGGAAAGTGTTTCGCCATGAAAGACCTAGGAGAGGCAGCCTATATTCTCGGGATAAGAATATTGAGAGATAGGAAGAAGAGACTAATTGGACTTAGTCAGAGTACATACTTGGAAAAAGGTACTAAAGAGATTTAGTATGGAAAACTCCAAGAAGGGAGAGCTACCAATGCAAAGTAATGCTAAGCTGAGTAAGACTCAGAGTCCAAGTACAGACGAGAAAATTGCAGACATGAGTCGGGTACCTTACGCTTCGGCTGTGGGGTCGATCATGTACGCCATGACGTGTACTCGTCCCGATGTGGCTTTTGCCTTGAGCATGGTCAGTCGATACCAGGGAAACCCTGGTAGGACGCATTGGACAGCGGTCAAAAACATACTCAAGTATCTGCGAAGGACGAAGAACTTTTTTTTAGTCCTTGGTGGCAGTGATACCTTGAGAGTTGACGGGTATACTAATGCCAGCTTTCAGAAAGATAGAGACAACGGTCGGTCTCAGTCGGGCTAGGTATTCCTGTTGAATGGGGGAGCAGTGACTTGGAAAAGTTCCAAGCAAGAGACGGTGGCTGATTCTACTTGTGAATCAGAGTACATAGCAGCAAGTGAAGCGGCAAAGGAAGCGGCTTGGCTGAAGAATTTTATCGGTGACCTTGGAGTAGTCCCGAGTATCCAGGAGCCCATGGAACTGTTCTGCGATAACGAAGGAGCGGTTGCTTTGACAAAGGAACCGAGAGATCATGGAAAGTCCAGACACATCGACAGAAAGTACCACTACATAAGACATAGGGTAGAAGAAGGTCACCTGCTTGTGAAGAGGGTATCATCAGAAGATAATCCTGCAGACCCCTTGACAAAGGCTCTGAGCAGGGTTAAGCACAATCAGCATGCACGACGCATAGGATTAACAGATGATATTAGTTTTTGTAATTAGACAGATTTTGAAACTTGTTACAATATAAATGTAATTAACTTTGCTGAATTAATAATATAGTTTTGTTGATGAGTATTTGATACTACCATTTGTTGATTGTTTATTATTGTGTTTCAATTTTGCATGTTTACTTCCTGAGTAATTTAATTATTATTCGAATATCCACAGTCACTCATACTTTTTAGGGAGTAAGTATGAATGAAGACTGTCATGAATTGTTTTGTAGATTGTCTAATGAGTTAGACATAGCAATAAGATTGCTACAATATTCATGAGTACTTAGAAAATAGGGATTTGAGTATTGGATAAACCCACGCTCAACAGATTGCTTCATGGATTTCATCATAAGCAAAGTTGAGACGATAATATCTTTTGATCTTTAAGTAGAGACATATGAGTTATGTTTTACCAAGCGGTTGTTCATTGACAATGCGAAAACGCATCGGTAACACGGTGTTATAAAACGTGTTGTTGTGAATGATTTGACTAGTAAAGGACATAAGTATATGAGTCAAAACTTATTCGTCCCTTGACCCTGTCGGGAAAACAGATATCTGTAGGCCTCTCGATGATTTTGAAGTTGACTGAAAAGGTTGGCCAACCAGGACTAAATTGATGTGTTCAATTTGTAGTCTTAAAAGTCATATGCAAATCAGAAATCGGGAAACAGAGAATCAGACCAGAATTGATTTCAATCCATGTCTTGAGTCTGAAAATATCTTGTTGGACGGAGGATCATCTGATCACTTATCATTGGACAGAACTGACTAGGTCAGAGTTCGACAGCGGTTTCTAGGAAGCTACAATTGCTAAATTAATTAGAGGGTAAATTAGTAATTTTAGTCATAGACTTATCCAAGTGGGAGACTGTTGGATTAGGTGTCTAAGCCATGACTAATAATTAGTATTTATCTAATTAATAGTAGCATAGTCCATTTGGGTTGCCCGCATAGTTGGAGGATTGGAAGAAAGTCCGGTAGAGAGAAAGATTGATTTATTATGTGATTAATAAATCAATAGAAATTAAATAAATAGTTTATTAATATATTTAAGTGATAATATATTAATTAGAAACTATAATAATTAATTAGAAATTTTCCTGGAATTAATTGGAATTAATTTGGCGGTTAAATTAATTAATTAAAGGTGCAGGGACTAAAACTGTAATTATTCAATAGTTGAGTAAGTGACAGTTTGAGTGAGTGTGTGACCAGCGAAAATTATATATGGAAACATATATATTTTCGATTTTAATAATAGGATAAAAGGATTTGAATTAATAAGATAATAGTTTATCTTGGTTTAAATTCAAAAGGTTTATCTCTAAAGGTTTATCTGGTCATCTGTTTGGAGCCTATAAATAGGGAGGCTCCATAACCCTAAAACCCACGATTTGTACTCTCTCTCTGAAGGAATTTTTCGGCCAACTCCAAGCTAGGGTGTGACTGCATTTGAGGCAAGAGGTTTCTGTTGCTTTGCTTCCAATAAACACTAAAAGGTTAGTTTTCTTATTCCTTCTTTTAGTTTAAATTTTATCTGGCCTTTTAGGAATTGTTATAAGTTTAATTAGAAGAAAAACTTAGATCTATATAGGTTGCATGTGAACTTAGGATTTTTAGTTCATTGTTGCATAAAACCTTTCACCCTTTGACTCCACATCTTCCCTTACTCCATCAAGGAAGCCATCATGGTATCAAAGAGCTGATAAGAGCCATAAAACTTCAAAACAAACATAAGAACTCATGGATACAGAAGTTAAGCACACTTACAAAGGTCCAACAAGGTGAGAAATCAGATTCCAAGCTTCACTTATGCTTCTTAAGCTTCTTGTCTCCTTCCTCCTTCTCCAAATCTCTCAAATCTTCAAAAATGAGACCAAAATCAAAAATGGAGGCTTAAGAGAGCAAAATAGGGTTTTCTCTGAGGTATAGGGTTGCAAATGACGGCTACAAGTGACCTAGAGAGCTTAAGTATGGACCAAATCACGATTATGGGCTAAAAAGCCTCTCCAGACTGATTAGCGTCGCTAACTAGCAAGTTAGCGTCGCTAATATGGCTATCATGCAAAACCACGATCTCTTCCAGGCTGGCACGCGAGAATTTGGGTGCTAATATGTTAGCGTTGCTAACCTCTCAAGTTAGCGGCGCTAACTTTCATTTTTCTCCATTTTCACTTTAATTTGAAATAAGTAAATTTTAAATCTTTACCTGGTCAAGGGCTTTACAGAAATGTTAAGTTGGTCTTTTTACATGGATCGGAGACCAACAGTGCAATAAAATGCCAGCCTTAATGAATAAAACTATGAAAATTAAAACTTGGACTAAAAATAAAAAATCATACAAACTACAAGGACCAAAACTATAATTTACTTTTATGATTATTGTTTTGAGTGATACGGTGACATGTGTATACCCTACACGTATTCATTATAGTACCATGTAAAAAGGGGACAATATGGTATTTTGAGCTTAAAATGGCTATATAGTTGTTTGGAATATGAACATTTCTAATGATAACATTAATAAACGTATTTTCAAACTAGGTTAATTCGGTAATCTTTTTCTTTAATTTATCCACATCAGACAGGTCGGATTTATCTTATTCGATTCTTTAATCCATTTTTCTTCAATCCGAATACAGATCGAACTTCGGATTGTTTTTTGAAACCATTTCGGTTGCACATATTATGCAAGGACTATTGTCCTTACTACATGATCTTAGTGGTTGAAGTGCGAAAATTTCATAAATAAAATTACATAATTCATAAAAAACTATACATCCAAATATTGCTATCGTTTCACGATTTATCCCCATATGCTAGGCTCCGAGACAAGTTCAATGTGGTCTTCTAGATAATGTGATATTGTGGTTTACTGTTTTTCTTATATTATACAAGGAGTAGACTTTAAAAAACGTTAACGTATATTTTGTCGATTTCTTTCAAGATTCTAAAAAATTTCTATCCTGTTCTACCCTAAAAATATGTGAGAACAACGTTATTTTCAGTTTATATAGAAAACGGAAAACATAATTCTATGTTCAATATTTAATTAAAACAGAAGATACAATACTTGAGGTTTATATTGATACCTTTCCCACATTGCCTGTTTTATAATAACCAATTGGAATCTTAGTTTTCTAACAACAAACAGTTTTCAGACAAACTCGAACCTAATGGTTGGTAATAAGGATGTGTTTGATTTTGCTTTTAGAAATGGTCATATGATATTAAAATTACTTAACAACATATATAACCGGGATGGTTCATACGTGTTGCATGGGCCCATAGTTTCCTGTCATCAGAATAAAGTTGGCCCTAGGTGGGTGTCTCGTCATAAAAAAAATGATATTAGGAGAGTGGTTGATTGTAATAATAAAATGCTATGGATTTAGTGTAAAACAAATATAACTATTATCGAAACTAATAGATAAGATTTTTAAAATGATTAGTAATTGCTTTTACAAAACATACATTTAAAAGCTCTTAAGGTTGTAGCTTGATTGACATTTGATGATTTATTTTAATTTTGTAGACATGGAAAATCTCAAGTCAAAAAATATAATTTATGGTTTAAGTAGGAAAAAAATGCCTATAACTTGAAGACTCGAGACACTTAATAATGGACTATAAGCCTTTTGTAGTTTTCTTTATTGGGGTATTTGTTGGGTTTTCTTAATTGAGGTATTTGTTGGGTTTTCTTAATTGAGGTATTTGTTGGTGGTATTTAGTCTGTAAACAATTGAATTACTCACATAAAGGGTCAATATATTAATTAAGTTTCAATTTTTTGTATATATCATTCTAATAATTTTTCTTTAAGTTGTTGTACTCTAATCTTAAATGTAAAATAGATTGTTTTGTTTTTAAATTGAAAGAAAATTATTTAATTTAAAAGCAGTCAATCATTGTGTCAAAAGTTCCAGTACTATGAATGCAAAGAAAACTTGGTGATGAAGTTATAATATGTATAATAAAAGTTGTCGAAGTCTTAAGAAAGTCTTTCAATCATACGCCGTAGATTATATAAAATAGTTGGAACAATCTTTACTAACTTGATAAATCGGATTGTAATCTCATCATAAATGCGTTACCAATAAACATATGCACCAAAATACTTTATGAATGCTAATTTCGACTGAGATGACTCGTCGTACACTATGTGTTCAAAGGATTGTTGAGTTAGAAAAAATTGTTTCCCTGGATTTGAGGCAAAAAGCTAGAATTAAATGGCTTGTGGAAGGAGACGAAAACTCTAAGTTTTTTCATGGATATGTAAATAACCGTAACAGATGCAACCAAATCCATGGCTTATTGATCAACGGCCTTTGGATTGATAACCCCCGGGACATTAAGATTGAAGTTCATCGTTTTTTCTCTGAAAAATTCAAAGAAAAATGGATAGAGCGTCCTAAGTTGTCAAGTCATAGATTTAAAAAATTGCCCCCGGCTTCCGGTCATATGTTGGAAATGGATTTCTCTATTGATGAAATTAAAAATGCTATTTGGTGTTGTGGTTCGGATAAGGCACCGGGTCTGGACGGATTCACTTTCAAATTCTTTAAATTGTATTGGGAGGTTATAAAGGAAGATATTATGAAGTTTGTGAAGTTCTTTGAGCAATATGGGAGATTCTCCAAGGGTTGTAACTCCTCATTTATCTCTCTTGCGGCAAAGATAAAGGACCCCCTTTCCTTAAATGATTATCGGCCAATCAGTTTAATAGGTGCTCTCTATAAGATTATTGCAAAAACATTGGCTATTCGGCTCAAGAAGTGTATTGGTGTGTGCATTGATGATGTGCAATCGGCGTATGTTGAAGGAAGAAATATTTTGGAAGGCCCTCTCATTGTGAATGAGTTATGTGCTTGGGCTAAAAAGAGAAAGGATAAAATGTTGCTGTTTAAAGCCGACTTCAACAAAGCTTTCGACTCGGTTAACTGGGGGTATTTAGATTCGGTGATGAATCAAATGAATTTTGGTCTTAAATGGAGAGGGTGGATAAAAGGTTGTCTCGAGTCGGCTAGAGCTTTGGTGCTGGTGAACGGGAGTCCCACAATGGAATTCTCTATGACCAAGGGGGTGAGACAAGGAGATCCTTTATCCCCTTTTCTCTTCATTATTGCGATGGAGGGTTTGAATATCATGATGAAGACGGCTATTGAGAAAGGAATTTTTGACG
Organism: Cichorium intybus; assembly: GCA_023525715.1. Taxonomy (NCBI): domain Eukaryota; kingdom Viridiplantae; phylum Streptophyta; class Magnoliopsida; order Asterales; family Asteraceae; genus Cichorium; species Cichorium intybus. The sequence goes on from CM042010.1 coordinate 13,534,747, forward strand.
GGGTGGTCATTCCACATTCCAACATTATCATTTCTCATTTATTTTATGCAGATGACGCTCTATTTCTTGGTGATTGGTATCGTAAAAACATTGTAAACTTATTCAGAATTCTTAGATGCTTCCATGCGGTGTCGGGTTTGAAGGTTAATTTCAATAAATCTCGAGTTTTTGGGATTGGCGCGGATCAATATGAGGTCGAGGAGTGGGCCTTACTTTTAGGATGCGAGCCGGCATGTCTACCGTTCTCTTACCTAGGCGTGCCGGTGGGAGAAAACATGAATAGAAAGAATGCGTGGAAACCAATTGTTGACAAATTTAGAACCAAACTTTCGATGTGGAAGGCGAATTCATTGAGTTTCGGTGGTAGAATTACCTTAGCTAAGGCTGTTTTGGGAAATCTGCCCACGTTCTATCTATCTTTGTTCGCTGCCCCGCGTGGTATTGTGGAGGAATTGGAAAAAAATTCAAAGGCAGTTTATTTGGAAGGGCACGGCTGAAAAATATGCTATTCATTGGATTGCATGGAATAAGTTGAAGGAGCCGAAAGAGGTGGGTGGGGCGGGGGTGGGTTCTCTTCGAAACTTGAATTTAGCTTTGATTGCCAAGTGGTGGTGGGAATTAAAAACATGCCCTGATGCATTATGGGTCAAAGTTGTTGGTGGTATTCACAATCTTGGGCAGCGATCCGTATATAGTTTTGCCAGGGGTTCGATGGCAAGTGTTTGGACCAATATTGCAAAAATCAAGAATGATTTCTGGAAACTTAATATCGCGATTAAGGATGTTTTATTCACCAATGATGGGGGCTCTACATGGCAATCTGATTTTGTAATCAATGGTGACTTTTGTGTGGCTAAAGTTAGAGATCGTCTCGATCGTGCTACATGTCCGGTTAATGATGGCGTGTTTTGGTGGCTAATTATGGTTCCAAAAAAGGTGGTTTATTTTGTTTGGAGAGCCAAGCAAGGAAGGATTCCGTCGGCTAGTGCGTTATATAAAAGAAATGTTCTGATCATCTCACCAATGTGCGGTATTTGCCCAGAAATAGAGGAATCTGCTAATCATATCTTAATTTCGTGTCCCATCGCTAGATGTACGATTGATTTGGTGTTTAGATGGATGGGAATTCCTCCGAAGCAATTCGAGAAGGTGGTGGAGATCTTGGCGTTTGCTAGGGATTGGGGACATTGTCCTAAAAAAAAGAAATTGTTGATGGGTATATAAAGGGATTCTATGCAAACAATGAACATAAAAATTCCTATGGTTCACATGCAACCCTAATATTGATCTATGTTTTCTTCTATGAAGATTAGAACTAAAAACCTAAAGGATACAGTTCAATTCTAAAGATGAATTAGGAAAACCAACCTTTGATCTTATGATCCTTCAAGCAGCAGCAAAAGAATCCTGCCTCAAATGCAAGTCACACCCAAGTGATGGAAGAATCAGTACAACAGAGTAACACAGAGAGAGAGATGGCGTAGGATTTAGGGCACCCAGGGGGTTCCTTATATAGCCTCCTAGGGTTACACCTGAAACCCTAGAAAGCCTCCAAGTGGACAAGGCTTTTGGCCACTTGGACCAGACTCCCCAAAACCCTAATTAGGGTTTCGCCAAAACCCTGGAGGAGCCTCCAGGGTGGCGCCAACTTTTCCCCAGGTTATTACCTGGCCAGTTATTCAACTATTGAATAAATGCCAAACCAGTCCCTACACCTTTTAATTAATTAATTTAATCACTGAATTAAATCCAATTAATTATAGATTAAATCTTAATTAATTATCATAGTTTCTAATTAATATATTAACACTTAAATATATTAATAAACCATATATATATTTTCTATTGATTTATTATACAATTAATAAATCAACTATTCTCTCTACTGAACTATACATCTATCCTCCATCTATGAGGGCAACCCAAATGGACTTTGCTTTTATTCATAAGATAAATACAATTATAAGTCATGGCTTAGACACCTAATCCAACAGTCTCCCACTTGGATAAGTCTATGACTTTAATTGTCTGAACTCTGACCCAGTCAGTTCTGTCCAAAGATAAATGATCTGATGATCCTCCGTCCAACAGGATATTTTCAGACTCAAGACATGGACTAACATCAATCTTGGTCTGACACTCAGTTTCTCGATTTCTGATTTGCATATGACTTTAGAGAATACTAATTGAACACATCAATTTAGTCCTGGTTGGCCAACACTTTCAGTCAACTTCAAAATCATCGAGAGGCCCACAGATATCTGTTTCCCATCGGGTCAGGGGACGGATAAGTTTCGACTTATATGTCCATATATTTTGCGGGTCCAAATACATACAACAATGCGTTTTATAACACCGAGTTACTGGCGCGTTTTCGCATTGTCAATAAGCACTTGTATCGCAAATAACAGATCATATCTCTCCACTTAAAAATCACCGGATATTATCGTCTTAACATTGCTCGTGATATAATCCATGAAGCAATCAGTTAAGCATGGGTTTATCCAATACTTAAATCTCTATTTTCTAAGTACTCATGAACGTTGCAGCAGTCTCACTACAATGTCTAACTCATTAGACAGTCTGCAACCAATTCATGACAGTCTTTGTTCATACTTACTTCCTAACAGTATGATCGACTGTGGAGTTTTAAATAATCTAATTATTAAGGAAGTTAAACATGCAAATATAGAAACACAGAAATAAACAATTGACAAAGGCAGTAACAATACTCATTTATAAATCTCTATTATAAAATCACCGAGTCAATTACATTTATACTGTTACAAGTTTTTAATCTATCTAATTACTAAAACTAATATCATCCTTCAATCCAATGCTCCGAGCATGCTGATTGTGCTTGATGCTATTCATAGCCTTAGTCAAAGGATCTGCAGGATTGTCTTATGATGATACCCGCTTAACCAGTAAGTGCCCTTCTTCTACTTGATGTCGAATGTAGTGGTACTTTCTTTCGATATGCCTGGACTTTCCATGGTCTCGCGGTTCCTTTGTCAAGGCGACCGCTCCTTCATTATTGCAGAAAAGTTCCACCGGCTCTGAATGCTCGGGACAACTCCAAGGTCCCCGATGAAGTTCTTCAGCCAAGCCGCTTCCTTAGACGCTTCACTTGCTGCGATGTACTCTGATTCGCACGTTGAATCAGCCACCGTTTCCTGCTTGGAACTTTTCCAAGTGACCGCTCCACCGTTCAAAAGAAATACCCAGCCCGACTAGGACCGTCCACTGTCCCTATCTGTCTGGAAGCTGGCATCTGTATATCCACTCACTTTTAATCTCTTTAACACCTTTTCCAAATATGTACACTGGCTTAAACCTATCAATTTTTTCTTTCTATATCTAAGTATTCTTATCCTGAGAATATAAGCCGCCTCCCCCAAGTCTTTCATGGCGAAACACTTCCCGAGCCAAGCCTTAACATTTTGCATAGTCGGAATGTCGTTTCCCATGAGCAGTATGTCATCAACATACAGTACCAGGAAAGTGAATATACTCCCACTAGCCTTGACATATATACAGGACTCATCTTGACTCCTAGAGAAACCAAACTCTTTGACTTTCTCATGGAAGCAAAGATTGCAGCTGCGAGATGCTTGCTTCAACCCGTAGATTGATCTTTCAAGCTTACATACTTTATCAGGGTGCTTAGTGTCTACAAAACCTTCTGGCTGACTCATGTAAACATCCTCAGTCAGTTTCCCGTTAAGGAAAGCGGTTTTGACATCCATCTGCCAGATTTCATAATCATGAAACGCAGCTATGGCAAGCATTATCCTGATTGACTTAATCTTGGCTACTGGTGAGAAGGTTTCATCATAGTCAACCCCCGGGGTTTGAGTGAATCCCTTCGCAACCAGCCGAGCTTTATAAGTATGCACCTTTCCATCCATGTCGATCTTCTTTTTGAAGATCCACTTGCATCCAACTGTCTTTCGACCCGGTACATTGTCAACCAAGTTCCAAACTTGATTGTCATACATGGACTTTATCTCGCTGTCCATTGCCTCTTTCCATTTTACGGACTCGGGGCCTGCCACTGCTTCACGGTAGTTAGCTGGCTCATCCAAATTAGTCAATGTACGATCACTGACTAACGTGTCTCCGTCCGAAGTAATATGGAAACCATAGAACTCGGGCGGCATGCTAACTCTACCTGAACGCCTAAGGGGCAACGAAATGTCGGTGGGTCCAACAGGAACTTCTTCCTCATGTTGGTTGCTAGTTTCTTCCAAGGTTGTTTCATCGGGCGTCTCCTGAATTTCTTCGAGATCGATCGTACTCCTACTGTCCTCTTTGGATATGAGTTCTCTCTCTCGAAAGAACCCCCGTCTCGCTACAAAGACCACGTCCTCGCTCGGTCTTTAGAACAAGTATCCAAAAGACTGTTTCGGGTATCCGATGAAGTAACACCTCTCACTTCTTTCTGAAAGCTTATCTGAAGTATCTCGTCTCACGAATGCTTCACAGCCCCAAACTTTGATGTGTGCCAACGAGGGAACTTTCCCCGTCCACATCTCGTGCGGTGTTTTCACAACCTTTTTGGTTGGGACAAGATTTAGGATATGGGCGGCAGTTTCTAAGGCATACCCCCAGAAATGGATCGGAAGTGAAGCTCGACTCATCATGGAACAAACCATGTCCAACAAGGTTCGGTTTCGTCTCTCTGCAACACCATTCAGCTGAGGTGTTCTTGGAGGCGACAACTGTGAAACAATTCCACATTCCTTGAGGTAATCGAGAAACTCGATACTAAGATACTCACCGCCCCTGTCGGATCTAAGCATCTTTATCTTTCTGGCCAATTGATTTTCCGCTTCATTTTTAAACTCTTTGAACTTTTCAAAGGTGTCTGACTTATTCTTGATTAAGTAGACATACCCATATCTACTAAAATCGTCGATAAAGGTCACATAGAACCGCGTGCCATCTTTAGTGGTTGTTCTGAATGGGCCACATACATCTGTGTGTATGATATCCAACAGACCTTCACCTCTTTCAAAGGAACCTTTGAATGGTGATTTTTTCATCTTGCCAAGTAAGCAAGATTCGCATACATCATCCGACCCGAGGTCGAATGATTCCAACACTCCATCCTCTTGGAGTTGGCGATGCGTTTCTTGTTTATATGGCCAAGGCGACAATGCCACAGACATGACTTTTCTATACCGCTTGAATCATCAATAGCTAAAACATTTTTACCATAATTATCAACACACATAATAGATTCATACACTCCATCACAAGGCATAACATTAAATATAAAAACATTATTTTTGAAAACTGAAATTGAACCATTCAATTTATTAAACTCGTAATGAAAGCCTTGTTTAAACAATGCATGAAATGAAATTATGTTCTTTGCCATATCAGGCGCATAGCAACAATTATGTAAATCTAATCTAACTCCACTACTCAGCATCAGTCCATAAACACCGATCTTGGTAACAGGTGACGTTCGCCTATTCCCCATGACCAGGTTCAGTCTGCCATGCTCTAGCTCCCTACTTTCCTCTAGGCCCTGCAAATCAAAATAGATATGAAAACCACATCCTGTATCAAGGACCCATGAACGGGAAAAAGATGAGTTATTAGATATAGAATACGTACCTGCCTGTGACGGTTTCACTTTACCGTCCTTGACGTCCTGCAGATACATTGGGCAGCTCCTCTTCCAATGACCCTTCTGCTTGCAGTAAAAGCAGTCGGCCTCTTTGGGGTTCCGAACATGTGGAGTTCCGGAAGACTTACCTTTCGGGGCACCGCTAGATGACCCGACATGAGTCTTTTCCCTCCAGTTCTGATTAGGAGGGCCTTTCCGTTTCTTTCCCTTTCCGGAGCCAATAGCCAGGACAGGCGGGTTGATAGGTGTCACACCCCCAAACCGTAATGTCGGAAACGTTCGAGGGTGGATGACTTCATGAACAATATCATAACAAAGTTGAATAATAGTGATTCCAAGCAAACAACCATCATTAGGTAATTGCAAATGTTACATAGTTTAATTGTTGCATGTTTCAAATACAATTATAATGATATCAAAAATAGGCAAAAACGACGTCGTAACGTCCCTTCTTGTAGCGCTTGATTTACCTTATCAGTTTCCTGAGAATACGAGTAGTTGAAAAAGTGTCAACAATTAAGTTGGTGAGTTCATAAGATTTTTGCGTAAGAAATGTCCTTTGTTTGTAAGCGATAGTGTTGAAAACCAATAAAATCCAATATTTTCTCATAAAAATGTCCAAGTCTTTAAATCCCAAAGACTAAAATGTAATATGTAAACTGTAGCGTAATTTCCTTAGAAATGTATATTTCCATGTAAACAATTTATAAAAATTATTAAGTTGATTATTTTCCCATGTGAGATACCCTAAAACCATACTGTGACTAGTTGGCCTGCTGCGACGTTCTTCAGGTGTAACGCCCGGTTTCTCATACAAAGTACACCCAAAAATTTCCAAACAATAATACATCAAAATGGGCATACTTGTACTCAAACCACGTAAACAAGATGTTATCAATATATTTAATTACACAAAAAGGTCCTTACAATTTGACCAGGCATTACAATTAAATCTAATACAACAAAAAGGACAGGCTCTAAACTTGTCCATCTCTCTTTATCACATGCCTTCCCCTATCACAGCTACAGATACCTGCAAAACAACAAAACACTCAAGTGTAAGCTTATAAAGCTTAGTGAGTAATCTCCAACATAATCCACATATGTCTCTCCATGAACATTCTCATTCTCCTCTTTTGTTATTCTCATTAGCAAATAAGCACCTCTTTCTTTTAGCTGAAACATGCAATTCACCTTTGCTTACAATGCCAGCTAATTATTAGTATACATCAACTCATCAATAAGTACCATAACTGGTACTGCTTGTAAACTCATTTTCATTCTCAACAGTACTTATTTTCACAATTTGCAATACATAATAAGCAATTCTCATAACTATAACAATTTAACTCAAATGCTCTTTAATTCAACCTCTATATCATATACTCTACTCTTATACTCAATTAGAATATAACTCGTCTCTTGTTATCTACAGATAACAGAACCTCTCTAACTCTAGCCACCGCAATATCAAAATAAAACACATATATGTACAACATACATATTACATACTACAAGATATAACTCTTATTTCTCAGTTTGTAAATTTGGTTATCTCAACCAATTAAAATCAATAGCAACCTGTTAATTCACAATTCAATCATAAGAATGAATTATAGTTACTCACCTTATATTGGCTCAGTATGTGGAACCCCCAAATTTCACGTACCGGGCTCCTGTTCGCTAGACTTGGTTATAACACCATAGTCTAAATCAATTCTCCAACATACACAATCATCTCAATAACATCTATCTCGAAGATGTATAAATCAAAAGAGGAAAAAGGAGTATAAGCGGTAATATTAACTCAATATTTACCTAAACCCCCAAATTCACGGTTCTACTAATTCAACCGTAGAAACTCGACAATAATCTCACAAATAACTCTAAAGGCATCCACTAACAATCCACTAACAACATATATAGCAATATATAGCTAAAACACGAAAATGAAAGTTAGGGTTTCAAAACCCCAAAATCAAGAAATCACTCACCTTGATGATTTAGGAATCAAGAGCACGTTTACGGGGTTAGATTGAAGTCTCCCTACTCTTCCTTACGCATCTCCTGGCTCAATTTGGCGGAAAATCGCCTTAGGAAGCTCTGGATATCGAAATGGGTCTGTTTTTGCCGAAATGAGCATTTTCTGCACCTTTTATAATGCTGTCAGGCCTACACGACCCGTGTAGGGTCACACGCCCCGTGTTGGGCTGTTCTACCCGACCCGTGTAGACTCACACGCCCCGTGTAGGTCTGTTTTGGCTTTCGGACTCTTTCTGAACACTCTACACGACCCGTGTAGAGGTACACGACCCGTGTGACTCTGGAAGGCTTACTGTTTGGTTTCTAAATGTTTTCTACACGACCCATGTGACCATACACGACCCGTGTAGCTCTGTTTTGGCATTTTTCAAGTCCAAACTTCTCCCAAATGGGTTTTTAATCACCCAAACTCATACAACAAGCTAACTAATCTTAATCACACCAAGATTAACTCGAAATCTCTATAATTTAAAAACACGGTATTACAAGTTCTTACCCCCTTCAAAAGATTCCGTCCTTGGAATCTCTTGGAACAGGTATGGTTTATACAACCACCTCACCACCGTAATTTCACATTCCGTATGACAATGATATTATCCTCTCGTCAGCTCATATGACATGTACATACTGTCGCATCTCATTTACTCATAATATAGGTAATACCCGCCATCATCCTCACGAGATGATCTCTGTAGTGATATTGGCTATCATCACTGCTATGTAGGACAATACTCACTCTTTCAGGCCACACACGTTGCTATGGTATTATTGACACCAAGCTATCTCACCTCACTCTTCAATTGATACTCCAACCACTATCATTATTTGGCATCTGTCCACAATGATTTCAAATCTCCATGAAACGGTTAACTCTAACTCAATAAGAAAATTGGTCTCATCACTTTCACATTAATTGTCTCTGAGTTTACTCCTCCAATAATAACTCACAGTTATTGAATCCTCCTATTTGCACATCCTAATCGATTAGGGTAGAAGAAACACTCATAAAACACGATGATACCGATATTCAACTGTCTCAATCACGTTATATAACTCATTCATCTTTGCTCCCACCTCAGTACACATATTAGGTTTTTACCCAATATACTATTTGCAATATTCCACCAAAATGGCTCCTCTTCATACCAGTTCAACAACATACATTATGTTGTTTCTATCGATGCACTCACTCATTATATCTTCTCTTATGTGGATAACCCACATCACATTCTCACTAAATCATTAGCTCTATCAAACTCAATAAATTATTATCCAATAAATTTTTAACACAACCGCATATATTCCTCCTGACATACCATCAGTAAGGATTTTTCCTTTCATCACTTCTCCGTCATTATCACCGCAATCTCTAATTCATCCGTATGACACCAATAGGTCATACTTATGGCTCACTGAAATCTCTGCACATGACTCAAATAATAACATCTGACACCGCAATCTCTACGGTGAGATCATATCTTATCACCCGACTAACTCGTTAATCTCAAGAAAATAACTCAAAATTATTTTTATAGCAAAATCTACTATCCATTGTCTCATACGAATAATAGTTTTGTCATCACGACATTCACACATTTCCCTCATTGGCAGTAATTGGTTTGATTGCTAAGGAACGAATCCTATCAATCACAATCACGATTACTTTCCTCTTCTTTTTAACTCATATCTTCTTATCATGTATTTATAAAATTTTATCTCATTTAATATGAAAGAAACCTCACACATTCTCAACACGACTAAATAACAAATGCTCTTACTCACAGCAACATTTCTCAATAGTATTACTCACTGTATTATCACACAGTACTCTCATACTGTTACTCTGCCTCTGATTCGTCCTCTTTTTAACCCATAAAGTCTCAAATTGTATAGGTCCACATCTATACCATACATATCCACACTCAAGGATAGTGCAGTCTCAACACTCTATATCACTACACAGTACATACTTGTTTACACACAAGTACAACATTATAACACCACTCTGCCTCAGCTCTTGGTACCCCGTACCATATTTTGTCTCATCATTCAACACTGTTTTATAGTACCTCATACTGTTCTCCAAACTCGCCATTCATCGCTATCTCACGGTACTTCGTACCGTCCTCTAATCAGATCATGGTACCTCGTACCATTCTTCGATTTTAATCCATCTTCTATTTAACTCTAGCGGGTCTCCGCTACGGTCTTAAACCATATAGACTCACTATCACTCTTCCTTTTGTCTGAATCAGAACAGTCTTCACTATTCTAACCACAAGGTACTCGTTATGTGGTCCCACAGAAGTATATGATCTCAACCTCAACTAGTCAATACATGGCCCCACAGAATGTGTGGTCTCAACCATGTTTACTCAATATGTAACCCCACTGAATATGTGGTCTCAATCACATTTACTCAATATGTGACCCCACTGAATATGTGGTCTCAATCACATTTACTCAATATGTGACCCCACTGAATATGTGGTCTCAATAACATTTACTCAATATGTGACCCCACTGAATATGTGGTCTCAATCACATTTACTCAATATGTGACCCCACTGAATATGTGGTCTCAATCACATTTACTCAATATGTGACCCCACTGAATATGTGGTCTCAATCACATTTACTCAATATGTGACCCCACTGAATATGTGGTCTCAATCACATTTACTCAATATGTGACCCCACTGAATATGTGGTCTCAATCACATTTACTCAATATGTGACCCCACTGAATATGTGGTCTCAATCACATTTACTCAATATGTGACCCCACTGAATATGTGGTCTCAATCATATTTACTCAATATGTGACCCCACTGAATATGTGGTCTCAATCACATTTATTAGGTAATTAACCCAATCTCTAGGCCAATTAGGCCTACTTGAACCACTCTAGGTTCTCTCAATTATAACCACAAGGTACTTTTTATGTGGTTACTCGAGTGTCCTCTGACAACTCTGTCACAAATATTTCATAATATGGCAACTCTAAACTACACAATTTATCTCTCAGCATGTCAATTCAAAATCAGTTATTGTGTGCAATCAACTACACACTCATTGTCTTTCTCAAATCATACTCTTTTGGCTATCTCAACCATTCATTGTGATCATTCATAAGTACTAGTTATGTGGCCCCACAGAACATGTGGTCTCAACCACACAATACTCGTACACAGAACTCTCGTCACATCTGTGAAACAACAAGCAATATATATATATATATATATATATATATATATATATATATATATATATATATATATATATATATATACCATATCATTCTTTATATATTTCTTACCATGCATATGCTCATTTTACACATTTCTCCATGGTTGCTAAGTACTCATCAAGCAACCACTTATAATCTCGGTTATACATAATCACAAAGCACTCATTATGTGATATGTAAACTTTACCTCAAATGGACACGAGATTCTCATCTCGATATCGATTACTACACCTTATACTCACAATTCTCTAGCACATGTAATTTCAATTAATCTTTTATGTGTTCACATATTTTACACATATTCTACAATATGTAGTATCAATAATTAAAACACATGTAACTCATTACAATTAACATTTTAAGTGAAATTACTTACATACCTTGTAGCAAGAAATCTTGTCTCCTCATTAGTTGAACTTGCATACTTTGGATCTCAACTCTTGAGTATACTCGGCTACTGTAACACCACTTTTGGGTTCGATACGTATGTTGACCTTCTTGTTAATAATTGTGTTATACGTAGTGAAAAATAAGGGGGTTTAAGTGTAAAAACCCAAAATTTGTTATATATATAAGGGTATAATGGTATTTTTTGTAATTTGAGGGGCCAAAAGTGTCAAATAGACAAACTTATACATCTAAATATGGGAAAAACGGGAATTTCATTCCCAATTGAACATTTGAACTTCTTGAAAGGTGAGAGAGTTCTAAGGGTTTAAGAACCCTTTTCAAAGGTTGTGATTTCCGTTTTTTTTAAGAGTTCATTACGGTGTTCGCACGATCCCCGAAGATTGAACCGTTGGATCGCCATGATTTTTGGACCGGAGGTTCAGGAGATATATTCGAAGGCTTTGACCGGAGGATTTGTAATTCTAACATCAGGAAGTCGAGTTATAGTCCTTCGATCGGAACTGCAGATTTGAGGTAAAAATGCTGTTTTTGACGTTATATTGTAAAACTCGCTGTAAATTCTAGGAATATCCTTTTTGGGTGAAATCAGTGCCATATTTTCCGATATTGAGTCTAGTATATTTTGTCTACAGAGGTGAGAAACGTGATTCGGCCTCTAACATAGCTCAAATATGCATTTTCTACAGACTGGTACGTTTTTGGCAGATTTAAGATGTATTTGATAGGTAATCTTGCAAAAATCATAGTAAATTGTAGAAAAATCATTTGGGGCTGATATTGGTGTCTCTGGAAAGCTAAAAAGGAGTAGCTTGCTATAAAATTGGAATAGTTGCATATAAATGTTGTTATGTTGATTAAAAACGGATCATGAACAAGGGGAAATTTGAGGGTAAAAAGGGAATAATTTCTATGAAAATTGATATTGAATTTATTTCCTTCAAGCTCATGATTTAGGTTTTCAGGAGGGTATATATATATATATATATATATATATATATATATATATATATATATATATATATATATATATATATATATATATATATATATATATATATATATATATATATATATATATATATATATATATATATATATATATATATATATATATATATATATATATATATATATATATATATATATATATATATATATGATATATAAATATGGTTGAAAACCTAATTTAGGTTTATATTTGTCAAGGAGTCGGGACGACATCGTGTTGTACGAGCAACGGAGCTACTTGACCCGGTTTATATCGAGGTGAGTAACTTTACATAGCATTGTGAGATTTATTATGCATATGATGCATTGCATGTGTATGTTATATGATTGGGTGTGTATGTTACATAGTTGACTACGTGAAAACCCCGTAAGTAGGTAACCCGTAGACGTATACTTGTGGGTAGACTGTATTGGTAGCTGGTTAAATATTTAATTGATATTAGTTGTGCGGACGAATTCGTGGGTATTAAGTGGTGATAATCATGGATATGGTATCATGTCGTGGGTGGAGATTATGTAGTTGAATGTGGATGTTGAGCTGATATGGGGATTGTTGGTGTCATGTGGTTGATTGCAGAACTTTGCAGTTGTGTGTTAGCTGTTAAACCTTTATGGCTCGATGCTGTTTATTCTGTGGGGCCACTTATACTTGTAGTTAGGACCACTTATTAGGTGGGGCTACTAGTATTTGTGGTTGGGACCACTTATACTGTGGGGCTACTTGTACTTGTGGTTGGGACCACTTATTCCGTGGGGCCACTGGTACTTGTAGTTGTGACCACCGATTTTGTGGGGCCACATTACTAGCACATGTGGTTGGGACCACTTACTCTGTGGGGCCACATATATAGTATTTGTGGTTGGGACCACATATATGTTGTGACGACCTTATGAGCAGTAATTGTGGTGGGACCACATATATACGTTGTGACGATCGTGTAAGCAGTAATTGTGGTGGGACCACATATATGTTGTGACGGCCTTATGAGCAGTAATTGTGGTGGGACCACATATATGTGTTGTGATGGCCTTATTGGTCGGCAGTTCTATCACATACACTGTGGGATGTCCGGTGAGTCCCACATGCAGTTGGGTGTCCGGTGAGTCTTCGTCACTCGATATCGCAGGGGTCGAGGAGGAGACGAATAGCTGAGTTGTAAATGTTGTGGATAACAGGGGGTTGTGATGTATTATGGTGAATATATAATCGTGTTTATACAGTGTATTAATGGTTGCATAATAAGTGCCTTGTGTCCATGTTGTCTGTGTTATGAGTGTTTGAGATTACGTAACGCGTACCTTGTAGTATCAATAGGTTGGCCTATTGTGGTGACCCGAGTGTATGTTATGTAAATGTTATTCACTAAGCTTTATAGCTTATCCTTTTACGTTGTGTTGTTTTTACAGGTTTAGGTGATACGTAGCGCTCGGCTTGGATCGTGGGACGATTCCTGGTGATATCAGTTTTGTAGCTCCAGCGCACAGGGATATTTAGTTGTAAATTGTTGTATTTTGTAGTTGAAATTAAGAAAATTTTTGGGTACCCCTATGCTACAAGCTGGGCGTTACAAGTTGGTATCAGAGCCGAGGTTTGAGTGAACTAGGTATCTGTTGGATAGATTCCTAGACTCGAACCATTGAGGATAATGGGTATACGGGTAGAGGAAGTGTGTATATATATACCTATATATAGGTATGTGTAGGGGTGCATATAGTCTGATTATGCGACTATTTGCTTTCTTGAATTTAGAGGATGGTGATTGCCAAAAATAGCAAGTCGATGGGTGCAAGGCTGGGAGCCCTAGGATGAGGACGAGCCTGTTCTCAAGGCTCGGTGTAATGAGATATGCGGGAGATGATCATAGCTGTTGTGTATGAGTTGTATCTTGATACAATGGGTACTAGTGGGAGCCGGTGGCCAGAGGGGTGACTTGCAGATTACACTAAAATGGAAAGCAGGTTGACATAGAGGTAGCCGTTGCTATTGGGAAGTGGCTGATACTTCTTAGGGAAGTTTTTAAAATAAGTCACTATGTGGAAGGTGACAACAAGGAGTGTACTACCAAATTATTGGTAGGAGACGTACCGTATCGATGGAAGTGTTTAGCATAACACTATAAGGCAGAGTTGGGATATTAGAGGAAAATGTTGGTTAGCCTTGTAGGATGTGTAGTTGAGTGAGTGCGGCTGAGAAAAGATTAACAGTGAGTTGAGTTAATTGTGAAACGGTGCTATGGAATTCATGTCGTTGTAAACCTGAGTGTGTGACAGGCTGGGGCGAGTGATCTCAGTGTTTAACGGAAAATAATTCCCATTGTCTGCTAATGTAATGGATGTGAGATAAAATAGTTGGATCATATGAGCCCAGCTCGTATGGTTGGGATGATGGATGATAATGCTCTGGTTGATTAAGTTATGGTGTTAGAGTGCGATTGCATTGCTGAGCATAGTTGGTTGGTAAACTGTAATCATTCCTAACAGATTAATGAGACTGGATGTAGGCCGTAAAGAGTAGTATGATGGTTGGTACACTAGGTGTTAGTGTATAAAATTGACATTGTGGCGTGCATTTGTTGATATTAATTATATTACAGGTTGTATATTCTTGTATGGTGGGTGGTCCTATAAGGACTAATTGTCGCAGGTGAATGGGATAAGTCTGACAGTGATTTCAGTTGCAGTTGAAGGGACTCTATTCCCCATAAACTGAGCTAGTCACTACTAGGGACGGAAGTATTGGGAGGAATGGATGTGTAGTAGTCGATTTGGCTGTGAAATATACATATGAGTATGTATATGATGTTATGTTCCTAGAAAGGAACCATAAGTTGTTATGTGCATGGTGTAAATCATGTATAAGAAGGGTGTACCCTTTTAAGTGGTGTACATGAGCATATACCAAGTGTGGTATATTCTGTAAGACATGATGTATACTTGGTAACCATGATCAAAAAAAAAAATGAAAACTGTTTCGGATGTGGGTGAGGAGTTTAGATGGGAGACATGGTTCTATCGAAAGTATATACATGAAAGAACGTGGATTGTGGTGTAAGGGGTTGAAGCAGTTGTCTATCACCTCGAGTTGTTGGATGCATGACGGGATATTTATGATGTTCCCTCATCACTTATGCGATTCCGAGGACGGAATCTTTTGAAGGGGGGAAGAACTTGTAACACCACTTTTGGGTTCGGTACGTATGTTGACCTTCTTGTTAATAATTGTGTTATACGTAGTGAAAAATAAGGGGGTTTAAGTGTAAAAACCCAAAATTTGTTATATATATAAGGGTATAATGGTATTTTTTGTAATTTGAGGGGCCAAAAGTGTCAAATAGGCAAACTTATACATCTAAATATGGGAAAAACGGGAATTTCATTCCCAATTGAACATTTGAACTTCTTGAAAGGTGAGAGAGTTCTAAGGGTTTAAGAACCCTTTTCAAAGGTTGTGATTTCCGTTTTTTTTAAGAGTTCATTACGGTGTTCGCACGATCCCCGAAGATTGAACCGTTGGATCGCCATGATTATTGGACCGGAGGTTCAGGAGATATATTCGAAGGCTTTGACCGGAGGATTTGTAATTCTAACATCAAGAAGTCGAGTTATAGTCCTTCGATCGGAACTGCAGATTTGAGGTAAAAATGCTGTTTTTGACGTTATATTGTAAAACTCGCTGTAAATTCTAGGAATATCCTTTTTGGGTGAAATCAGTGCCATATTTTCCGAAATTGAGTCTAGTATATTTTGTCTACAGAGGTGAGAAACGTGATGCGGCCTCTAACATAGCTCAAATATGCATTTTCCACAGACTGGTACGTTTTTGGCAGATTTAAGATGTATTTGATAGGTAATCTTGCAAAAATCATAGTAAATTGTAGAAAAATCATTTGGGTCTGATATTGGTGTCTCTGGAAAGCTAAAAAGGAGTAGCTTGCTATAAAATTGGAATAGTTGCATATAAATGTTGTTATGTTGATTAAAAACGGATCATGAACAAGGGGAAATTTGAGGGTAAAAAGGGAATAATTTCTATGAAAATTGATATTGAATTTATTTCCTTCAAGCTCATGATTTAGGTTTTCAAGAGGGTATATATATATATATATATATATATATATATATATATATATATATATATATATATATGATATATAAATATGGTTGAAAACCTAATTTAGGTTTATATTTGTCAAGGAGTCGGGACGACATCGTGTTGTACGAGCAACGGAGCTACTTGACCCGGTTTATATCGAGGTGAGTAACTTTACATAGCATTGTGAGATTTATTATGCATATGATGCATTGCATGTGTATGTTATATGATTGGGTGTGTATGTTACATAGTTGACTACGTGAAAACCCCGTAAGTAGGTAACCCGTAGACGTATACTTGTGGGTAGACTGTATTGGTAGCTGGTTAAATATTTAATTGATATTAGTTGTGCGGACGAATTCGTGGGTATTAAGTGGTGATAATCATGGATATGATATCATGTCGTGGGTGGAGATTATGTAGTTGAATGTGGATGTTGAGCTGATATGGGGATTGTTGGTGTCATGTGGTTGATTGCAGAACTTTGCAGTTGTGTGTTAGCTGTTAAACCTTTATGGCTCGATGCTGTTTATTCTGTGGGACCACTTATACTTGTAGTTGGGACCACTTATTAGGTGGGGCTACTAGTATTTGTGGTTGGGACCACTTATACTGTGGGGCTACTTGTACTTGTGGTTGGGACCACTTATTCCGTGGGGCCACTGGTACTTGTAGTTGTAACCACCGATTTTGTGGGGCCACATTACTAGCACATGTGGTTGGGACCACTTACTCTGTGGGGCCACATATATAGTATTTGTGGTTGGGACCACATATATGTTGTGACGACCTTATGAGCAGTAATTGTGGTGGGACCACATATATACGTTGTGACGATCGTGTAAGCAGTAATTGTGGTGGGACCACATATATGTTGTGACGGCCTTATGAGCAGTAATTGTGGTGGGACCACATATATGTGTTGTGATGGCCTTATTGGTCGGCAGTTCTATCACATACACTGTGGGATGTCCGGTGAGTCCCACATGCAGTTGGGTGTCCGGTGAGTCTTCGTCACTCGATATCGCAGGGGTCGAGGAGGAGACGAATAGCTGAGTTGTAAATGTTGTGGATAACAGGGGGTTGTGATGTATTATGGTGAATATATAATCGTGTTTATACAGTGTATTAATGGTTGCATAATAAGTGCCTTGTGTCCATGTTGTCTGTGTTATGAGTGTTTGAGATTACGTAACGCGTACCTTGTAGTATCAATAGGTTGGCCTATTGTGGTGACCCGAGTGTATGTTATGTAAATGTTATTCACTAAGCTTTATAGCTTATCCTTTTACGTTGTGTTGTTTTTACAGGTTTAGGTGATACGTAGCGCTCGGCTTGGATCGTGGGACGATTCCTGGTGATATCAGTTTTGTAGCTCCAGCGCACAGGGATATTTAGTTGTAAATTGTTGTATTTTGTAGTTGAAATTAAGAAAATTTTTGGGTACCCCTGTGCTACAAGCTGGGAGTTACAGCTACACTCACATGTTTCAACTCTTAGTTTATACTCAGCTTATGTTCATACTCTTTCTCATCATCAGTTGGAATTTCGCCTCAATCGGGATCTCATCTTATCAGCTCATCATTTAACTCTAAAGGCATCCACTAACAATCTACTAACAACATATATAGCAATATATAGCTAAAACACGAAAATGAAAGTTAGGGTTTCAAAACCCCAAAATCAAGAAATCACTCACCTTGATGATTTAGGAATCAAGAGCACGTTTACGGGGTTAGATTGAAGTCTCCCTACTCTTCCTTATGCATCTCCTGGCTCAATTTGGCGGAAAATCGCCTTAGGAAGCTCTGGATATCGAAATGGGTCTGTTTTTGCCGAAATGAGCATTTTCTGCACCTTTTATAATGCTGTCAGGCCTACACGACCCGTGTAGGGTCACGCGCCCCGTGTCGGGCTATTCTACACGACCCGTGTAGACTCACACGTCCCGTGTAGGTCTGTTTTGGCTTTCAGACTCTTTCTGAACACTCTACACGACCCGTGTAGAGGTACACGACCCGTGTGACTCTGGAAGGCTTACTGTTTGGTTTCTAAAGGTTTTCTACACGACCCATGTGACCATACACGACCCGTGTAGCTCTGTTTTGGCATTTTTCAAGTCCAAACTTCTCCCAAATGGGTTTTTAATCACCCAAACTCATACAACAAGCTAACTAATCTTAATCACACCAAGATTAACTCGAAATCTCTATAATTTAAAAACACGGTATTACATCAGGCGTCGGAATGGTAGACATTTGGATACCTCAGACCTGCCGGTCAAGCTGTAGCTAGCAGCTCAGGTGCGGGGTTGTCAAGCCCCGTATAGATCTATACTCAAATATCGCACTCTCTTACCGAGACTCTGGTTATAAAAGTTCAGGACTTATAGTAGGTACTTTTAAAAGTACTGTGAAGATTCATCTCACAAAAATGTTTGTATTTCAAATCAACTTGTTTACGTAAAATTTGTATATAGAAACTCTTGTAATCTTCCATTATCATTTTTCCCATGATAATATAGTATTGTTTAATAATTATATAATTTTATATAATTATTTTTGTCATGTTCAAACGTCATAATAATATTGTGTTCATAAACTATTCCAATAATAGTCTATTTTTAGTATTTCGTCGTAATAATCATATTTTTACGAATAATAACGAAGTAACTTATTCAAATGATTATAAATATCATCTTTTGAGATATTTCTCACAAAAATGGTGTAATAACTTGATTATAACCATTTTTGCTAGAAAATAGTACTTTTATTTATAAAAACGTAGTTTTTACTAGTTTTCGTTTTTATAACGTTTTTATCCAAGATCTAGTATTTTTGTACACTTTATTTGTAGTTTTGTAACTTTTACACAACTTAATATGTCAAAGTGTTCATAATACATGGATCTATTCATATTTTATGCCAAGTTCACCTTTACACAATTTCTAGTTTTCATCTTTATAACATTTTTGTCCAAGAACTAACATTTTTACACACTTTATTTATAGTTTGGAAACTTTTACACTAACATTATATATCATTATGATCATCATACATAACAATATCCATAAATCATATCAAGAGTATTTTTACACAACAACTAGTTTTATAAATTTGTGTAAATCATCATTTATAGCTTTTTAACATATATGAACTTGAATAAAACAACATATATAGTAATTAAACTTGTATTCTCCCCCAAAAGGTTAGAAAATATGAAAATGAGGGGTATAAACTCACCCTTGTAGCGTGTTTGGCTTAGAAACTAGGATGTTCTTGGATGATTGATGGTAGGAATGAAGATCCAAGTCTTGGAGCTCGGAAGACCTTTGGACAAAACCATTACCCAATGGTTTTTCATAGATGTTAGTGTGTGTAAATGGTGTAAAACTTATGTTAAGTAGTTTAGAATCAAAGGATGAATGAAGCTTACCACTTAAACTTGTTAAAGGAGCTTGGAAATGGATTTTGATGAGGATGATGATGGTGGCAGGTTTGAAGAGAGGAAGAGAGGGAGAGGGCCGAGAGCAAGAGAGGGAGAGAAGAAGAGAATGAGTTGGTGACTTGGTTCCAATGGAATGGTAATAGGATTATAGTTTAGTTTATTAGATTTGTTGGTTGATTTTATGTGCATTATTTTATTCAAGCTCCATAATGCCCTAGATTTGTGAATAGTAGCTATGGATTGCCTTGGGATGTTGTTTCCAGCCGATGGGGGTGGGGTAGGGGGTGGGGTGGTGTGGTTTTTAAATAAATAGCATCATACTTGTATAAAATGTGTGATTTTTATAAAATCGTAAGCCGTTTTAGTGAAATTTTATGCGTTTTCGACGAAACGAAGTTCTAAATAATTATTTTGTATAAAAACATTGCCAAGCATTTATTTTGATTGAATTATAACTCGTTGGGTGTCGGAATACGCGTTTAAGCGCAGTATTCTTCCGATTTCGCGATTTTTGACGTTTTACCGGAAATTGCATTTAGCTTTGAAATTAAATACTAGATATTATTCCGTTACTTATCATATGAATTGTTATTTCATATTTGATGTTTAAGGCATCACATTTTGTATTGTGAGTCCAAACCCTGTGTATATTTATCCGTTCACAGCGATTTAATGGTTGTAACTTTCACATACGGACTCCGTTTTCGACGTTCTATATATCCACAGTTTCGTATTTACGAGTAGATCGTTTTATTAACATTATTATTCTCAAAATAATAATTGTACGATTATCGAATTTTTACGCTACAGTAGTTTGCTGTCCGTATTTTCGACTTTTAAATCGTTAATTGTTTGATTTAGCATACGTAATACTATAATATTAATAATTCATCACAAAAGTTATGGAAAATAACTTTTCAATAAATAGATTAACGTACGCTTCGTTTGACTACAGTTGACTTTTGTTGACCAAAATTTACAATTGTCACAATAGGGAGCACAGCCTTTCCCTTCATCCCGTCCTCAGCCGTACGAAGCATGCGGTGTAACTCAGCTAGGTTTGCCTGGTTGTTGTTCAAATGATACGCCAGTGTGAACTGGTCATAAGAAGTGGGCAAGGAGTTTAGCACTATGTCAACTGCTAAATCCTCATGGACAGGCATTTCCAGCTTCCTAAGCCTTTCCACATAACCATGCATCCTCTGTACATGTGCACAGATGGACTCGCCCTCCTTGGGCTTGCTGTTAGTGAAAGATTTTACAACCTCATGCCTTTCGATGCGCTCTTGCTTGCGGAACCTTTCCGCGAGCTCTTTATGCATCTCGTAAGGCCAATAGTCCTCATAGATACGCTGCAGTTCAGGGTTCATAGTAGCTATCATGATGCAAGCCACTTTGGTTGCATCATCAGAGTGTTTAGTGTACGCAGCGATTTCCTCGGGAGTAGCAGTTTCAGTGTCCACATCAACAAGCTCGGTTTCCAGAACATACTCTTTATGTTCAAACCTTAGAGCCATTTTGATGTTGCGGATCCAGTCATTATAGTTAGTGCCGTCCAACGTCACTTTTAAGCATAATGACAGAATCAAGGTGACATTACCGGGATTTGAGTGGGGAACGGATTGGTCAGAAGACATCTGACAAGAAGAAGGTAGTTTTAATTAGATAATAATAATAATAATAATAATAATAATAATCCTTATATTCACCCAAGAACAAATGTAAGGCTAGGATCCTACAATAACAATCTACAATACCGAAAAGGGATGCCGTAATCAATATTGTAAATTTTATAAGGTAGGCGAATGACGATTCAGCCAATTCCACCGTGGAAACATAATCATATTATAATGGAATTCCTAGTTTCTTTGAGATTTACCGAACTGTTCGATAGCATGTTTTAATCTCGGGAATGCCCTGCTGTTTGTGACTGGGATACCGAGGATCACAAACCGGGTGTGAATAACCATGCAAATTGCTTGGTACTCTTGAAGTCAATTGTCATATCTAATTAACGTGCCGGTAATCCACACACGCTCCGTTAATAATGACAAAATCAAGAAACCCATCGCAACTCATTGCGGACCCCAGTTGGCGTGCCGGTAAACCACACACGCTCCACCAACGTTCCACACGGTGCAATGTGCAATTTCATGGATTAGCACCAATTCACATTTTTAACTTAAAGTAACTAGATTGGGATTTGTTTTAGGGTTCTAGTACTTTCAATTATAGCATTATACTTTTAAGAGGCTTAGCGGTTCTATCATACCCGTTCGGCTAACGACACTCGACTGACCAGGAGAGCGGTGGGTAAGAGTAGATACTCATTAGACTAACATTTTATAGTCAGTCGCCTTATACCCTCTTTATAGGACAGTTTTGTGAATGAGGCCTACTAATGGTAGACTAACCAATTTTCTTATATATATTAAATTAACTTTTAATCATAAATATATATAAGATATATTTTAATCTCATTAAAATACTTTAGAATTAATTTAATTCTAATTTTCTCAAATTATACTAATTTTTTGAAAAATTAATTAATTCTTTAAACTGATTTAATTGGTCTTTTAATTAATCAATTAATTAAACTAATTAAATCTAGGTTACAGATTACCAAATTAATCAAATTAATTTATCTGTATTGGTCCTTGTGATTCTCGAAAATTACAGGCCAAACAATTAGAGTTTAAGTTATTTTAGTTGATCTTATTACCAAAAATAACAACACACAATTATGGCAAGCAAATCAAGCAAGCAAGGGGGGACCAAGGGGGTGGCGGCTAGGGTTAGGAAACCCTAGCCTTGGCATCGATTTTGGCCTCTCTCCATGAGGTGTTCATCGTAAAACACTCAAGGCAAAAATAAGCATGCAGTTCAAAAACAATTCACAAGAAAACAAGCTAACTCTAATACCACTGAAAGGATTCTATGCAAACAATGAACACAAAAATTCCTATGGTTCACATGCAACCCTAATATTGATCTATGTTTTCTTCTATAATATTAGAACTAAAAACCTAAAGGATACAGTTCAATTCTAAAGATGAATTAGGAAAACCAACCTTTGATCTTATGATCCTTCAAGCAGCAGCAAAAGAATCCTGCCTCAAATGCAAGTCACACCCAAGTGATGGAAGAATCAGTCCAACAGAGTAACACAGAGAGAGAGAGATGGCGTAGGATTTAGGGCACCCAGGGGTTCCTTATATAGCTTCCTAGGGTTACACCTGAAACCCTAGAAAGCCTCCAAGTGGACAAGGCTTTTGGCCACTTGGACTAGACTCCCCAAAACCCTAATTAGGGTTTCGCCAAAACCCTGGAGGAGCCTCCAGGGTGGCGCCAACTTTTCCCCAGGTTATTACCTGGCCAGTTATTCAACTATTGAATAAATGCCAAACCAGTCCCTACACCTTTTAATTAATTAATTTAATCACTGAATTAAATCCAATTAATTCTAGATTAAATCTTAATTAATTATCATAGTTTCTAATTAATATATTAACACTTAAATATATTAATAAACCATATATATATTTTCTATTGATTTATTATACAATTAATAATTCAACTATTCTCTCTACTGAACTATACATCTATCCTCCATCTATGAGGGAAACCCAAATGGTCTTTGCTTTTATTCATAAGATAAATACAATTATAAGTCATGGCTTAGACACCTAATCCAACAGTATAATGTACAGAATGTTCTGGAGTATATGGAAGGCTCGAAACGCTCGTTTATTTGGTGGGGAGTCTTGGGATCCGGCGAAAATTGTGGACTTTATTAAAGCATCTGTGTTCAATTGGCGGAAACATAGGAACATAGGTGGAGATATTAGTTGGGACGTTTGGAGTGTTTGCCCTCTGTCGTGTTCTTAGTCATATTTGTGGTGGTTAGTTTATCGTTTTTATTTCTTTCATGTTGTACTCTTTTGTTCCCCTAGTGCCTTTCTAGGGGTTCGTTTTTTTATTTTAATCATATTTGCTGGTTCCAAAAAAAGAATGCTATAAACATTATGCAAATCAATTAGGATGTTAGATATCAATGGCCTTTTGGCTGAGGGTTCAATCCCCACTAGGGGAGTAGGTGGTATATATATATATATATGTGTGTGTGTGTGTATATATATATATATATATATATATATATATATATATACATATATATATATATATATATATATATATATATATATATATATATATATATATATATATATATATATATATATATATATATCCAGTTTTCCAGTTTTGCTAAATGAGATTAACTCACTTAGAAGTTTTTTTACAAACTCTGAATGATTCAGATGTCTGACTCAGAGGCTCAAAGAAGGTCGATTCCATGGCCACTTCATCATAACATAATGTATTAAAGCCAACCACTAAAAGTTGAATAGTTACAAAAAAAACACCAACACCAAGAGTCCTTGCATTGTCCTTAAATACATGCAAGGATTAAACAAAAAAAATTAGTTGCACTCAAAAGGTTTGTAGTCAAGTATGCCAAAATTTTGTTGCTTTTCTTCATAACACTAAAGATGTGTGTTAAGAAAATTGATTTCAAATGGAAGATAGACCGCATATAGATCAAATGTAGATAAATAAAATCATGGTCACCGCCTCCCTTATATCACTCTCAACTACCTCTACTTAAGTGGGCTTCACTACAACTTGCACATCCAAACCAAGGGGAAGGATGTCGAAATATATAGGGTAAGGCACATAGTCAGAGGCATAGGTTGTTGGTGATTTTAGTGTCACCAAGTCATTCGATGTAATTGGAACAAACATGTGAGCTAAGGGCAATTTAGTTTGTACTCTAATATATGTTTGGGTATGTGCGGAGTGCATGCATGTATAAGATCAAATAAATAGCCGGTTCAACGACAAGTCGGGGGTCTGGGCGCAGCGCCCCTTTGGCGGGGTCTAGGGGCAGTGCCCCTAGCGGGGGTTCTAGGGGCCGATCCCCTGGCTGGGGTCCCGCTGGTAGCTTGATGTATGCTATGACAAGTACCAAGCCTGATATTGCTTTTGCTGTGGGAAAATTGAGCAAGTACACTAAGAATCCTAATGCTCAACATTGGCAAACAGTGAATAGAGTATTTAAGTATTTCAAGGGAACCATGGATTATTGATTGAGTTACTTGGGAGATCCTTCAGTCTTGGAAGGACATTTAGATGCAAGTTGGATAACCAACCTGGAGGACCATTCCTCAACAACTGGTTGGGTATTCTTGCTTGGGGGAGGTGCTATCTCCTGGGCTTCTAAGAAGCAAACTTGCATTGCAAACTCAACAATGGAATCTGAGTTTGTTACATTAAGTTTTGCTGGTAAAGAAGCTGAATGGTTAAGGAATTTGGTCAACGAGATTCCTTTGTGGTCTAAACCTATAACACCTATTTCTATCCGTTGTGATAATGCTGCTGCTCTAGGCAGGGCTTATACTCAAGTGTGTCATGGCAAGTATAGACACTTAGGTGTCCGACACAGTATGGTTAGAGATCTAATCATGAATGGTGTAATTTCGATTGAGTATGTGAAATCGCACCACAATTTGGCAGATCATTTAACTAAGGAATTGCCAAGAGACTTAATGCACAAGTCTGCGATTGGGACGGCCGGACGGGTTTAAAGTCCATCTAATTTTGTAATGGTGAGACACCCAATTCCCTTCTAATTTGACATTAGGAGCTGAATTCAATGTGGAAGCTCACACTTATAGATCGGAACACATGAAGTATTCATCCCAGGTAATGTGTTCGGTTCTGCAGTTGACCCGGTTGAAGTTTAATTTCTTAATAATTCATTTGATTAAATGTATGTACAGACATGGAAAGGAGTTACCTACGTGGTTGTGAAGTGTAGCCGCGCTTCAAGAGGTTGTGGACTTGGCCTTGATACGATCATGAGAGGATTAGGACACACGGCTTTATAATAGTGTCAAATTGTATTTTGCTAGAAAGATCAATAAATTAGGATGTATTTTACCTTCTGGTATTTAAATGGGTTGATGGGTTCAATTATTAGAACACCCTGATTCTCGAGTATTTGTAAGTGTATTATGCTAAGTGGAAATTCAATCGTTTCGACATTTTCATTTTTGTACTGGTTTGGTTTGTTTTGATAAAGTTATGTTTGTTCAAGGGTTACACTAAAATGGGGGAGGATTGTTGGTGATTTTAATGTCACCAAGTCATTCTATGTAATTGGAACAAACATGTGAGCTAAGGGCAATTTAGTTTGTACTCTAATATATGTTCGGGTATGTGCGGAGTGCGCGCATGTATAAGATCGAATAAATAGCCGGTTCGACGACAAGTCGGGGGTCCGGGGGCAGCGCCCCCGGGTTCGGGGTTTCCAAAGGGACAGCTCCCTTTTGGCGGGGTCTAAGGGCATCCCCCCTAGCGGGTGTTCAAGGGGCCGAGCCCCTGGCTGGGGTACCGCTGGGTTTGGGGCAGCGTCCCAAAAGGTCTTCGGAATTTACAAGTGGGTACATAGTGGAAAATCGTATTTCTTGAGGGTGATTATGGTAAAACTGACTAATTTCGTCAGTTTTGGAAACCATTAAATCCTTCATAAATTCGTGACTTGTTACCAAAGAAACCGATGACGGCAACCCTAAAGCTCATGACGGCTAACCCTAGACGAAACCCTATTGACTAGTTTATTATATAAACGGCTCTCCTCTTTGAGAGATGTGACACCTTTTAGCTCTCGTTTTCATACAAACTTAGATTCCACAACAATTTGGCTTACGTTTTCTGTGTCTAGATTCGTAAGTATCCCTTGGGTTTATCCTAGGCTGAATTTCTTGTAACCCGGGCATAGGGTAGAAATATCAGTTCGGAAAGTGTTCTCACGATCCAAGGGGTATCCAGATATCTACTCAAACCCTACCCAATTTCTAACATAGGTGGAATTTCAGGTATAGTTTAGGAGTAGGTTAGATATAGTGTTAAATTTGCCGTTCTAAAAAAAAAAACTAACCCAACCTTCTTCCACTTGAGAGCTCCATTGTATTTATTATTGAATACTTAGATGAAACCTCAGATAATCGTCAAAATGATTACTTTTCATAAATACATATAACAAACTGACTACCATATTAAAATGATAGGACTTTTGGAAAACCAAACATTTTTGAAAATATTATTCACAACTCCTCTTCGCACATATTTGAAACTTGTAGTTATATTTATCTTTATATGACTTTTAAAGCTTATTTGATGAACAAGTTCAAACCTTAGGGTGGAAGGAGTAGTGAGAAAGATGGAGCGGGTTCAAAAAAAGAAAGGGTTGGTACCAATGCTACCAATGGTACCGCAAGTGGTACCAAAATGGTCGACGTTTGGGTTCGCTTGGTTGCGGGATATGGGGGTTCATCATCTAGATGAACCCAAGGCTTTTATAAAAAAAAATTTAATCATTTAAAAATCACACTCCTTCTTTTCCTATAAATACCACCTCCATACCTATTAAAAAATTCACACCTTCACCATTTTTTATTTCTCTCAACATCTCTCTAAACTCTTTCCTATTATTAAAAAAACCCTCTTTTTTATAAAATGAGTTCTAGCCGAGGCAACTCCAAAAAACACGGTTCTTCCAAAAATTAAAACCGTGAGGATGTCCCTCTGACCCCATCCCCAAATTATTTAATTCAATGTTATTTGACTTTTTAATTTAATGTTATTTGTGATTTTTATTTTAATAATTGCATATTATTATTATTTATAATATTATATTAAATGTTAAAATTTATTTATTAAATTAATAAATACATTTAAATATTGAATATCTGATGTGGCATTGTGGGTTTAGTGAGATGGGAAAGATTGGTGAAATATGGGGAAAGATGAAAGTAAGAGGAGAGAGAAATGCTGACGTGGCGTGTGGGTTCAGTGGGATGAGAAATATCTACTCCCCCACCCTTAGAGATAACATTATGGAGACCGCTTATATTCAAACAGTTCGTTTTGACACAGTGGAAGTAAGCTATTCTACTATTTATCATGTTTTTTATATTATACAAGCAAGAAACTACTTTTCATGTTTAATAATCATAACGAAAGAACATGTTGGGAACTCATATGATGAACGAGTGCGAAACTCATATACCAAAATTCCAAAAAGATTCAAAAGTGTTTTTCTCTCTTATTTTAACTATTACATATGTCCTAAAAGAATAAATGACTTTGAGAAACTGTGTGTAACAGCCCTTAAAATTTCATACAAATTACTTTATAAAATTTGTTCAAAGTTTTTTAAAACGTTTAGTGCGGAATAATGTCTCATTCAAAGTTTACCTTGTTATAAGTGCAAATCACACATCTGTCTATCATATCGGTGAATTTTGGACTGAGGAACTTACTGTTGTACTGTACCTACCGCGTCATGACACAGATAGTGCCGCACTTGCAGTGCCAAATCCATACTGAAAAAAAGCAATTCACCGTGATTTCACGAGATATGACCTGACACATTCAAAAGATATAATGATCGATGATTCCCTAGAAGACATTATCAAACTAAGCATGCAACCAACAACATATTGCTCCTAGCCTCCTATCCCATTACCAGTAAGTTAGAAATGACAATCTTATAAAGGTCAGAATGCTCCATTATAAAGTATGCAAGATCAGTGGCGGATCCAGGAATTATCACTAGGGGTGCAAAAAAAAATTTCCCGAAATGTAAATGGTGCACTTATAGAAAAAATGGTGCACTTTTGTGGGTAATTGATCAAAATCCAAAGTTTAAGTTAATTAGTGGGTGTCATTTTTTTTTTCCGAGGGGGTGCAACGTACTAGAATTTTTTTTTTTTTTTTACAAAGGCCCGCAAAAGTTGAGCCGGTGCACAGCCCCTTCCTTGCTCTATACTGGATCCGCCACTGTGCAAGATCCACACAAAATAATACTCTCTAAAACTGCTCTAATACCCCTCACTTTGGTCCAACATTAACTTGACTGT
Source organism: Cichorium intybus (assembly GCA_023525715.1). NCBI lineage: Eukaryota > Viridiplantae > Streptophyta > Magnoliopsida > Asterales > Asteraceae > Cichorium > Cichorium intybus. Next base: position 13,563,624 of record CM042010.1, read on the forward strand.
CGGTTAGAGTTTTTGTGACCTAACCCTTGGATATGGATGACTCTTTCTTTCAAACAATCTCTGGTAAACAGTATTTTCTGGCGTGCAACTTTGTCCAAGATGTAACATCACAAACACCTCCTACAAATATACATCAAATATCGAACAACAAGTGATCTCCAGCCTAGCTGGTAGTGATGCACCGGGTTTGTACCCATGTGGGCTGCAGGTTGTGAGTTCGACTCCCATTGGGAGCGTTGCGAAAAGCGTAATTTAACTCACACCTCATACGGGCACACGTGGGGATTTTTCCCTGGAAATCCCCTTGGGGGCTGGGTTTGCCCGCTTTGCGGAGCTCGAACTCGGGGTCACCTGTGAAATATTCGGGTGAGGCTTCTGCTGAATCGTTTGCCGTTTCCAAAAAATCAAATATCGAACAAATATTAAGAAATCTAAACAAAAATTTCCGAGTTATTTCAGCTTTTAGAACTCGCATCTTTTCGTAACTTTATCAAGCAACAAGACTTATTGAGCAATATAATAAAGTTCAAACTCGACTCGCTCGTTAGCTGTACCAGTCAAAATTTAACCCCAACGTCAATCAAAGTGAAAGGGCCTATTTGGAACATAGTATTAATGCAGGGGCTTCAATTAACTTATTTTTTACATCGGTTCATCGATATTATCATTGCAAGCGCATCCTTACTCATCTCGTTAACACGCTCTCCGATCCGTTTCCGTGTTTCAGATCTTCCCCAACAATTGATTTCTTTCTTCTTCACCAAGTCTTTTAATTGGGGCGGAATCTGTGATTCAAATCGTTAATCTGATCGATTTTCCGACCCAATCTTACGAATTTCTTCACGATGGCGAGGGAATTCAACGTCCCGCCAGTGATTTTCCCATCCGGTGGAAACCCTAACACCGGCCCTCAACGACGCCTCCCCACGGCTCCATTTCAGCCACCGAGATCCTCGAACCCTAGTATCCCGTTCATGTCCTTCGACATCGGCTCTTCTCCAGCATCCACATCCTTTGCAACCCCTCAATTTGGCAGCGTCGGAAGCGGCAGCGCGAACTTCGATGATGAACCGCCTCTCCTTGAAGAGCTTGGTATAAACACGAAACAAATCTGGAATAAAACGGCCTCTATTTTGAATCCGTTTAGAGTTAAAGCAGATCTTCACGAAGACGCCGATCTATCGGGTCCGTTTTTGTTTCTTATGGCATTTGGACTGTTCCAGTTACTTGCTGGCAAGTTGCATTTCGGGATTATTTTGGGGTGGGTGACAGTAGCGTCCCTATTTCTGTATGTTGTGTTCAACATGTTAGCAGGCCGAAATGGGAATCTCGATTTGTACCGGTGCTTGAGTTTGATCGGTTACTGTATGTTACCTATTGTGATATTATCCGCGGTGGCCTTGTTTGTTCCCCAAGGTGGGGTGGTGATCTTTGCGATGATGGGGATTTTCGTGATATGGTCTACACGGGTGTGCACGAGGCTGTTGGTGGAACTAGCATCTTGCGGCGATGAACACCGTGGGCTAATTGCGTACGCATGTTTCTTGATCTACATGCTCTTTTCATTACTAGTTGTATTTTAATATGGATTTGTTGCTACCTGTTTAGCTACTAGTATTCTTTAGATATCATTTGGGTACAATATAGTGATTGGTTCTTTTTCTTTTTGATATTTGACATGGAAGATTACTTCTGTTGGGCATGTGAGAGGGGATTTTGTGAATTAGTTAACTAGCTGATATTAAACTTCAGGTTTTATCATGAATGAATTGAAGAGTTGCTTATGCTTATAGTTTTTGTCATGTGATCTTGCTCCTTGTGTTTCTATATCTATGTGGTCCGATTATCATGAATTAATGTGCTTAACTTGTTGTAAATGTGCAAAAAGTATGAAATTAGGATAAGGGAGCATGTTAATGAGTTTTCAGAACACTACAAGTTCCTTGTTTAAGTTCCATGTTTCCTCTGGTAAGAGTAGATGATGCAGTGACTAAGACTTAATAATAGATCATTTTAGGTTATAATTAAGTTACTAATCATACTGTGATTTATAATAATTACATTTATAAACTATCATTAGTTGTTATAGAAGGGTAAAATGGTCATTTACTCAGATTCAACCACTTCATTTAGTCCAAAATCTTTATATATACTTGACTATGTAATAAAACTAAAGAGACTAGATTAGATCAGAGTAAGATCTTACGATCATAGTGAGGATCCTGAGATCATAGTAGAAACCGTGCTTCATAATCGATCCTCGTGTGATATAGATTGTTTTTCACTTGTAGAATCTTAAAAACATTGGATATTTAGATTAACATCAAGATCTTAAACTATTGTTAGAAATCAAGTTTGTTTTAAATGATTTTGATTTATCTTTATAATAATATTATTTAAATGGAATGTAGACTAACGTATACATGGTATTACTAATTTGAATTTTTTAAAATTTTCTTTTGAAATACTTTCAAATGCAATATTTGAATTAGTATTATTGTTATGTGAAAACCTTTTATTTCATATACTTTTTTTTTTTTTTTTTTTTTTTTTTTTTTTTTTTTTTTTTTTTTTTTTTTGGTAACCGAGGACCCCACCCGACCCATCCTTTGGATGACCCTGATGAAGCAACCTCGGGGCCCACGCACACCTGGCAGCAGGGTGGTCCGGGTCAATCACCTACGGGGGTAGAGAGGTGGCCAGTGGCCATCCCCTGATTGAAACCTAACACTCCCTATGGGGAAAGGGAGGGAGTGGGATTAGAACTTGGAACCTCTTTATGGGGGAAGAGAAAGAGTCCTAAGCCTTATCCACTAGGCCATCAGGGTGATGGTTTTAGTATTATTGTTATGTGAAAACCTTTTTATTTCATATACTTTTTTTTTTTTTTTTTTTTTTTTTTTTTTTTTTTTTTTTTTTTTTTTCATATACTTTTAAAACTCTATTATGGTTTGGTCATTTTAAGAAATTGATGGAATCATCTTGAAATTTGACAAGTATATCTAGTGTCTGATTTTATATAAATAAGTATATGTAGTTTTATAAACATTTCATATAAACTTGTAACATTTTGTCGATAAAATACTAGTTATTGCAAATTAGTGTTATTTGTCGTTTTTTGAAAGTTGATCGAGAAGCAGCACACGAGCACTAGAAGTCTAGAAATAGAGGTGAAACCTAAACTTCAAAATAAAACCATAGAAACAAGTTTAATTTTGATTCAAAGTTATGACATATCAAATATTTAAACAAGAAAATTAATATGAAATACTATCGGATCACTCATCAAAGTGGAACTAGGTTATGTTATGCATATTCAAAGTCTTGCATAACTCTATTTAAACTAATATTATCAACAAGTTTCCTTATGAAGTACAAAACCAACAAGTCATTCAAAAACCTATCTTCCATTTAATTCCGTAACCTTGTTTTAACGAGGATTGTTGTTGAAAATGACATCTTTGTTGTAGCAATAAAAATCAAGAGAGTAAGTATGAGACTAACCAACCAATAAATTAGATCAAAGTTGGTTTATATTTAGTCTTTATGAACCATTGACATAATTCTTAAACATATATCAATTGTATATAATCGACATATTGAACTACATCAATCTCATAATGCTGAATTACATATTTAAAAGTACATTCTAATAGCCCCTTAAATCTTCATGATAGAACTTCTCTACTAATTGACATACATCATCACTTTGAAAAAGGCTCATTAGCATTTTTAGGATCCAAAGTTGCTTAATATTGAAGCAACTCCATCGAGTTATCATTGAACCAATAATCTAGTTCCATTAACAAAGATTTAATTATAATGATGTTCAAGTATATGACCGTTGTACTTATTACGAGCTCGAAACTCTTTACTAAAGTAGACGATGTAAAATCAGGGATATCGATATACATACTTGGCAAATTGTGTTAACAAGAGAGAGTAAATAATCAAATCGTCCATCTTCGTTTTTTTTGCAACAACACTTTGGTGGATGAAACTAGCCTCAATGCATTGGAAATATCTTGAGACTGTTTTTTTTAAACTTCACAAAGTAAATCAATGATCACTATTATTTTCTTTCTCAAGATGCAAAACAAAAATCAACTTAAACGTAACAATAGTCTCGTAAGCTGAATATGTATCTCCTTTGATCAAAACAGTTTCATCAATAATTTGAAGGTAAAACCTCTCAAGTCGGATTATACATCTTGAAACGGATTTGAAATAAGAACTCCATTTTGTATCCCTATCTCATTGTAATGTATCAATTTGATTTAGATATATACATGCATCCAACCGATTTACAAAAATCAAACATGCAATTTCTCAACTTGTGTATCTCTAGATTGTCCAATGGGCTTGGAGGAAGCACCAACAACATCGATAATAAAAGATAACCGAGTAAAAGACTTCCACAAACACCTTACGAAGCGGGCGTTAAGTTGATGAACAAAATAATGAACATAATACACAGATAATTATTTGGAATCGGTGCTTGGAAACCCTTGAAATTACCTCACATATTGCTTGCATCATCATATCCTTAGCCATTAATTAACTTAAAATCTAAATTGTTATGTGATACTACATAATAGATTCCACCATTAAGAGTTCTTTTTCGTAGTGTTAGGTACGTGAACATGCCCAAAAAATGCTCCATGATAAACCCAACTTTATCTACAAAGTTCAAAACAATGGATATTTTTTATTCGTTAAACGCATCACATGCTTAATCAATAACTAAACAAAGTTTTCCACCACCAATCTCATCACAATCAATAGTCTCAACCTACTTAAGATAAGATTCAAAATCTCATTCTAAATAAATAGTTATGTATATGATACATGTTTAAGAGCATCGTGAAATAACTCTTTCATCTCGGTGTTAAAAATACTATTTGCTTTTAACATTTCAAATAATTTTCTTTGTTAATGGAGTAAGGTCTTTTTTATGAAATCTAAATGCAACGACCTGAAAGTCACACTAACAATAAATAAATAGTAGCCATCAATCTCAATATATTTTCTTACACTATCCATTTGTTAATCTCTCAAAGACATTTTATGTATCATGCACTGGAGCTAAGAATTTCGACATAGGGGTACAAAGATTGTCCAAGTTCAAAATAGTATTGCATAAAGTTGCATATTAAAATTTAACATATTAAAAAAATAAAATTTAAGGATGTAGATGTACCCCCATCGCCCCAAGTGGATACACTTATGCTTGTACATTATTAACATATTATCACATGATTTTTGTGCAACATTGTGAAAAAATGTACACTTAGTTACCATATGATGCAAAAACATATTCTTTCCCACTAACATTATTCCATTTCGAAAGTTATCTATATAAAAGCTAATGGTTGTAGTCGATCGATCCATAAAGCTTGTTAAGAGATAACATGGGAAAAACATATTAAATGAATATTCAAGCCAATGAAATAACTTAAACCATGCTCTAGTTTACTTTGTGGTCACATGAATTATCATGTGAATACTTAGAACATTTGCACTGCCATACTTGGGTTGCGTCCTAGGTCTCTACTGAGTGATATCAAACTATATTCCTAGAGACTATACATCATTTATCATCCCTCTTAATGGAAACATGCCGATAACTGATGACCGTCAGACCAAACTACTGGTGGACTAACATGCAGTTAGCCACCCTAAAGAGCATGCCTACAAACCATCCCTAATAGTAGGCCTCATAAAAACAATGCATTGGATGCAAAAAATAGGGCATGCTCTCGTTAAGTATCCATCTAATATGTCAAAGTTAGGAGCCTCATGTCTTCTAATAGTCGTTCACAAATTTGAATGAAGACAAAACTTCATAAATGGTCCCTGTGGTTTCACAGGATATCAACTTTAGTCCCTAACTTTCAAAAACCTCAAGGATAGTCCCTGTGGTTTGAAAACTTTTCATAAATGGTCCATCCGTCAACTTTTGGCTGTTAAGTAGATAACGGCTGAGGGCAAAATAGTCTTTTCACTTTTAAATTATTTTTCCTTTTTCTTTTTTAATAAATTTTGATTAAAAATAAAAACCCAACCCCTCTCTTTCCACCCATCATTCGGTTCTCTATCTTTCACTTTCCCCTCTCTCCCCCTTTCTCTTCTAATCAGTCTCTCTCTCTCACTCTCTTCTAACCAAGTAAGGTACACGTACATGTAATATGTGAAACAACTACTAGAAAAATATTGAAAAAACCAAAAAAAAGCTAACTGTTACTCCTACAATGACAAAGAAACAAAATACTAGAATCATACAGAGAACGAAGACAACATCTGTATACATCCCTTTGCGCTTCCCACATGAGCAATTTAACTGGAACCTGAAACAACCATCGTGAGGTCTCTCCACCATTGCATACATATTTACAGATAGTGTTCTTCACACATCAATTGATTAGTGCAATATAAGAGTGAGAATATTAAGAACCAGATGTCATACTTGAGGAGGGTTATTGTAACACCCGGCTTTTAAAACAAAACACCCCTGAAAAATTTTCATTTTTAACAAAGGTTTCAGTACTTAAAACCATAAACAAAGGGGTATATTTTAATAAAAACGGGTACAAGCGTATCAAGGAGAGTATAAAATACCGTAGTCTCCTTTGAAGCCGGGCTGCTACTAACAGCATCTAAGAGTCCTACTTCTCGAGTCACGGACTCTATCTATTCCCTTATCAGGATCATGCTAACCTGCAGGGACATTTAACAAACGGTATGAGCTACAAAGCTCAGTGAGTAATCGTATCTGCAAATAACATATATCAAATATATTCGTATATCTGTTTGGATATCGAATCCAAACTCATAGCCTTACTGGCTGACCATATATCTCTTAGGATTTCACATCCTAATTTTTGTAGCCTTACAGGCTACTTCATAACAACCTGCAATTATCAAACCACATCAGTTATTTGCACAGATAATCATATCTATCGTTTCTGTCCCATGTTTCTTAGTCACAATGGACTGCATCATATGTCATGGCTATATAAGCCGCACCCTGTGTCATAGCTATGTAAGCTGCACCAAAACAATATCAATATATAAATCATAGCCCGCAGGCCGCACCAGCTGGGTTCAATAACCCGATATCATAGCCAAAAGGCCGCACCATGTTCCTGTAACAATATCATAGCCGTATAGGCCGCACCGGTTGGATATAGCATCCAATATAGAGTCAAATATGGCTCACGGGTTAGCCCGCTGTTGCCTTGGCTCACGGGTTAGCCCGCTGTTGCCTAGACTCACGGGTTAGCCCGCCGTTGTCTATATAAATTTAACTCATCAGAATAAACTGTGGCTCACGGGTTAGCCCGCTGTTGCCTAGACTCACGGGTTAGCCCGCTGTTGTCTGTATAACAGTTTACGTAGATATATTGACTCACAGTTCCGTTCTTGTCTATAACAGACTCACAGCTTATCTGGTCTTGTCATTTTATTGACTCACAGTTCCGTTCTTGTCTATTATAAACTCACGGCTTATCTGGTCTTGTCATTTATAGTGTATATATATATGTATTGACTCACAGCTCCGTTCTTGTCATCGCAATAACTCACAGCTTATCTGGTCTTGTCTTTTACATATATTTTAACACTTGTCGTTTTCGTCCCTCGAAGCTGTTTCAACCTGTAACAATTCAATTATCATATATCACATATGATATCAGTGAGATTACTCACCTGGATGCTAGCTGCATTTAATTCCCGGTTGTTTCTTGCCTTTGCGTGTACCACAACCATTTTGTCCCATACCTATTTATCCATTTCATATTAAATGATAATAGGTTAATAATCATTTTAAATTGACTCTAATACAATAGAGTTCAATACATTATCATTATAAACAATTCCTAGTTAATAAACTTTCCGTTTACTAACTTTTTATGAATTTTACTATTTACCGAGGCATTCAAATCGATTTACATTGCCCCCGAGGGGTCGGAAACTCAATATAAAAAATTTCCCAAACTTTTCAGACCATAACGAGCCTACGGTTCAAGTTTGAGCTAAATCGGACAAGCCAAACAAAAGTTAGCATTTTGAACTCCCTGCTTGGAGGCGCATCGCGCCCAAGGGGTAAGGCGCGTCGCGCCCAGACCTTCGAGTCGCGAGCGACCACGTGGTCAAGTCGCGAGCGCTGGACAGAGGTGCAGAAACTCCGATTTTCAAGCTATAAAATCCCATTTTCTCATTTTTAAGTCCTTAATACTCGACTTAATGATTAGGGATTTTTCTAGGACTAAAACCTTATACTTTAACAAGGTTTTCAACCATTCAAAACAACTAAATCAATCAAAATGAAGAATTAGGGTTCTTAGTTCCAAAACCCCAAAACTTCAAATTCATCAACAATAACAACCTACTTCCATTATCTTGAGTTAAGTCCTTTCTAGCATGACTTAATGGAAGTATTACATCAATTTAAACACATAATTACAACTGAAATTTACAGATTTCAGTCTCTATCAAACCCATCAAGAAAACCTCAAGAACTTGGCTAGAAATCAAGTTTACTAACCTTAATTAGCTTAGGAATCACCAATTCCAAGCCTTGATTCCAATTCTTTGCCTCAAGCTTCATGATTTCTGCAGAATCGCACCTGCAATTGCTCCTCCCGTTGCTGCACAATTGGCTAGTCAATGAGAGAGTCAACTCTCTTATATTTATACCTCTAAAATTTACATTTTTGGTCCTAAAGTTCATTTTCTTGAACTTTGGCCACAATAATCAAGTTTTATTACAATAAAACTTTCATTCTTTATACATTTGCCACAAACAACAATATTTTTCATATTTGGTCCTTCACATGGTCAAATGACCAAAATACCCTTTTTCGGTAAAACGACCCAAATTCAGTTTTTATAACATTTTTAGTCCAAAACTCAAAATATTATTTCAAACTAAATACTTTTCTGTCCAAAAGACCAATTTACCCTTCTAAGGTAAAATGACCATTTTACCCCTTTTTATATTTAACTAAAAAGAGTGTCTTGGCGTTACAGTTATGATTTTCTGCATGATCTCGAAATTGACGCATAACATCCCAAAACCTTTGTTTAATCTCCTAAACATTATCTCCCGGTTTTCTCAACTTTGTAAAGAAAGAATTACTCGATTGTTTTTGAATCTCTACGAACAAGAAACTATAAAGAAGTTAGATGCAAACCTTTGATTGGGGAATCAGATTTCTTCCTCATCTGAACAATCGGAATTTGCGGTAAATCGTTCCGATTTCTTCCGCCTCTGTAATGAAGTATGTAACCCGTTCCGATTTCTTCTACATCTGAACAATCGGAATTTGCGGTTTAGTGAAGCGATTGCTACCACCATCTGAGCAATCAGAATCTCCAGCAATGAAACAGATGCACAACCTAGGGCTGAGGTGCGGATTTTCTTTGAACGACTGAAAGGGAAACCTCCCCAAGAATGTACGTAGCGATGCAGGAAACAGAGTTTTTTGGGCAACTAGGAATCAACCATGGGACTTGAAGGTACGTAGCGATGAAGGAAACATAGTTTTTTCCGACGTATATTTCCCCAGCAAAGGTGTCGGTGATGACTCAACTTCAACAAGTTGGATCACATTTCCAGCGTCGATACCTCGCCTTGAATGGACCTTGAGTTGGATCTCCGGCCGATGGGTTTTTCCCCCATTTCACCGGAAAAGGAAATTGGACTTTCGATAAGGAAGTTCATACAATGGATTGAAGAATCTCTGCTAAAATTTGTAGAATTCAAGAGACAGGGTGAGTGAAAAGGGTAGGGGTTGACGAGAGAGAGGGTAGGATGGGGGGATGAGTTAGGGTTTTTTATTTCAATACAAGATCTTAAAAAAAAATAAAAAAGAACAAGAAATTAAATGAGTAATGTTCACAAATGGTCCCTGTTATGGAAAAGACAAATTTTCCCTCATCCGTTATCTACTTAACAGCCAAAAGTTGATGGAGGGACCACCTATGAAAAGTTTTTAAACCACAGGGACTATTCTTGAAGTTTTTGAAAGTTAGGGACTAAAGTTGATTTTTTGTAAAACCACAGGGACCATTTATGAAGTTTTGTCTGGAATGAATGAAGAAGTCCTCACAAACTTATTTACTAATCAAATTGCTGTTTGCATAGAATCATACACTACATTTGGTTAATATTGAGTTACTTGTAATTTTAATTATTTTTCAAAATAAAGTTACATACTACATAAGTTTTCCAACATATTTCCTATATCACTTTGTCCAAATATATAGGAATAAACATCTACCTCTTTAAACAATAACAACTCACGTGAAAAGACTAGTCTCCGACACTTTTCTACCACCGTTGCTATCAACCTAAGAAGTGGATACATATTATTGGATTCTTGGAGCGAGGTGTAAGAAATAACATTGAATCTACAAAAAACTAAATAGCTGATCAAGAGGGATATCAACTTATGGTCAAATTTGTAAGCAGCTAGTCAATTTCTTACATATTCTTCTATTCTACCACCACCGCCACGTGTAGAGCACGAACGCCTTTCACTTCTTCATCGCTATCACTTGAGTGTTATTTTTCTTGGGTTGATGTCAAATCACAAACAAACAACCTGCAAATTTCTTTATGAATATCAATATAAAAAAGATTACAAGCTTCGAAAATGTTATAACAAGCTATTTTGTTACAATCTTGCTCCACCCCTCAAAACCCACATCATGTGAGTTCGAAAATGTTTTATATGAGTTTCAAATTTGTTTTAACTAACATACAAAGTTTCGAAATGGGTATATATACAGATATACACTATGCAAGACCACCATATTCCAAGTTTAACAATTTATTAAGCATGTATAGACAAATAACATTAAATAACTTAAAAACCGCATACAACAAAGAGTAATAAACTTGTATATTAGAGTTTCGAAGTTGTTCTTCAAGAAAGAGTTTCTTAACTTATTTTCTAAGTAAACAAAGAAGATGATACCACTACACACCATGTTAGGCACTTTCTAGGCAATATATTACAATTATTAACAATACAGGAGTTCTGAAAGTTCGAAACTAGCCAAATTCAAAGAAATTCGTTTTTAGACCTGACAATTCATGTCTCCATGTCTTGTATACATGTCAAACACGAATTTACACAACTTTTGAGGTACGCCTCTTTCTCTTGTCTATTCAAAATAACAAGTTTGATTTAATAAATTTGCAAATTGGTTAACATGTGCTATTCATAAATGATTACCACATAAAATGGTAAAAATATTGTAATATTTGTATCAAACTGGACCAACCATTAACTGCTTCAACTTGTAATGCTTTTTCTTTCCGTTCCTTTGACTTGGTCTTACTTTTAATTGTAATTGGTGTCTTTATTGGAACATCTACATTAAAAAATAATGATTATAAGAACCAATTGTAAAATAAGCAAAATTTGTTTCATTACCAATTTATATATAATTTACCTGTTTGTGTCGAATGATCGTTACGTTTTTTGGATCTTATTTCAGAGTGAATATGCAAAGGACCTTCCATCGGGACAACGGTGTCTGCAGCAAAACCTTTAATAACATGAATAACATTGAAATACTTCTTAAATAAAGTTTAATGTAACTAAATATTACCTGTTACTTTTTTGGAAGGATATGAAGTTATTGAAGCTTTGGTAAAACAGAATTTTTTACTTGGAGGTATGATATGCTCTTTAGATGGTGATGAAGAAATATCAATATCAATTAAAACAGGATTTGATGCTTCATTGGTGAATTTGCTAAAAGCGGATTTCTTTAAAATCCTCACTTTTTTTTCTAACTGAGAAAAAAAATAATAAACAAGTTTAAACAAAAAATGTTAATAAAGATAGCAAATATTACTAATTCTATCTTAATACAAGCATTAATCAATAGTGACTGTTGCATTCACTTGACAACAAAAAATCAAAGCCGAATTCACACCATAACAGTGATTGGAATACACAGAAAAAATTAAAAAAAATTGTACATTTAGTTAATTAACCTCATTGTACAACTTTCTGATCCTTTGTAGATGATAAACATTTGATAAACGGTTTAAATATAAGGAAAATTTGACAAAAACTCATTCAGGACTTTCATCGAACACCTTGTGTTCATTATAAAAGTTTACTGTTTTTACTAAAAAAACAATCAAACTAACAAAGTCTCATGTTAAATGTAGTATTTTTGTTTAAATGTACAACCCATATTACCAGAAATCAGAAAAAACCGATAAATTTTTTTTATCCCGGTATGCTATAACAGTATATATACGGAGATGATTGCTTGAATTCGTAGTGTAATTCACAATGAGAACTAACCTGGAGATGATTGCTTGAATTTCCGACCTGCAATTCCATCTTTCTTCTCCATCCTTAAGAACACAGTAATATATGGTTGATTCTCGGGCAAAAAAAGAAGCAATCTAGGGTTCTTGAAAAATGCGATAATAGGTAGAAATCGGTGAAGCAAGAATATGGTGTAGATATCGATCCCATATAGCTAAGGAGAATTGATGATATAAGGATTTGATTTCCACAATTCGCGTATCTTTGTTAAGCAAGAAGAACGGGATATAGAATAAATGGAAGCTGATTTCAAGGATTAGATGATATTGGAAATTACAATTAAACCCTCCACCGGGGTTTATATTATTATTTACCTAATTTTGAATTTAAAAAAAATAAAAATACCATAATAATCTAAGCCATAGATATTGAAAAATAAATGGACCAGATTCTTTCTTATTTTCTCAACCTTTCAACCCTCCTCATTTTATTCTAAAGTACATTGATAAAAAAATTAAAATAAAAAACTATGCTAAATTTCACTAAATTATCCGTGTCTTATATGTGTCGGATACGTGTCACACATAAATTATTTGTGTTTATATGTGTTTATTCATGTCTAATTCGTGTATGACTCGTGTAAGACACGAAACAGGAATTTGAAGTGTTGACATAAATAGACACAAAACAAGAATTTATAAAACCCGTACACGAAAAACCTAGGCCATTTTCGTATCGTGTACTAAATTACCGAGTCTATCCATTTTGAGAATTTTTTTTGGAACCGGCCAATAATTTATATGGAGCGTACTCGGGCGTGGTAAACCAGGTCGGCATTTAGCCGGCGGCCCGGAAGCACGCACCTTTCCCCTCATTCACCTGTTGGCTTCGCCTAGGGAAAATCCCCACATGTTGCTCAAGTCAGGAGTTGAACCCCCGACCTTTGCCCCACATGGGTATATAACCCGGTGCCTCAAACCAGCTAGACTGGAAGTCATTGGCATCCATTTTGAGAATTCATAAAAGAAAATAGTCAAATAATAATACGTGTAGTCATTTTCGTGAATATCCTTGGAATAAGTACCGGTGCAACCACACAAACAGAGTCCGAGTGTGAGGCTAATAGCCAGATCCCTTTCGGGCAGATGGCGGGAGCCCTTCAAGCCCTACTAAACCTCACTTCTCCGGCGGCCGGAGCCTCTCCGTTCCGATCGAGGAAGCACACATTCACGACTTCACATCTTTTGTTTTCTGGCAATCGCTCTTTTGGTGCCACTAGACGCAATTCGTTGCTTCCTCGAGAACTCCGGTCAGTTACCCGAACACTCGTAATCAGGAACAGCGCGAATTTTGCTCAGGTTTTTAGCTTTCTCAAGCTATTTGATTCGATTTTGATATTTCGTATAATAAGCTTTATATGCTGTGAATCATAACTGGTAGGGTTATATGTATGATTTGAGGAGTAGTAGTGTGATCTTAAAGGAAATTTAACAAAGCATTAAAGCTGAGATATCGATTGAACGATCCATGATGATATATTGACTGGTTTCTTCCCCTTATAAAGGCTTACAAAGAGACGTCAAACACTCAACAGAACTAGCTAAAAACTAGGAACAAAATTAGCTAAAAGGTTACTTAGATTAAATACTTTGAATCATTCTTCAACATGATCGGAGTTTCAGGGAAATGATGCTCCAAATCAACCTGGTCAAGAGTTGGGATTGACTTTTTTGGCTTCGGCAAAACCATTGTTGAATTTTGTTGAGAGCAATTTTCTTCCATTAGGTAATGCAATCTGGTTTTGTGTCATTGGATCAATGAAGCTTTTGTTAACTTCACTAATATATTTCTTACTGATACTTGGTTTCTTAATTAACATGATGCAGCTCTTATTACTGGAGTGACATTAGGCCTCATAAATCCTAGTCTTGGTTGCCTTGCTCACAGATATCATGTAGCAAAATTTAGCCCTTTTGGGATATTTTTCCTATCAGGTAAATACAAAAGTCTTCTAGTCAGTACAATCTTTATTTTCATAATGGTTTATTACTTGAAAGAAAGTCATGTCTTTTTGGTTATTAAACCATTTAAAGTTCTTAATCTGCTTATCATTCTTATGTCTATAAAACAGGACTCACACTGCGCAGTGAAGAAATTACTGCAGCTGTTGAAGCATGGCCAGTTGGACTTTTTGGCCTTGTATGAACCATTAAAATTTATATAATTTCCATGGTGAATTTATAGGTTCATTCTTTTCACTTTCTTTTATCCTCTTGCTGATCACTTAATACAGAAGTGATGATGTTAGTATTTGGGACTTTTTTAAATAACAATACGTATAAAGGAACTAAATTATTTAATTGAAATCATTTCAGGCTTCTATTTTATTGTTGACTCCCCTCTTTTCCAAAATTATCATGCAACTTCACCTCCAACCTCAAGAATTTGTAACAGGATTAGCTTTATTTACCTGTATGCCTACAACATTATCAAGTGGAGTTGCTCTAACAAGGGTTAGTTTATTATTCTTATAAATGTTCTATTTATGTTTTATATCATTATAAAAAATTGATTGTAACAAAAGTATGAAATTTGTTGATGCAGCTTGCTGGAGGAAATTCAGCATTGGCTCTTGCAATGACTGTGTTATCGAGTCTTTTGGGAATTCTGATTGTAAGTTTGAAAGCAATAACTTTTTATTTTCCTGCTTAAAACATTTAAAGCATGCATCTCTTTTTTTTATATATTTTGTAGGTTCCTTTTTCTATATCAAAACTAATTGCTGGTGGGGTAGGGACATCTATTCCTGCTGATCAATTATTCAGAAGCCTTATTGTCACACTTTTGACACCTCTCATTTTGGGAAAGGTACCAAAATTCTCAAGTTTTCCATTTTTAAAGAAAAATATTAAAATAAATAAACCAATATTTTATTGAGTCATGGTTTCAAGATTGTTCTCTTATCATCTGACATGGAGTAAATGTTCTTTATAGAAAAGAATTGCTTCCAAATCATCTTTGATGCTCCCTTTTTTATTTCATACATCTTATATATCTTATATAAGAGTTCAAAATTAAAAATTTCATCTTTTTTTATTTCTTCCATATGACAGGCTTTTCGGGAAGCCTTTAAAGGTGATTTTTTTCACAAGATCTTAAAGTACATTTGTCTAATGACCAATTTTACAATCATCCATGTAATTTTTGTTGCAGGTGTGGCCGTTTTTTCTGATAATAACCGTAAGCTCTTATCATCCTTAAATGCCATTTTACTAAGTTTGGTAAGCATAAACTTTTTCATTCCTATTTTTATCAACTTTAAATTAAAATAAAAAGGAAAAACATCATAAAGTAATCTTATTCAGGTCCCATGGATACAAGTAAGCAGATCAAGGTCACTGCTTTTAATGGTTAAGCTTGAAGTTTTTCTTGTAGCTGTCATAATGGGCGCGTAAGTTATTTTTTCAAAAAGATTGAATATTTACATTTAGTTACTAATTTTGAGCAAAAAATAAAAATATATTTAATTTCAGGCTTCTTCACCTCGCACTATTGGGATTTAATTACCTCTCAATAAAAATCCTATGTACTGTAACTGGTGGTAGTAATTCAGTTTTTGCAAAAAAGGAAAATTCTAGTGCACTTTTACTTGTTGCAAGTCAGGTAACATTTAATAGTAATAAATCTTCTTGGTTAAAAAAATGTTTTTATTTATTTTAAATTTAATATTGTTGCTACTTGTAGAAAACATTGCCAGTACTGGTTGCAGTTGTGGATCAACTTGGTGGTACATTTGGTGAATCTGGTTTTCTTGTCCTTCCTTGTGTTGCAGCACATTTAAACCAGGTTTGTTTATTTTATTAAAAAAAAAAAAAAAAAGAAACTTTTGACATAAAATATTAAATGGTTAAGTGAGATGTGAATGTTTTGGTGTAGATTATCATGGACTCTTTCTTTGTAAGCTTTTGGAACAAGAAGAAGAAGAAACAGTCACTTGGTGATGTAAAGGCAGCCTAGATTACAAGTACAACTGCCTTTTTGGTAGTCAAGGTACAATTGTTACAAATGTTCATGTTTTTCGTGTATAGATCATAGACCACGAGTACTATCTTTTGAGTTTTGACGGTCTCATTTTTTAATAAGTTAAAGACATTGTAAGTGAATTTATTAAAACATAAAAAATTAGTACACATTAATCTATCAAATGTCATTATATAATAAAATGGAGTATGTACGTAGAAAGACCAGTTGTATGTATAAGAAAACCTTAAGACTTAAGAGCATTCAAAAAAGTTTACTATTCGCAACACTAATATTATGATGTTTTACTATTTGCAAGAGAGTTACCAATATTTAAAAAAAAAAACATGCTTTTTTCATTCGAATAAAATAACGTCTTTAACCTTTCTTAAGGTACATTCTAAGAACTAATCAATCTTTTTGCAATTTGTACTTTGTATATTGTAATATATTTTTGGACAATTATTTATGATATTGCATTGCATTTACATTTGTAAATTAGACTATAATTTATAATATTGCATTGCATTTACATTTGTAAATTAGATTATGCTAAGGTTAAATCAAGTATTTATTCAGCAAAATCATATTTCATATTAATTTAGTTAATTACGGATATTCCTTATCTTTATGCAAGGATATACCAATTTGCTATTAAACTTGTACTTGATTTATGCATTATTAATTTTTTATACCAAGTTTGTTGTACAAACCGTCAAAAAGAATTAAAACAGAACTCTAGCTATGAACCGTTAAAACTCTATTTTGTAACTCTTGTTACATAAATTAATAAAACATATAACTCTGTTGTTAATAAGTGATTAACTGTTATGTTAAATACTTTTGTAGGTTGTATATGTTTGTTTATCACTTATATGCTAAAGTTTTGTTTTTATATATTTTTAAGTGTACGTTTACATAAGATCTATGTATTATTTAGAGTAAATTACACGGATGGTCCTGTGGTTTGGGGTAATTTACACGTTTAGTCCTTAATTTTTTTTTTTTAATTCGGACCATCTCTACTGTTTGATTTTATTGCGTGCTTAGTCCATGACGACTTAAAATGACTATGTATCATCCGTTGCAGTTAATGGAGTTAATGCCATGAAATAAATAAATTCTCACAGCAATAAGATATGCATCACTTACTGGAGTTAATGAGATATGTATCATCCGTAGGAGTTAATGGAGTTAATGACTTTGATATGTGTACCGACAAAAGATCAGATTCGAATGGTGAGAAAATTATGTAACAGCATCTTCTGGTAGGTTAATTAAAAATTCTTTTATTTGAAAGGGTTAATAACATAAAAACCATCGTAATTTGAGCAAAATTCTGGTTTAACCACTATATTTCTTTTTGTTCCATAAAAACCACTTATACTTTCAAAAAAATTAATATTGACCACTGTTCATTTTATTTTATAACTTTTAACGATTTTTTTCATCGAAAGGTTATGTGAAAAGTTTTATATCGACATTTTAAGCAAATATTGGAACCTCGTTGCAGTGAAAATTATACAAAATGTTGTCTACATATAATTTTAGTTTTCGTAACTACAACTTTTCGGCCACGTTGTGAATGCATAGAGTGTCCTAGTGAATCCACTAAATTTTGAATGTGACGGGGTAAGAACTGTTCCGATTTGGCAATATACAATCACGACTTTAATTTGTTATAGTGGTCGCAATATATCTTTTTGAAAATATGAGTGGTTTTTTTACGAATTTTTTTGAAAGTATGAGTGATTTTTTTAGAACAAAAAAATATATAGTGCTTAAACCAGATTTTGACCAAACTGTAGTGGTTTTTATGTTATTAGCCCTATTTGAAAAAGTCTTTTTATAGCATTTCTCCCTTCGGCTCTTCGAGGCTTGGAGCAAGATGTTTTCATTGTTTTTGTTGAGGCTTTTCGGCTTTTTGACAAGAGTTTGTTAAAAGCCCAACGGGTTGGAGAAGTTTATAAATTGGATTTTTCATATGTGGTTTTCAAGCATGAAGAAATTCATAACAACGAGAAGTTAATATAGTGCTGGTAAAAATTGGCATGATATGGTGACCCTATACAAATTTAATATAAAATAAACGAGTTTAAGCAAAAGATTTTAACCCATAAAATTAAACAGATTGACACGACATAATACGAAAATTAAATAAGTAATGTTAGGGTCAAACACTTTCAACTCAAAAATGACATTTTTTCTATATGCAAAGTTTTTTTTAGGTATATCGGGCATGTTGGATAATTATGAGACCATATAATAAATGTATAATATATTGTTATCATAAATTCGAAATTAATATATAAAGCTATTTAAAATTTTTGATGGATTGATTTTGAATATTAGATAAATCATTTCCAATGTTTATCTTATGTGTTTAGTTCTCACGGTTTGAATCAAATGCATCGTTATCCCTTAAAACTCTCACATTCGGTTATATCTCCATCTATATACACACGTGACGAGTAGCAAATCAGATATACGAAAATACACACAAAAAATCGTGAGTCTTACTGGGGGTTTAGAGAGAGCTTTTGAGATCAACTGGAAAAACTAGCACTGGACATAAGATCTGAAAAGTTCAATAGAAGCATATATGTAATCTTCGTTTATTTATTTCTTTTAATCTGATTCGAAATCAATATTTATAGTTTAAGTTTCGCATTTTATGTTTTGATTATTGAAAATAACCAACAGGCAGACCCAAAACCAACGCCACATATTTTGGGTAAAACATTTTGTAATTTGGAAGCCACTTAGCCGTTTAGGTCATATCTTCATTTTCACTATGTCCTTTCCCTCACATAATCCACAATTTCACTTGACCACTTCCTCCTTCCCGCGACCTCGCCACTACGCCTCCCCAACTGCTACTCCTTCCATTTTTTTTCTTTAAATTTTGCGCTTCCACTTCCCTAATTCCTACTCCTTCCAATATTTCTCTTTTTCCTTTCCGTCTCCCAAACTCCTACTCTTTAACTCGTTTAGCGTTTCAAACCGGCAAGACATGACACATTTGAGGTTTCAAAGTTTAAACCATAAACCTACTGACATGACATGAAAATTAATAGGGTGAAATTACACAACATGAATATTAATAATGTAAGTTTATGATCAAACTCTTTCAACCCGTTTATTGTTTCGACATGACATGAAACGACATGTTTGTCAGGTATAATTTAATGTACCAATTTTCGTTTGCAGCAACATATCCTTTCTTTAATTTGTTTTTACGTATTATTATTTATTTATTTAAAATATTTTAGTATTATTTTTTTCTATCATAACTTATAAAGATAATGACTTGCCAGGAAAACGAAGTTCTATAATTGTATACATTTAGTCATTTTTCCTTTTTGATATATATTTGACAATTAAACTTACATAAAGTGTTCAAAAAGATTATTATGAGCGACAATTAAAGGTTTTTCCTGATTATAATGACTTCTCCGACAATCATTAAACTTGTGAGGGTAACTAGTTTTTGGAATTTTACACATTTAGTCACTTTCCTTTTTGTACATATTCGACAAATAAACTTAATAAAATGTTCAAAAAGACTATTATAGCTAACAAACTATTTCAAATGTATTTAAAACACTATTTTACACAGTTTATCACACCAAGACTTATCCAATCATGAAACTTGTCTTAAATTGGTTCACGTGACTTGCTATAACCAACTTTCATTTTACAATTTTAACCAAAGTTTCTTTAGTTACATATGTAACGCCACATAACAATGAGTATGTATCTCTTAATATGTTTCAACTTGTGATTCTAACTATTAGTTGTATATGGTGTATGATAAGTGTTTAAGCCCTTATGAAAGGTATTTCAGTTGTTATATGTTAGTATTTTTGCGTGATAATATCTAGATGGTGAATTATGGCAATGACCTTCCTATATGAGTGATGACATGGTGTAGAAATGTTTGATATAATGTAGTGGTAAAACAGGTGTAAAACAGGGAATTGGATGGAAACCAAGTTTCAGAGAACACTTAGCGGCGCTAAGAATGGATGGTAGTGGCACTAAGTGAAGTAGATTGTTATTTAGTGAAGTTTTGATTAAGTAGAATGTATTTATGGAAATCGAGTGGTAGCAACGCTATAAGCTTGTGATAATGACGCGAGGCGTTGGTAATAGCGAAGCGACATCTTAACTTAGTGACGCTAAGTCTAAAAGACAATAAAGTACACTTTGCAGCTTAAGTCGACCATTTACCTCTCAGTACACCAACCATAACCCTGAAGACGATCAAAAGTGAACTTTGAGCTAAACCTTGGACAAATTGAAGTGGAATTAAGGTGTTTTTCCAAGTGATTAAGCTTCATATGCAGGAATCAAGGTAAGGAAACATCATAATGTTAAAAGTTTGATGTTAGAAGTTAATTCTAGGGTGGAGTTAGAATCAATATGACTTTTATGTGATTAGTTAAAGCTGGTGTATATGTTTAAGTTGGACCTTATGGTCCGAAGCTTGATATAACAGTGGTATTTACTCAAACCTATTGTGAATGGAAGTTGGGGTGAAAACAGATTAAGAACCGGATTGTTCTTCGATAGCGATGCGATCTACTGATAGTCGCGACATTATGGTCGTGGATAGCTTTGAGCACTTGTTGTTAACAGAATTTTGGTGTTGATTCAAGTAACTAAAATCTGTGTAAAGTGCTTTGAAGACCTTAACCCATTCGCCTTCTCCAAAATTCAGCCCATGCTTTGCAAAGTGCCAAGGGAAATCAGATTCTTCCATAGGCCAAAAAGATTCGAGCAATCAAGTTTCTAAATATACCATCATGCATATTGATCGGTATCATGCCATTACCCTTGATACAGCCCATCCGGTCATCACCAACCTCACGGTTCCATTCCATTCTTTTTAATATTAGAACAAATCACGATTAGAGTTCATATGGTAAGATGCACCTATGTCTAAGATCCAGATATCTATACAACTAGTTGTGCATACAGCCAAGACTTTGCTCTTGTCTTCACCATCAGAATTGTCATAAACAACAACAACACTGTCATGTCATTGCTGCTTGATTCACTCTTGAAATTTCCCTTCTTTTATTGTGGAAAATCCCTTCTATATTGTCATTCTTCTTTAAAACTATAACATTAAATCTTAGAGGAAGATTTAGACTTGGAACATGACGTTCCCTGTTTTCGCCATCTCTCTTTGTTGCTCTTTGCCAACCAGCAAAAAAAATCTAAATTAGACCTTTCTTTGCCAACAAAAACCATTCGTTTTAGTTCTTTGGACACCAAAGAATCCTTCACGTCATTAAAAACAATCATTGTTCTACCATACAACATGTTATCAACGAAATTTACATGTGAATTCGGCAGTGAGCATAACAAAGTAAAAGCTTGATCGTCATTTTCAATATTAACTTCAACACCTAGTAAATCTATAATAATATGATTGAAGAAATCAAGATGATATTTTTCTTGAGTACTTTCTGACATGAGGAGGATATATAAAAGTTCTTTCTGATATAGTAGATTTGTTAGAGAATTGTTCTGATATTTGTCACAAAGTTTCTCAAAAGTCCAACAATAGTCTTTTGATTGACAACCTTCTGCAACACTTCGACGGCCAAGCTTAACAAAATAATACTATACAGAATATCCTTCTTCAGTGCCTTAACCATGTCTTTTAGTAAATTTTCTTCTCCTTCCCAAGCCGCTACACATCACTGCTGAACCAAAAGAGACCTCATATTCATCTTCCACAAAGTGAAATCATTCGAAGCATTGAACTTCTCCATATCAAATTTGTAGGATGACATATCTTCAATCAACAAAGCAAATCATAGCTTTAATACCACTTGTTAGGATAAATGAGGATAAAATCACACATACACACGAGACACATTATTTAATACGGTTTAGTCAATGTGACATAAACCCTCACGGTAAAAGGAATATTCTTATTCACGAGCTTGAAAGACGAATATAATAAAATTTATTCCCTAGGTCCTAACATCCCTCAGACTACTCCAAATATTTATCATGTTAAAAATTAGGTGCCAAGTTTCTTTATAATAAAATTTATTCCCTAGGTCCTAACATCCCTCAGACTACTCCAAATATTTATCATGTTAAAAATTAGGTGCCAAGTTTCTTTATTGCATTCAGGTGAATTGAGTGTTCAGTTCTCAAGTCACATTTAATGTGGTTCAGTCAATGACACCTATGTCCACAGGGCATGAATACTTATACTTATTCACTAGCTTTAAAGACAATTTACAATACAATTTAAACCCTAGGGCCTAACCCCCAGCCTACTCAACTACTTATCGTCTTGAAAATCAGGTGTCAGGTTTCTTCACTTTATTCGGATGAATCTGGGTTTCATTTTTTCAAGTCACATTTTAACACTACCAAATCAATTTTCTTAAAATCACTCTTATAGATATGTGGTTCTGGATCAATTGGCTTCACATTTTGAGAAATTAATTTCTTAAAAGAATACATTACCATCCTTATAAAGTTATAATAACTAGCCAATTCATTTAATGTTGGTAAATAGATAAATATATGTGGGCTTGACATTCCTATATACAATAGTTTTTTCCTTAAAACAATTGGTGCTTCCTTGGTTTATGCTACACCATAGCTTCTACAAAATGAACGATTTCGATTAGTTATATTATTCCACTTCCTAATTGCAGGTTTTTTCAGAATCATAAAGAAAAATAGTATTAGTGCACCTCAAAGCAAAAACTTCGCCACAGTTCTGTTTTGTAACCCCACAATTTTGTAAGTGTACCTTGATTCCTATTAGTAGTAATTTATATAGTAATGTATCATAAAATGTAGTACTATGTATTTGTAAAACTAGTTGGAATGAGGTATTAGTATGACATTGTACAAAATGAAGACTGATAGGAACTTGTGGATTGAAAAAGGGATAAAAGGTTGATTTAAAGTAATCTGTGAATGCTACACGACATGTAGCATAGTCCTACACGATGTGTGCAAAGTACGATGCTAGAACTAAAGTAAAGTGAAAGTATATTGTTTTTTTAAAGTTAAGTTGGTCAGCCGACCTACACGAGCCGTAGGATAGGCCTACACGACGCATGGGTCGTGGAGTGGACATATAGACTTAAGTCTTAAGACGATTTTTTACTTCCAAAACCCTTTAAACCACACAGAGAAAGAAAGGAATGATAGGTTGAAGGACATATAGACGTAAGTCTTAAGACATTTGGCTTATGCTTGTTAAAATCTAAGGTATGTTGTTGTTATTGAAACTTAACCCATGATTAGGAGTTTCCAAGTGATAGAATTAGGTGTTGGTAGTGGGAACTTGGTGTTTAATGAAAGTTCTTAAGGTACATAAACATAGAAAGATGATTCATGGGGTTAAAATTGGAACTATATGAACTTATGAAAGCTGGAAATCTGGAAATAAATGCTACACGACTCATAGCATGAGCACACGGCTCGTAGCCGGAGCTACATTACGTGTAGCCTTAACAGAAAGTCCAAATTTCACTTTTTAAGTAGAATTTGATGGAAATAAGGGGAATTGAGGGTTCCTGACTATTGTTGAGTTCTTTTAAGGGGCATAAACATGCCATAAACACTTATATGCATATCATAATTGGTGTAGGTTAATTTTGTATAAAAATGGGCTTTCACCAATACGAAGTTTGGGTGTTATTGCACCACTTCTGGTTATCCTACTAGGTGAGCAACCTCTAATTCTCTATTATATGTGGTTATTTGTGGTGATAATTTACTTATCGCGCCTATGTGGCCCTTTTTTGGTGAGAATCTTCATGTTAATCCTATGTGGCTAGTTATGGTGAATTATATACGTTGGGCCTATATGACTAATTGCTGAATACACATTCGTTGCCTATGGTGTTGTTAATGTTGGTATGGTATAAGAGATATTTGGTGTTTATTTATTGTGTTTACCTTACATGTTGATTATTTATAATTGGTTATTCACTAAGCTCCTGTATCTTATTATTTTGTGTTACTAACATTGCAGGAACTAGTGGCCCCTTTAAAGGGAAGGATAAAGTTAATAACTAGGATGATAGCTTGTCTAGTGATGCACTGACCCGACTTTTGTAGTAGTTGTACTTGCATTATTTTTTATACAACTTGTAATGTTGTGCTTGTAGCAATGTACACCGATAAACTATGTTTTTTGAAATGTAACCATATGTATGTACATGTTTTCAAAATACTTTTTTTTGGGTGTGCTTTGTATGAAAGTCGGGTGTTACAATATTTATTAAAAAGAAACCAACATGAGCCACAGTTTTGTCAATTAAAACTATTATAAGTTAGTAATTTTTCAAAGTATAATATCCTAAGTGGGTAGTTTGCCCAATTAACATGTGGTATTGAAAATAAAAGAAGATTTTGATATTTACATTTCTCAAGTTTTAACGATGAAAATAAAAGCGACGAGAGTGCAGAATTGTTTCAATAAGATTTAATATTTAATTATATATAGTTTTTAACTTATTAAATCAAAATAATACTTTGGGTAAATATGATATTTCGAAAGTTTATGAAGGATATAGATAATATTTTTAAAACATTAAATTTATCGTGATGGTATAATAGTCAATTGATATAAATAATGATTTAAAATTATTACAAAATGTTTAAAAATGTCAACATTAAGTATTTATACAAATTTAATGTTTTAAAATTTTTTAAAGAATAAATATGATATTTGAAATTAGACCGAACATATATAATATTTTAATTTAAGATACTCTCTTATTTATATCTACAATTGGATATAAGATTTATCATAATACCACTTATAATACCCATCACACTATCACATGTGATGGGTGCCACGTCACTACCACATCATCTTTTTTTTCCTATCACACTCTATCACAATACCATGACAACACACTAGAAATATCCATCACACCACATCATCTTTTCCAAATAAAAATAATTCAATAATAATAAAAAAATACTAAGTTCTAATTGGTTGAGTGGTAATTAAAAAAAAAGAAGGAAAAAATGCTATTGGGTGTGATCACCCGTGAACACCATCACAATTCATCACGACCACGGCCATCACGGACACCCCAGGGCGGTGTTCACGGACCGTGATCGGTCCTAGATGGCATCACGGTGTGTGACGTGATAAGCATTCTGAATGGTCTAATATAACTAACAATGATGTCTTAAATATGATCATAAACATATTAATACATGATTGAACAATTTTGTCTGTCCAAAACAAAAAACAATGATCATTAAATAAAAAGTCTTAAAATATGATAAACTTTATTTATTTGGATTTTCGATTCCAGAAGTAGTTGAAGTCAAACCTCAATGGTTGGTGGAGATTGACAACCACAAAATACAAATGCTTGAGATAGTTTACCAACTCTGAACACCAAATCAACATTCACGTATTCAAGTTATAGATATTGATTTCTTGCAATTACGTTATAAGAAAGCTATGTGTGATTATTAACTTCTATTTTTAACTTTTAGATAATAACTAGTGGCCACGCATGCATGTTAGGTGTGTGTTTATTAGTTTTATATATATTTTTAAATCCTATGAACTAAAAATGTAGTTATTGAACTTAAAAATTATAGCTGCCAAAATTATATATAATGAAAATTAAAAATTACAAGGATTTAAATTATAATTATTCTAAATTAGAGACAATAGGAACAAAAACTATGATTAATACAATTTAAAAATTATAGGTACTAAAACTATAATTATGCAAATTAAAAACTATATGGATCAAAACTATAATTATCCTAAATTAAAAAATATAGAGACCAAAACTATAGAAACTTAAAATATAAATACTAAAACTAAAAACTATAATGACCAAAACTATAATTAATACAAATTAAAAATTAAAAATTATAGGAATCAAACTGTAATCATCTTAAACTACAAACTATAATAAAAAATATATAATTATGTCATTTCTTGAGAGAGAGATATATTTTTTTAAAGTATATTGTACTATCATGTCATTTTTTTGAGTTATCGCATACCAATGATCGCTTACTTGGGTTCTTTTCTGTGTTGAGATTCAAATGCCTGGAAAAAAAACCACAATCACAATTATTATGGTAATCCATAATAGAAGATTTGCGAACTTGAGCACAAAACCAATCCCAACTAAAACCATTGACCCTTATTTATGTCGCGTAGTTCGTCAAATCAGCATAAACGTTCTATCACATGTCATAATGATATAATGTTAATAATTTTAAAAAATTTTATAGGTAAATCAAGCAGAAAAATAAGTTCAGTGACCAAATGTAAACAACTTTAGAAGTTCGTTACCCGTATTCTAGGATGCGATGTAGGATACCAAATCAACATAAACATTCTATCACCGGTCATAAGGGTAATAATGTGAACTATTTTAAAAAGTTCATGGGTAAATCAAGCACAAAAATAAGTTCAGTAACCAAATATGAACAATTTTAGAAGTTCGTTATCCTTCAAAGTCATTATTTCTTGTTCTTTTATCTAAATAAGCTTTGTTAAAGAAGCACAAAGTAAACTCGTTTTTTTAACCGGGGAAAAGAATCAAACCAATTTTATTCCTAATCGATTTATTCATAGCCAGTTTCACTATTACTGAACTGTCGGTTTAGGATTAGATTTCTAAATTCTGGAAGACCGGTTTTAACCGATTTTTATTGTTTTTTTGTGACAGTTAATAAACGTGATGTTTCGAAAAAGCAACTAGTTTGACCATTTTCTAGCCTTTTATGACCATTTTAAAGCCTAAAAAGACAATAATACCCCTATATTGTTAGTGTAAATAGATGTAGATTCATTTGGTTTTAACATCACGCAAAAAACGCTCTTTATTCTCGATATCTTTTATTGATATTTCAAAAGTAAAAATAGCATCCTCACAAGCTTCCGCTGTAACACCACTTTTGATTTGGTACGTATGTGTTACTCTCTAGATATTTCTAAGAAGTATGTTTAATATAAGGTGGTGTTAGTACAGTACTTTTTCGAACAAGGACCAAATTGTAAGAATTTTGGTGAAAAATGGCCATTTTTGCCAAATGACCAAACTATGGGCTAGGTTAACTTGGTCAATGACCTAGATGAATATTAAGTTTATTTATGAGGCAAAACTTTTAAACTTAAAACTTCATATTATTATTATAGCAAAAAATTTGTATCACGATAAGTTTCGGGGGTTTTAGCGACGATTTTGGATGTTGAGGGACTAATAGGGTATAAGAATCAAACTTAAGATTATAAATATCATTTAATAACCCAAAATCATTATTTTTTACCTCCTAAAGTCGGCTAAGCCTTCATCCTTCAAACCTTTGGAGAGAAATCCCGAATTTTCAAGAACTAGCTACAGAGATCGGTTGATCCCCGGAGATTCAACCGTTGGATCATCGTGAAATTTAGATCAAAGCTTCAGGAGGTCTTTATTCCGCTTTTGACCGGAGGAATCTTGATTCTTTGGTCTGGAAGTGGAGATATAGCCTACCGACTGGAACTGCAGAATTGAGGTAATTTTGCTGTTATTGTAAAAGTCGCCATAAATAATCAGAGTATCGTTTTGGAGTGAAACCAATGCCATTAATTCATAAATTGAGTCTAGTATATTTTGTCCAGAGAGGTGTAAAGCATGATTCTACATCTAGCCTAGGTAAAATACGTATTTTTCACATACTGGTCCAATTTGGACAGATTTGATATGCAATCTTGAAAAAATCGTAGTAAATTGTAGAAAAATCGTTTGGGGATGATATTGGTGTCCCTGGAAACCTAAAAAGGAGTAGTTTGCTGATAAATTGAAATATATATGAATAAGTGTTCTGAAGTTGAGTAAATCTGATCGTGAACAGAGGTCAAATTTCAGTGGAAAATGAATAATTTCTTAGAAAGTTGATATTGAAGTTATTTCCTCCAAGTTCACGGTTTAGGTTTTCAAGAGGGTACATACATATGATTTATAAATGGGGTTGAAAACCTAATGTAGGTCTATATTTGTCGAGGAGTGGGGACGACACCGTGTTGTACGAGCAACAGAGCTAATCGACCCGGTTTATATCGAGGTGAGTTTCTCACTACATTGTATAGACGTTATATGTGCTTTACCGAATTTTGTGTGCTTGTAAGATGTTTGTGGATAGTACCAAGTTGTGTGTATTTTATTAATATTATACATTTCTGTTATAGTTGTACGTGTTGGGATATAGTGTGTGGCTAGTACTAGACGTGTCTAGGTCTAGTATGTAGATAGTACGGGCTCGACGAACTGAGCAATATAGGGTGGCTCGACGTACTGAGCAATATGGAGATGTCCGCAAGATGCACTGAGCAGATACGCATGGCTCGACGTACAGAGTATGCGCGGCTCTGAGTGCTGAGCAGAGGTGTTAGACTTACTGAGCAGATACGTATGACCCAACGTACAGGGTATACGCGGCTCCGACTGAGCAGATACGCATGACTCGACGTACAGAGTATGCGCGGCTCAAAATGCTGAGTAGAAGACTATAGTTCGGTGTACTGAGTATAGCAGGTTATGCGTGATAAATGGTAGTATTTTTCCTGTAGGGGTTAAGTATGTATGATTGATATACTATGTAGATGTTGGAACTCACTAAGCCGTGTGCTTATCCTTTTCCTATTAAATTACCATTTCAGGTTATACAGGTGAAATTGACGGCTTGGCATGGCAGGTACACACTGATGCTGCTTATTGGGAATTTATACGGTAAATTGATGTTAAAATGTTTTTAAATGTTTGTAAAATATTCATTTTAAAGAAGTTGTATTCTTTTAAAAACTGGGGTGTTACAAGTTGGTATCAGAGCCATAGCTTGAGTGAATCAGACTCACTTGGTGGGTTTTAATCTCAAGCTTGAGACTCAAAAGTTTTCTTTAAATATATTTTTACAAGAAATTAAAAGTTGTTTTTCGAGTAATATGTTAAATGAATATTGTTGCGAAGACGCAGTGTGTACCGCCAGCCGACGTCAATGGGGAAAAGGTTTAAGTGTTTAGTTTTTGTTGATGTTTCTATAATATATGATATATGTATGCTTGATTGCCTGCTAGAAAACCACACATTGGTGTACAATTACTTGTTGCATGTTATTGTGAATAAATGTTAGTGTTGATATGTTGTTTAAGGATTGTCATTAAAGTGTAGACAGTAGGGACTAAATTGTCTTAAAATGTTGGAGTTGACCCTATTTTATGTTCCTTGTTTGGTTGTATCTGTAAGGTAGATCCTTTTTATTTGAAAGATTTTCTAATTCAATAATTGTATATAACTATGTTTGTGAAATAACCTGGGGTATATGTTTTTAAATTATCATAAAGAAGTAAATTGGGGACTTCTGGACAAGTCCTGGAACGGACGTGGATAGGTGTGGAAGGTAGTAGTAGAGCTCCTACTATTGAAATCACAGGATCCGCGTTCGAATCGGGAGTTGGTCATGAGGAATCCAATTAACTGAGGGTGTGTGTAGTTATATAAAAAACTAATAAGTAAAATTAGTAACACGGCGATACATGTGATCCATTACTATACTTTTATATTAGTACATTAAGAAAAGTTACAGAACTACTAACCTAATCTGAGGAATCAGAAGGAAGCCAGAAAAGATCTTCTACACTCCACTCTTTGTCATCATTAGGTTGACTTGTACCTTCTTGAGGATTTGGAAGGGATATGCTTTCAGTTATTGGAGGAGGAGCTCCAATGTGTGGGGTCTCGATAGGGTTGGAACCCGTAACCCCATGATTATGGGCTAAAAACTGACCCGTTTGGGGAGTGTGTAAGTAGGGAAGTGATGAGGAAGGGTTCCAATTCGGAACCAGTTGGGGGTAGCTATAAGAAGGAGGAAACCAGGCTAGGTTACCTACAGAGCCTCCAAAATTCCCCTCACTCACAGGCTCGAGTAAACCAGGATTAATACTACTCATACCAGAATTAGATGGCAGAGATCGCTGCTGTGTATGAGTTCTGGATGAAGTTTCCCCTTTTTCCAGAAATTTTCTTTTCTTATATTCAATCTTATGAGCAGCTTGTATCAGTTTCTTTGTGCCGTCTGTTAGACCCGATTGTGATCCTTCAATTATTGCTTCTTTCTCCCTTTTTAGGTTGGGTATTAAATCTTTCGATAATCCTGCTGCTCCACTAAACTCGTTACCAAATCCCTGTGACATAAATAACCTTAGTAATTACGACTTTATGATATATAAAAAAAAATGTAATTCCTTACCTCAACACGATCAATAAGAGTTTGTAGACTCTTAAGTTGTCGTTGGGGCCAATGTTCGATACCTAAATCTCTACATCGTTTTTTTAACTGTGTCGATCCAATGTTAAGTTCTTTCGCAGCTTCCTCAATTAGTTTATTAAAGTGTTCAGCTATTATTTCTCTACTTAATGAGTGTCTGAAACCTCTTCTAGTGCCAGCTACTGTGGTTGTCGGAATCGGAAGATTGAGTTCAAATGTACTATTACTATTTGGGATCATTTGAACATGATCCTGATTTTCTGAACCAAATATGGACATTGATTCATTAAAATCGGTAGCTTCTATCGGTGGTAATTGTACGTTTTCAATCATAGACTCAGGATTTTGAAATCCTTCTAGCTTCCTCTGAATCACTTGAAGGTGATTTTGATATTGAAAACCAACCCCAAGTTCGGGATTCATTTCAATATTGATGTTATGAGTTGTTTGTAATTGACTTTCATTCTGAATGTCAGTCATGACTCCTTGATTCACGGGGATGATCTTACTACTCATGGAGGGTACGTCGATGAATGGATTGTAGCCAGATAGATCATCCACAGATGGGTCTACAAATAACAATTGTCAGATGATAAAACAAAACTGAATACTCATAGAAGCAATCATTTAAAGAATTTAACCTGGTAGAAGGTATGGAGTCTGATAGAGTGCAAAGTCTAAAGATGCATGCACTGGTTCTTCTGAGTTAATATTCAGCTCGGGAAAAATTCTCGGCTCTTCGTTGAGTGGCTCTATTGATAGTATATCTGGAAGACTGTATTATAATTAAAAATCAAACAAAACATTAGAAAGAAAAAAAAACAAATAATGGATGTTTAGAATGTTAAAGTCACCGAACTCCGGTAAAGATGTCTGATCTGAAGGACCCTCTCCTTGCGGAAAACCAGGTCCAGGGTTTGACAGATCGCCCATCGAAGATCTGTTTTCCATGACTCAGCTTTAAATATGAGTTCGTATATGAACAATCTAGTGATAGAAGAGAATGAGACTGAAAATGAATGTGGAAATAAATGATGCTACTTATGTGTATATATATAGCATTTTGTATCTGGAACCGAAAGGACGCATGTAATTGAAAGCACAATTCATGTTCTTATTACCATAAATTCAAACCATCTACAGTGGATGCGACTCTTCATTACCCTAGATGCCGTTTCTTTTTCAAATTCGCTGTTTGTCTCTAGTGATAATAGGATATTGAAGAGACTCTTTGGAATAAAGGTGAATAAAGTGGTGTCGTTTACTGACTACTTTAATACATAGACTGATGTTGGCCGTTGATTAATAGTGATATGATGTCACATAAAAACAAGGTGTAAGACCAATCTGTTAACATTGGAGAGATATTAACGTTGACTTATGTTGACTTTTCATCCCGTGTTGGACTCTAGACCTAATGGGCTAAAGTTTAACATATTTGGGCTCGTGTTGTTGGATTAGTATTTATGGGCAAAGCGAAAGTACTATACAAATATTGGAGGATATGCTTCGTGCGTGTGTTATAGATTTTGGTGGGCGCTGGGAGGATCACTTGGTGTTAGTGGAATTTGCATATAATAATATTTATCACTCCAGCATTCAGATGGCACAATACGAAGCATTATACGGAGCACCATGCCGTACTCCGACCTGTTGGACAGAGTTAGGAGAAAAGCCGTTAGGAGAAAAGCCGTTAGCACAGTTGCGATACCATAAGGGTTCTGATGTGACTTGGGAAACCGAAGAGGAAATGAAGGCGAAGTACCCCTAGTTGTTTGTTTGATTCCGAGGACGAAATCTTTTGAAGGAGGGGAGAACTTGTAACACCACTTTTGATTTGGTACGTATGTGTTACTCTCTAGATATTTCTAAGAAGTATGTTTAATATAAGGTGGTGTTAGTACAGTACTTTTTCGAACAAGGACCAAATTGTAAGAATTTTGGTGAAAAATGGCCATTTTTGCCAAATGACCAAACTATGGGCTAGGTTAACTTGGTCAATGACCTAGATGAATATTAAGTTTATTTATGAGGCAAAACTTTTAAACTTAAAACTTCATATTATTATTATAGCAAAAAATTTGTATCACGATAAGTTTCGGGGGTTTTAGCGACGATTTTGGATGTTGAGGGACTAATAGGGTATAAGAATCAAACTTAAGATTATAAATATCATTTAATAACCCAAAATCATTATTTTTTACCTCCTAAAGTCGGCTAAGCCTTCATCCTTCAAACCTTTGGAGAGAAATCCCGAATTTTCAAGAACTAGCTACAGAGATCGGTTGATCCCCGGAGATTCAACCGTTGGATCATCGTGAAATTTAGATCAAAGCTTCAGGAGGTCTTTATTCCGCTTTTGACCGGAGGAATCTTGATTCTTTGGTCTGGAAGTGGAGATATAGCCTACCGACTGGAACTGCAGAATTGAGGTAATTTTGCTGTTATTGTAAAAGTCGCCATAAATAATCAGAGTATCGTTTTGGAGTGAAACCAATGCCATTAATTCATAAATTGAGTCTAGTATATTTTGTCCAGAGAGGTGTAAAGCATGATTCTACATCTAGCCTAGGTAAAATACGTATTTTTCACATACTGGTCCAATTTGGACAGATTTGATATGCAATCTTGAAAAAATCGTAGTAAATTGTAGAAAAATCGTTTGGGGATGATATTGGTGTCCCTGGAAACCTAAAAAGGAGTAGTTTGCTGATAAATTGAAATATATATGAATAAGTGTTCTGAAGTTGAGTAAATCTGATCGTGAACAGAGGTCAAATTTCAGTGGAAAATGAATAATTTCTTAGAAAGTTGATATTGAAGTTATTTCCTCCAAGTTCACGGTTTAGGTTTTCAAGAGGGTACATACATATGATTTATAAATGGGGTTGAAAACCTAATGTAGGTCTATATTTGTCGAGGAGTGGGGACGACACCGTGTTGTACGAGCAACAGAGCTAATCGACCCGGTTTATATCGAGGTGAGTTTCTCACTACATTGTATAGACGTTATATGTGCTTTACCGAATTTTGTGTGCTTGTAAGATGTTTGTGGATAGTACCAAGTTGTGTGTATTTTATTAATATTATACATTTCTGTTATAGTTGTACGTGTTGGGATATAGTGTGTGGCTAGTACTAGACGTGTCTAGGTCTAGTATGTAGATAGTACGGGCTCGACGAACTGAGCAATATAGGGTGGCTCGACGTACTGAGCAATATGGAGATGTCCGCAAGATGCACTGAGCAGATACGCATGGCTCGACGTACAGAGTATGCGCGGCTCTGAGTGCTGAGCAGAGGTGTTAGACTTACTGAGCAGATACGTATGACCCAACGTACAGGGTATACGCGGCTCCGACTGAGCAGATACGCATGACTCGACGTACAGAGTATGCGCGGCTCAAAATGCTGAGTAGAAGACTATAGTTCGGTGTACTGAGTATAGCAGGTTATGCGTGATAAATGGTAGTATTTTTCCTGTAGGGGTTAAGTATGTATGATTGATATACTATGTAGATGTTGGAACTCACTAAGCCGTGTGCTTATCCTTTTCCTATTAAATTACCATTTCAGGTTATACAGGTGAAATTGACGGCTTGGCATGGCAGGTACACACTGATGCTGCTTATTGGGAATTTATACGGTAAATTGATGTTAAAATGTTTTTAAATGTTTGTAAAATATTCATTTTAAAGAAGTTGTATTCTTTTAAAAACTGGGGTGTTACATCCGCTAATTCTTTCCACGGGTGCAAGCGAATTAAACCGACAATCCAAAGCCCGAATTTTTGGTGTAATTGCAATTATTGTATTATGAAAGACTTATACAAGCACCAACAACTTACTTGTGACTTTTAGGTCAATCTCATGGAAATGTCAATTCCTACTTAGTTGTTACCGTGTATTGGTTTCTTACTGAATCTTGGCTAATAATGAAACAAACCATTATATTTAAAATGTTTAGTTTCGCATACCGATGCAAATTTATGGTTAATTTTACAAGACATTATGATGGAATATAAAGTAGAAGATAGAGTTCTTTTAATTTTACTCGAAAACGATTCAAACAAAACAAACACCGTCAACCGACTAAAACTACGAATGGAACCTATTTTAGATGGCAATTTTTTTCATATCCGGTGTGTTTTACATATTATTAATATAACCGTGCAAATCGGGGTACAAGCTATGCAGTTATCGCGGTCCAAAATGAAATAGCGGTTACTGGCCGCTATTTGAAATAGCGGTTCTAGCGGTGGTATAGCGGCGGAATAGCGTTTTTTTATATTACATACAATTAATATTTATACTCTTATATTCATAAGTAATACTTTAATTTCTTGTTAATCACAATCATATCTGATACAAAGAATCATATCCCATAATGAAAAATATATACAAAATAATGACCTCAACACATATTACAGTCGACAACCCAATATTTTTCAAAAATTCCGGAAAAATAATCACCTGGTCCAAATAGCGGTCATAGCGCCGCTATAGCGGTCCCAAATAACGCTAAATCTCGGACAATCTCGGAAAATCTCAGCGATAATAGCGTCAGCGAGATTACTAACCGAGATTTTTATTTCTATCTCGGTCAGACTCCGCGAAACGCTACTACCCAGGGTACAAGTTTGCGAAGATTTATGTATAAAATTTAGATGTTTATTAAATATGATTTATGAGTCAAGTAACGAAATCCAAACAAATTATCGTTAATTTTTGTTACAAATGCAATGAACATTGTTTAGGTCGTTATTATGACAATAACACCAGGTGGAACTCTACTTGTATTATGTTTGAAAGTATTTTATGGCAAAAACTTACGCTAATCGCTTTTAATGAAATATTTGTGTAAAAACGTCGATCCATTTTAATCTCTGAATCAGATTGTGAACTGCAACCAATTTTGACAAGTTTTTTTAAGGAAACAACAACTTTATTGGTGTGTGTTTACTACTCTACCAGCCTATTGGTTTTAAATCAAATTATTGTTATGATGGAAAAGTTAGCTAATTACAAATTGTCAAGAAATACAGTGATTTTTTCTAAACATGGTTAGCATTCTGAAACTCAAGTTTTTAAAATACTTCCAGGAAAGAAAAGGAAGCACAATTTCTGATTCAGGTCATCATGACTCGTGAGACCTAACTATTCTGTTAGTGACATGTCATGGTCGTATCGGAACAAAGGTCAAGACTAAGACTCACTGCCCAATCACTGAAAGTATATCTTTGCTTGAAGGATTACTTGGTCGACATTGAGAGAATACAAAATTATGTTTCATCTTTAATAACCATTTTAGGGATATCGCATCCAATTATCAAAGTAGATAATGATGAATTTGAAAAGTTATCAGATTAAAAATATTCAATTACATGAAAACAGCCATTGATTAAAGTAGATGATGATGAATTTGAAAAGTTATCAGATTAAAAATATTCAATTACATGAAAACAGTCATTGATTAAAGTAGATGATGATTAATTTGAAATATTATCAGATTAAAAATATTCAATTACATGAAAACAGTCATTGATTTTCTGCTACATCTTGTCCATATGCATATAAAAAGAGAGAAAATGTACACAAAAATAAAAATAGACTTTAAAAAGAGTGTACACGAAAAATAGATTTCATGAACACGAAATTGGGTTATACACCAAATATTCAAACAAATATAATTACTATCCTTGAAAATCACAGATGAAAACCTTTAAAACAAATAAGATAGCTACATCTTGTCCATATGAGAACTCAACAATCAATTTTATGCTTAGCCTTGATAATTTCCTGCACATTTACGGGAAAAGGATGCCAATATATGGCAGTATATGGATTCGGGTGATCAAAACAATATGGGTTTGGTAGATGGTTGAGATGAGAGTCCGTGAACCAGTGGTTCAAAAGCACTAAAGCAGTAAGCATGCTTCTTCTAATATAAACGTTTTATTCCTTACCAACTTTATACAACATATTTGACCAAATCACCTACCTACAAAATACAAATAATTCAAATCCGGCCAAGTCTCCTTTTCTTTGTTTATTCTTTTTTGGAGTTGTTGTGGGTAGTGATTGTGAGTTGTGTCGTATATAATTTAAACTTTTTTAAACATATTTAATCATTTATATAACGTATTACTAAAAATATTTAACTATTATAATAACAACATAAAACTTTAATCATATTATTCATATATATCTCATATCATATGAATTCTTTGTAATTTACAAAAAATAAAAATATATTTATTAATCAACTTATCAACTTATCAACTCAATCAAATAAAGCAACACACTTTTACCCGAATTTCATTTCAAGTCTTTGCCCGTCCTTGCCTTTACCCGAATTCAACCATTGCAACTTTTCTCTCATATATATATATATATATATATATATATATATATATATAGTGCTGGTATTGTCACTACACATCTCCTCTCATCTCGTTTGCCGGTTCCGTCATCAGGTTTGGAGGTGTGCACCGTCAAATGAAGTCTCATCAGGGGGGTAGGGTTGTAGTGGTGTTATTGATCGGAATCATAGCCTTGGTATATCAAAGCACCAGTCCGCCACCACCAAAGCTCTGCGGTTCACCGGGTGGTCCACCGGTAACGGGACCTCGCGTCACCCTCAGAGACGGTAGACATCTAGCCTATAACGAATATGGCGTCTCCAGAGAAACAGCGAAATATAAAATCGTTTTCGTCCATGGATTCAGTTCTTGCCGCTTCGACGAATCCCTTTACCATCAGGTAACTAACTCTGACCGCCATTGTTTGCCTGTATATACTTCACCGGGAAGTTGAGTATGATTGTATGAATCACTAGATTGTTTATATAAACTATAAATTAACTGGAATTGAGGATCGTTTAGCGATGAATAAAAGGCTTACGTTGTGAATATCTTAACATTTTGTAGGAATTGTTTGAAGAACTTAAGATCTATATGGTGACGTTTGATCGGCCGGGTTACGGGGAGAGCGACCCGGATCCGAAACGAACGATTAAAAGTTTAGCTCTGGATATGGAAGAACTTGCTGATAAGCTTGAACTTGGTTCTAAATTCTATCTAATTGGATACTCCATGGGCCAACAAGGAGCTTGGGGTAGCCTCAAGTACATCCCACATCGGTATGTTCAAATGTTCAATACACACAGCCTCATGGTTTCTGGAAATGCATTGTTGGATTGTACTCTATTGTACAAGCCCACAACGAATTTGTTTTTTTTTTTAAGAAAAACATTATGGGTTTCCATGCCCACGTTTGCCATAATGGTTCATGCGGATCGCAAAGATCATATGCCAGAACCACAAGATTTTATCCGTTTAGTTAATTTGGATAATACGGAAAAGAAAGATTTTATGTTTTTAACTATAAAATGGAACCCGTCAAACAGTAATAGATATACAAAATTTTAGATTGCTCATTAGAAAGGTTTTTTAATGATTAATATTTAATTATATAATATTTTTCAATTAAAATAAGGAAAGAGGGTCGGTCGAGCTGTTTTGACTTTTGACCGACCAAAGAGTTTACCGATTTTGATTCTTGTATTTTCTTAAATTGTTTTTTTTTTTTTACGGCAAATCTATCCTACTCCTAAATTACTCCTTGTTATGTTAGTGCCAAGGTTTGAACCCTGGACCTCCTTGTTAGTAACACTCCTTGTTAGCCAAGTGGGCTAGCCCCAACTTGTTAAATTGTTACCCTATGTGTCATGTGGTGCTGTAATTATTCTGTACAAAACAGAGTTAACGATTTTTACCAATTTGATAGGTGCTGTTTATGTGGATATAATTATATTAGTGATAATCATTACAATGATCAACTTAAAACGTGTTATATTACAAGTTCATTCTAATTTTTGAAACTAATATGAAGTAATTATATATTTTATAAGATTTATTCATATTTTGTGCAACTTATATTTAGATAATTCTTCAAATTTTGCATAACTACTTTACAAGAAGAACCTATTATTTGATAAAGTTGTTCATATATTGTAAATTTGTGATTTACATATTGCTAATTATTCATATTTTGTACAACTATTTTATTTTTACCGAAAAATAAATAAAAGAACAACGAAAAATATGATAGATTTTGAAATAGGGAGATAGTGCCATCTTGATCTTGGTACTTGCAGTTCCAACAGTTAGACTACATGGAGTGGTGGTCAATGGCCAACGAATGGCCAATGAGTTTTTGTGGGTTGGCAGCTAGGGATGGCAAAAACCCCCGTGGTGCCCCGTTCCCGTGGGACCCCGAACCCGTACAAGGGGTAATGTTATGAAAAATTCGGGGGCGGGGGCGGGGGGCAAGATTAACCCCCGTTTTGATTTCGGGGGCGGGGGCGGGGGTGGGCAACCCCGTCCCGAAACCCCGTGGAGGCCCCGTTAAGATAGATATATATATATATATATATATATATATATATATATATATATATATATATATATATATATATAACCCAAAAAAATAAATTTTCAACCCAAAATTGATTTTTTTAGCAAAAAAAAAAGATTTTTTTAGTTTAAAGATCGGGGGCGGGGAAACGGGGGCGGGGGCGGGGAAAAGTGTAGGGATTCGGGGGCGGAGACGGGGGAACAGGGGAATTTCAGGGGCGGGGACGGGGGAAGATATCCCCGTCCCGTTTGACCCCATTGACATCCCTATTGGCAGCCCTTGGCCATTTTGTAGACAGTGGTGGCCAATGGCCAAGGAAAAGAAAATGACTGTTTTTATTGGCTGTTGGAGACAAAACCGACGAGTGAAGATGGTTGGCATCTCGCCAAGGGCTTGGCGAGGAGTGGTTGGCGAGTAGGATGGCGAGAAGATCTGGAGTAGTGTTGGTGAGAAGAGGCAACTCGCCAAGAGGCTTGGCGACCCTCTTGGCGAGCACTACTCCCTGTAGCCTTAAAAAGAGAAAAAGAAAACAGTATTTGGTACTTGGAGAGTTGGACTTGGACCTACTTACATTCACGAATCACGATCATATCCATCTTTTTGTAATTATTTCGCAAAAAAAAAAATAATAATAAAAAAACAATTATGAGAAAATATCAAGTATTTGGTAAAACAATAGGTTTTTTCATTGAAATAGTCTGATAGATAGTTTCACAAATTAAAACAATTTTATAAAATATTCTACTGTATAAATTTTTAATATTCTAATAAAATATTTTAACTTCTCATTTTGATTCTTTATTACTAGATTATTCCATTGTTTCATACAAATTTGAGCAGTTGCTGCTGAAATTTATCGTTTCCGGGTGCTTACTGGACTCTTTTGGTTTTTTGGTTTTTGCCAATAGGTTAGCCGGAGTGGCCTTGATTGCGCCGGTTGTGAACTACTGGTGGTCTAGTTTTCCGACCAACTTATCGTGGGAGGCGTACAAGTTACAACCACGTCAAGACCAATTCGCTGTCGGCGTTTCACACTACGCGCCATGGCTAGTCTACTGGTGGAACACACAGAAATGGTTCCCTTGCTCGAGCGTCATCTCCGGAAAACCTAATTTCTCCGCTTCCGATTGGGATCTCGTCTTCAAACTCCGTAGCGACGGCTCACCAACTCCAATACCAACACGAAAGGTAAAACCTAAATCCATTTTCAAACTCCTCTAACAAAAAATCGAAAAAAAGCACAACTGAGATAACGATCGTGAACAGGATTACGTAAGGCAACAAGGACTAGCGGAGTCGATTTTTAAGGATATGAAGGTCGGATTCGGTAAATGGGAATTTGATCCG
Organism: Cichorium intybus; assembly: GCA_023525715.1. NCBI lineage: Eukaryota > Viridiplantae > Streptophyta > Magnoliopsida > Asterales > Asteraceae > Cichorium > Cichorium intybus. The sequence goes on from CM042010.1 coordinate 13,603,996, forward strand.
ATGGAGATTGAAAATCCGTTCCCGGAAAACAACGGCAGTGTTCATTTGTGGATGGGAGATGAAGACGGGCTTGTACCGGTGACTTTGCAGAGATACATAGCGAAGAAGCTGCCATGGATTCATTACCATGAGCTGTCTGGTGTTGGCCATTTGCTACCAAATTATGATGGTAAGAAAGCAGCCATTTTAAAGTCACTTCTGCTTGGGGAATACTGATAGTTTTGGTGTTTCAGACGTATTATAGACTTATACTTTGTTTTATTGTCTAGAAACCTGCTGCATTCTTGTTTCTAGTTGAGAATTTGAACCTTTACCGTAGATTTCAGATCTTGAATGTGTAGGATTTCTGGACATAGTTAGAAAGTTGGAACATGTTTATGCTTAATTGTGATCAATACTCGATAGTCTTCAAAATTTTCATGTCACATATTGTCAATTGGGTTTTATGTGGATTACAGCGATTGTTTTTTTGCCACGTAACTTGTCAATTAAAGAGAGCAGTGTTAGCCTTTTAGAACGAAATTATCAGATAAATCCAAATATATTAACATGGAGATAAAGTCTATTAGTGCCAATGCATAATTTCCTTAAACAAATTTTACAAGAGCTACAAGTACACTTACGAGATGCTTACATATGAAATTTGGAGGCTATTTACGCTTGAGTTTAATTTTGCCACGTAACTTGTCAATCCTCTTTATCTTTTTCTGTTGCTGCAACATTTTCAACCAACTCATTTTCTTTCCCGTCTTCCCGCCACCACTACTTTTCCCACTTACACCCTTTAAAACTATCTGTTTCTCACTTTTATTCCCCTTCGTCAATTTCTTTAAATCAGTAACCTTCGTCAATTTCTTCAAATCAGTAACCTTCGTCAATTTCTTTAAATCAGTAACCTTCTTCAATTTCTTTAAATCACCAACCTTCTTCAATTTCTTTAAATCACTAGTGTGTTTCAAGAAACCGCCCATAAGTGTCTTGAACTGACCTTTCTGGGTGTTTTCAGCTACTTTATGAACCACCAACTGTTTAAGATTCTTGTCAACCACCTTTTCTCCATGAACCTCCTCCTTCTTCTTCCCATGGTCAACCGCCTTTTCAACATGAGCCTCATCCTTCTTCTTATGGTCAACCACCTTTTCTGCATGCTTTGGTGAGGGTTTTTTGTGATCGTCTACATCACCATGATCTTTTTTCTCTGTATGCTCCGGTGAAGATTTTTTTTTATCGTCTTCATCGCCGTGGTGGTGGTGGTGGTGGTGGTGATGGTGATGGTGGAAGATGATTCCTAACTTTTCTTTAAATTTCTTAAACCTTCCAAGTTTTTGTATCTTCGGTTCTTTCTCATTACCCCTCTTGTTAACCTTTGTAGAAACCATTTTACTTGTCTTTGACTTTGAAGTTGACTTTGACACTGAAGATTCCGAAGATTCATCTGAGCTAATCTTCGGTTTTTTCTCATTACCCCTCTTGTTAACCTTTGTAGAAACTATTTTCCTTGACTTCGACTTTGACTTTGACCCTGAAGATTCGTCTGAGCTAATCTTCGATTCTTTCTGATTAACCCTTTTGTTACCCTTTGTTGGAACCATTTTCTTTGACTTTGACTTTGACCCTGAAGATTCATCTGAGCTAATCTTCGGTTCTTTTTTATTTCCCCTTTTGAACCACTTTGTTGGAATCATCTTCTTTGACTTTGACTGTGAAGTTGACTTTGACACTGAAGATTCATCTGAGCTAATCTTTGGTTCTTTTTTATTACCCTTTTTGTTATCCTTTGCAGGAACTGTTTTCCTTGACTTTGACCCTGAAGATTCATCCGAGCTAATCTTCGGTTCTTTTTTAGTGGCCCTTTTGAACCACTTTGTTGGAATCATCTTCTTTGACTTTGACTGTGGAGTTGACTTGGACCCTGAAGATTCATCTGAGTCGACCTTAGGTTCTTTTTGCTTACTCCTTCTGAACCAGTTTGTTGGAATCATCCTCTTTGACTTTGGAGTTGACTTTGACTCTTCCGATTCATCTGAGCTAATCATGGGTGCTTTCTGATTACCCCTTTTGTACCCCTTTGTTGGAATTATCCTCTCTGACTGTGACCCTGAAGAATCATCTGAGCTAATATTTGACTTTGACCTTGGAGTTGACTTTGACCCTGAAGATTCTTCTGAGCTACTCGTGTAAGGACTCTGATCAGGGCTTGAAACCGAGTACATCTCACTCTCACTTTCACTATTACTCTCTTCATGGCCTTTATAAGATCCTTCACTATCACTACAAGTAGTATAAACTTGTTGACTTTCACTTTGACTTCTCATACTTGAGGAATAGTTTGAGCTTAAAACTGGACTATCTGAAGTCACCGGAGAAACCGATCTTTTCCGGTCAACCACCGGAGAAACCGATCTTTTCCGGTCAAACACCGGAGAAACCGCTCTTTTCCGGTCAACCACCGCGGGTTTCCATCTGTAATGATCCATTTGATCTTCATCAGGTTTCTTTCGCCTAGGGATTTCAGTTTCTTGAAGTTGAGTTTCGTGTCTACCATGGACGGTTGACTTAACAGGTTTGGTCAACCATTGGGTTTTTATCCGACTAACTTCTTCAACTTCTTGACTCATTGTTTGACTACTAGGAAGCATCATATTGACAACCCTTGTACTCAATGGTTGACTTTGCATGGTCAACTCCTCAATGCGCCTGGCTGTCTGGTCATACCATTGACCATTTGGATCATAACTACCAACAACTAAGTCTCCAGTCTGACTAAATTGACTCTCAGAATCATCTTCAAAAACATTACCATGATTGGATGCTACATGCAAAGACGAAATGCAAGATTCTATTTGTTGGATTTTAACAGAAGCTTCTCTTGATATTTGATCATCTTCATCATTTTGATTGTATAAAGTTAGGGACTTGACAAAGTCAACTGTTGAAGGCGTGTTTGATGAACAAGGGAATCCTCCAACTCCATAAGGGTTATTTTGATCTTCCCAACTTCTTTTATGATTCTGATTTTGGTTATCTTGAATGGTCAACTGTTTGACTTTTGGTCTCTGGCATATCCGACACCGTTTCGGTTTGACTTCGGAAATTGGCTCATTGAAGATTTCTTGACCAGTAATTAAGTCAAAGTTTTGCACACTTGGAAATTGGGTATTTGACCACAGGCTATAATAAGATTGTCTACATTGAGTACCTACCATCTGATAAAATGTCTTACACTTTTAGTTCAAATATCACTTACATAAAGAAAAAAAAAAAAAAAATTTCAAGTCAAGAAACAGGAAACGGTTTATACAACATTGCATACCTTTGCATGAGCCTCAAAAGCTTTTTTGGAAGTTGCATCCAGTAAATTTAGTAGTAGTTGTCTTGCGTTCTTGTCCAACTATTTCAGAAAAAATATGAAGAGATTAACTAGCACATGAATTATGAAAGAAGAAAGCACATAGAAACATAGATGTTGCGATGAAAATAAATCAAATGAAAATCCGGCAAATAATTCTCCAATATTTTCATTAAATGTTCATCAATTTTGATAAATCAATGGACACTAAAAAGCTAAACCAGTTTTAAATGGAAGACGAGTATCAAAGATGTAAAGAGATTTACATTTTCAGACACGGCATCTTGCACATATTGTCCATCGTTTATAAGAAGGCCATATAATTGTCGCAAGGCGAGTAGCTCTGATCGTAGGTCCTCTGGATCCGTCATCTGTGACTACAACTCCGCAAAAACAGAAGAATTCTATGATTAAGCCAATGCTAATATTATGGCGCTATTGTTTTCTTATCACATTGTTAACAGAGAAGAGAATCGCATACCTGGTTCGACTTTCCGATAGGACTTCTTCTGAATGTTCTCTCATTAACCAAAATCTGATCGCCGGCGTCTTTTAGGGCGAGAAGACAACGCTAATTACAGTTTGATTATCGAATTTACGAAAACAGATGAAAGAAAAAGTAAGAATTGATTACAAGTAGTATTTCGAAATCTGTCCCACAGGAAATCGGGGAAAAAAAAGCGAAATTCATGGAGGGAGAATATAATCAGCGAACATCAAAAGCCATCATTCTGTTATCAAGTAATCAGTTTGTGTATAGAATCCTACGTACCTTCAATATCGCAAGTTAATGACGATCCACGCAGACAAATCAAATATACAGGCAATTCGATCATACAACGTGAATTAATCTGATTTAGAATTCGACGAAGAATGAGACCGATAGATATTCAGGTTTTTTTCTGGTTTAAACGTTAAACTGTAAACCCCTTCGATAACTGCCGCCATTTTTCTCTTGGAAAGTAAATTATATTAAACTGTAAACCCCTTCGGATTTTCGGATCGGATATTCGGATACGGATATTTTTGAACACCCCTAATCATAGTGTATTTTTCTTTCATTTGGTTCATATTATATTTTTGTTTTTTATCCCATACTATTTTAACCTATTTGGTCGTCGACTCATCGGGACTGTGGGGGAATATAAATACCTATGTCCCTCATTTTATATTTTATATTAATGATGACTGTTATCAAGATTAGATCGATTATATCATGATGCTTCCATAGTATTTCTTGACATATTTATCATGATACCTCCATAGTATTTCTTGGCATCGAATATGTCAACCTTCAAGGTCTTTTCGTAGTTTCTTGGTCCACGGCTTCGCCAGAAGTTTCACAATCAGGGATGCATCTACATAATCTTTATAATCACAAGAATGATGACTTCTTTTTAGAAGGATGCAACCGTGATAATTTGTTTGACTAGTAATTGTTGGAGGAACATATTTGTTTCTGGACACTATATAGCAGTGGCGGACCCAGAAAAAATGGACACGGGGAGCACCTATATATAAAAAAAATTTCAGGAGGGGCACCAATATATAAAAAAATTTTTTTTTTTTTTTACACTACGGAATCAAATTTCAGGGGGGGCACGTGCACACGGGGAACCCCCCCTAGGTCCGCCCCTGCTATATAGTTATTGTATTACTTAAAAAGATTGTGTATAATATTTTCTGAATCTGATATTTCGACTCTATGACTAAGAATCACGAAATTCAGACTATAAAGATAATATTTCAATTACAGTTTATGATTAATGTACTAATCTCTTAAATCAAGAACTAGTCATGTATATTTATGTAAATTCGTATTCGATAGAATGCCAATAGCCAACGAATATGGTTGTCGTCCAACCAGAAAGTCAAAACAAGTGGCTTAATTCCAACTATAAAGTTAGATAAAATAACAGACAACAATGGTAGAGGATAATGTCCATTATTGCAGGAAATCATCATATATCTTCATAAAGAAAAATTAGTTTTTTCTATTAGGAAAAACCAGTATTTTCCAAATCAAGCGTCGGCCGCTGTCCCGCACCCGTTATGGACATTTCCCCTCGACCCTGTGCAGGGGTGCTGCCCCTTGGATCCTGTTAGGGGGAGCCTAGGACCCCACACGAGGGCGCAAATCCCTTGACCCCCGCCATTTTGGTTGAACCGAGATCAAACTCGTTTTACCCGAGCGTGCACTCCACACCTCCTTACTTGTCTAAAAACGATACTTGAATCCCATTAGGAATATTGTAAACTCTATTATACTAGAATGATATGATGACACTAAATTACAAACAGTCATTACGAACATTTACTGTTAAGGTTAAGAGAGTTGGGTTATAGTGGGCAGATTGACAATAAATGTCCCTTCTTAGCGATCTAAGATATTTAACGGGTGGAGACACATGAAATATGCTTATGGCACAATGGTATTCTAAGGTTGATAATGGGTGATGAGATTAAATACATCAATAATATATTATGAAATTTCATATTTATTGTCTATTATCAAAAAAAAATTATAATTAACAAAATAATTTGTCATATCACCAATTTAAACAGAAAAGTCATTTTTACCCGGTTAAGGAGTTTTTAAAAAGGAAACTTCAAAGTTATTTTGGTTAAATAAAAAAAGCTTCATATGGTTAAACAAGAAGTTGTGAAATTATATCAAGTATGTGGGTACGTAATGTAGCTTGAAAATCTCTACGGTAATTTTTGAAGTCTTAATGGTTGAATATTTAAAACATTTATTAAATGGTTGAGGCAAAAAATTCAAACATGTGACAGACTCAGAAATGTGAAATACGCTTTTAGCACAATGGTACTCTAAGGTTAATAGTCAAAGATGAGATTAAATATACCAATAAAACATTGTGAATCTCAATATCATTACTTATCGTCAAAGATATTTATTATATCTAATAATTTGTTATTATCAATATAAAAAAAAAAAAAAAAAAAAAAAAAAAAAAAAAAAAAACTCCTTGTACCCAATTAATGCGATTTTTTCAAACGGTCAACTTTAAAGTTTTTGCGGCTAAATAAGAAAAAATATTTGGACAGTTAATAGAAAAAAGTTACAAAACTACATTGGTTTCTCATGTAATACAAGGTTTATGGTTATATAAAGTTACCCAAAAATCTCGTGTACCTAGTTACTAGGTAATTGGTTTTAGAAAAATAAAAGTCTCGGGTCAAAGCTTTAAAATATTGCTTGGATGGTTAAGGCGATTTTTTTTTAAATTACAGTAGTTTTTATCTTTTCATGAAAATTTTATCATAAATAACATAAAACCGTTGAATTTAGTATAATATATGTTATGTATAATAATATCGATAATAAAATAAAAATAATACGATAAAGAAATAAATGTGGACACAATGATTTAACGTGGAAAAATCCTTACGGAAAAAAAACCACGGGTACAACCGATGATGATCACTATATGAGAAAAATGAGGAGGTTACAAGATTTGGAACTGAAAAATATATATCTCTTTTTTCTTTTAATACATAGAGCCTCACTATATATATATATATATATATATATATATATATATATATATATATATATATATATATATATATATATATATATATATATATATATATATATATATATATATATATATATATATATATATATATATCACTCTTGTATCTGGGACGATTTTAATGCAATATAATCATCCCTATATATAGGGATGAATGGCTGAAAGTCTTTGCCGTGAATGTTGAAAAAAGAATGTGAGTGCCGCATTTTGCAATTGTTGAAGACGGTGCAATCGTTGAAGAATTGATTTCCTTGTGCAAAACCAAATTGAAATTGAATTTGATTACTATTCATGTGGGCCCACATGAATTATTTGTTTTCTTTTGACTGCTTTTGAAAGGTAACTTTTCACAATCTCCACCTTTACTTTAAAAGCAATAAGTAATCAAACAACTCCACCTTGAGACGAATTTACTTGTAGAACTCCTCATTATAAAATCATCGTGTGCCGACAATCCATGAAATTAGATTGTCATACCAACCAAGCTTGAGCAAAGCTCAAACTTAGTTGCTGGAACCGGCTTCGTCATCATATCCGTCGGATTGTCATGAGTGCTAATCTTTTGAACTTGAATATCACCTTTGGAAATAACATCTCGAATAAAGTGATAACGTACATCAATATGTTTCGTTCTCTCTTTAAACATTTGATTTTTTGTAAGATAAATAGCACTTTGACTATCACAAAAAATCTTTGTGGGATATGTGTCTCCACAAAGTTCACCGTATAAATTTCTTAACCAAATAGCTTCCTTACAAGCTTCAGAAATTGCCATATATTCTGCTTCAGTTGTGGATAAGGCAACAGTGGTCTGTAGACTTGCCTTCCAACTCACAGCACATCCACCAATGGTAAAGACATAACCTGTCAAAGATCTTCTTTTGTCCAAATCTCCAGCATAATCAGAATCTACATAGCCCATTAGTCCTTCACCAGAACTTCCAAATTGTAAACATGCATTGGAAGTACCGCATAAATATCTAAGAATCCATTGAACAGCTTTCCAATGCTCTTTTCCTGGGTTAGCCATATATCTGCTAACAACACTTAAAGCGTGAGATAAATCAGGGCGAGAACATACCATGGCATACATTAGAGAACCAACTGCACTAGAATACGGAACTTTCACCATGTTGTTAATTTCATCATCTGTCTTTGGACAATATGCTGAAGACAGTTTGAAATGTGCAGCTAACGGAGTACTCACTGACTTGGCTTTATGCATGTTGAATCTTTGAAGAACTTTCTCAATATACCTCTTTTGACTTAGGTATAGTTTTCCATGCTGTCTGTTACGAGTAATTTCCATACCAAGAATTTTCTTGGCTGGACCTAAGTCTGTCATTTCAAACTCTTTGCTTAGTTGTGCTTTCAGTTTTGCTATCTCTAGTTTATCTTTTGCAGCAATCAACATATCATCAACATAAAGAAGCAGATATATTGATGAACCATTGACTGACTTAAAATAAACACAACTATTATAATCTGATCTTTTAAAATTCTGAGATAGCATAAAAGAGTCAAACCTCTTATACCATTGCCTTGGGGACTGCTTTAACCCATAAAGAGATTTCTTCAATCTACATACTAAGTTCTCTTTTCCAGGGATAATGAAGCCTTCAGGTTGCTCCATATAAATATCTTCCTCCAATTCACCATGTAAAAATGCAGTTTTGACATCTAACTGCTCAAGCTCATAGTTATGCATGGCAACAATACTAAGTAAAGTACGAATTGAGCTATGCTTAACAACAGGAGAGAAGACATCAGTAAAATCAATGCCTGGAATTTGGCTATAGCCTTTAGCAACTAACCTTGCTTTAAATCTTACTTCCTCATTAGGAGTAATACCTTCTTTTCTTTTGAAAATCCATTTGCAGCGGATAGGCTTCTTTTCTTTTGGTAATTTCACCAACTCCCAAGTGCCATTCTTTTCAAGAGATTCCATTTCATCATGCATGGCAATTATCCATTTGTTGCAATGTTCTGAAGTAATGGCTTCCGTGTAAGTTGAAGGTTCTTTGATACCTTCAATTTCTTTAGAAACGTTTAAAGCATAAGCAACAATATTTGCTTCTTCTATCAATCTCTTGGGAGGATGAATGACCTTCCTAGGTCTATCAGTTGCTATCGAATGTTGTGGTTGATGAGTAGGAGTAGGAGTAGAAGACTCTTGCTCAACTGATTGATTTTGATCAATAGAGTTTTCTTTTTCTGGTGTATGTTCTAAGTCAACAGATTGCTCCACCTGCACACTTGTCTTTTGTTGACTCTCAACAGGAATATTAGTAGGAGAATCTTTATGTAGCATAGATGATTCATTAAATACTACATTTCTACTAATCACGACCTTTTTAGTTTCAGGACACCATAACTTATATCCTTTCACACCAGACTTGTAACCAAGAAAGATACATTTAATTGCCCTAGGCTCTAATTTTCCATTATCAACATGAGCATAAGCAGGGCAACCAAAAATTCTTAAATCTAAATAGTTTGCTGGGGAGCCAGACCATACCTCAATAGGAGTCTTTTTATCAAGTGGAATAGAAGGTGACATGTTAATTAGATAATATGCAGTAGAAGCAGCTTCTACCCAAAAACGCTTAGATAATCCTGCGTTAGATAACATACAACGGGCTTTTGAAATAATGGTTCTGTTCATACGTTCAGCTACACCATTTTGTTGAGGTGTGTGAGAAACGGTGTAGTGTCTAACAATTACTTCTAGTTTACAATATGAATTAAATTCATTTGAACAAAACTCCATACCATTATCTGTGCGAAGCTTTTTAACCTTCTTACCGGTCTGGTTTTCCACCATGACTTTCCATTCTTTGAATGCAGAGAATGCTTCAGATTTAAGCTTCAAGAAATATGGCCAAACTCTTCTTGAATAATCATCAATAATTGTCAACATATAACGAGCACCTCCTAGTGATGCTTCTTGAGATGGTCCCCATAAATCAGCATGTACATAATCCAAAATGCCTTTTGTAGTATGTACCGAGGTGTTGAATTTCACCCTCTTGTGTTTGCCAAATATACAGTGTTCACAGAATTCTAGTTTGCCAATGCATTGGCCATCAAGCAATCCTCTTTTGCTTAATACTGTTAAACCAAGTTCACTCATATGCCCAAGGCGCATATGCCATAGGTTAGTAGTATCAGAAATAGAAGATGAGTTTGAAGTAACATTTGAATTACCTGTTACTGTTGTACCCCGAAGATGATACAGGTTTGCTGATTTGATATCGGCTTTCATGACAATCATAACGCCTTTTGAAACCTTTAAAACTCCACCTTCACCGGAATATTTGTACCCTTTAAGATCAAGAGTACTTAAAGAAATAAGGTTTCTTTTCAAACCTGGAACGTGTCGAACATCAGACAAAGTTCTGACAACACCATCAAACATCTTGATTTGAATGGAACCAATTCCAGTGACTTTATATGGTGCATTATCACCCATCAATACGGAGCCACCTTCTATAGATTGATAATTTGTAAACCAGCTTCTGTTTGGACTCATGTGAAAAGTACAAGCTGAGTCAAGAATCCATTCATCATTGGATTTTAGGATTCCTGCAAAAGCTACAAGAACATCTCCATTAGAATTATTTTCAGCAGCATAAGTAGTTTTTCCTTCATCATCTTGATTTGGTTTGTGATTTTGATTAGAAGCTCTTTTCTCCTTGTTTTTCAACTTGTAACATTCAGAGATATCATGTCCTTCTTTTTTGCAATAGTTTCATGACTTGGAATGTCTGGATCTAGATTTGCTTCTAGAATTTCTTTTGTTCTTGCCTTTAAAATCATTATTATCTGTTGGACTGCCACGATATCTTTCATCTTTTCTTTTGCATGCAAAGCTTCATAAACTTCGTGAAGTGTTAAAGTATCACGACTATATAATATGGTATCTCTAAAGTTTGAATAAGAACTAGGCAAAGAACATAAAAGAATTAAACCCAAATCCTCTTCATCATATTTTACCTCAATAGCTTCAAGATCAGTAATGATCTCTTTAAATGTCGAAAGATGATCCAGCAACGATCCACCTTCTTGCATCTTAAGTGAAAACAATTTTTGTTTAAGGTGCATCTTACTTGTGAGATCTTTGGTCATACAAATTTGTTCCAATTTTAGCCATAAAGCGGCGGCAGTACTTTCTTTCATAACTTCCTGCAAAATATTGTTAGATAAATGAAGATGGATATGAGAGAGAGCCTTACGATCTTTACGATCATTTTCTTCATCTGACCAAGACTCAGGCATTTTGTCTCGGCCTAACAAAGCATCATCAAGGTCCAACTGAGCCAATACAGCTCACATTTTTACTTGCCATAATGAAAATCTTGTATCTCGATCCAACAATGGAATATCGTATTTCAAAGTAGCCATGTCGATATAATTCTCAATAAATTGAGAATGAGTATAGAAAACAACGTGGCTCTGATACCACTTGTTATGTATAATAATATCGACAATAAAATAAAAATAATACGATAAAGAAATAAATGTGGACACAAGGATTTAACATGGAAAAACCCTTACGGGAAAAAAATCACGGGCACAACCGATGATGATCACTATATGAGAAAAATGAGGAGGTTACAAGATTTGGAACTGAAAAATATATATCTCTCTTTTCTTTTAATACATAGAGCCTCACTATATATATATATATATATATATATATATATATATATATATATATATATATATATCATTCTTGTATCTGGGACGATTTTAATGCAATATAATCATCCCTATATATAGGGATGAATGGCTGAAAGTCTTTGTCGGGAATGTTGAAAAAAGAATGTGAGCGCCGCATTTTGCAATTGTTGAAGACGATGCAATCGTTAAAGAATTGATTTCCTCGTGCAATGCCAAATTGAAATTGAATTTGATTATTATTCATGTGGGGCCCACATGAATTATTTGTTTTCTTTTGACTGCTTTTGAAAGGCATCTTTTCACACTATATATTTTAACAGATTAAAAAAATTGCGATTAGACAAAAAAACAATTAAAATTGCAATTATATGTTTTGAGGTATAACCGTATAATCTTTCAAATTTGAGGTGTAACCGTATAATCTATCTTGAAAGTTGTAGAAATAAAATTATGATTTTAAAACATATTTTTCTTTATGGGCCTAAAGCCCAAGTTTTCCTTTAAAATAGAGCAGCCCAGCCCCGTTGTATCCGACGACGCGAACGTGTATAGAAAGCAACAGTGTAAAGAGCGACACCGCGAAAATTACAGAAACGGCGTCGACCACCGGCGACCGGAACTGTACGGCTTTTCACCGACAGAATTTACCAGCAGAGGTATTTGTCCTTCAACTCCAATTATTTGCGTTTTCTCCCTCTCCATATGTATAAAAACTGACCGACTCAAAGCTAGGGCACGAATCATTCATGTTGTTGTTTAAACGTTGAATTCAGTAATGTAGATTGTTGTTTATCGTTTCATGAATAAGGATAATAAAATTTCGTAAACTGTACGGATAATGTGGAATTTCGACAACAACTTTGCAGTTGATCGCCGACTTTTAGCGGGAATAACGATAGGAATAGTTTATGTTTTTGTAAGTACGAATACTTTATTTTAAGTTTCTCATTTGAATTTGACAGGCAGTTGATTCCGCATAAAGTTTTAGGATTTTTTTTTTATATGAATGTATGCATTGTTGTTATAAACAACGTACCAGTAGGTTTTAATGATAGTTGTTTAATGTTTGAATCTGCTTTTGTTAATAGAGAGAACGATCAAGTAAAATGGAAGAACGCTTGCTTAAATTGGATAAATATTATGAAGCTGTAACCTCCAAGAAACAACAGAGGAGTGAATTAACGATTAATGGCACCACAGTCGCTTTAAACATGAAGATGACTACCAGAATGAAGAGTGTAAATCAGAGTGTTGAAGATCGTCCTAAGAACATTCGTCTCAACAAGCGTTTTCGAACATCAGTGGCTGCATTTCAGGCAGAATGTCAGATTAATGGCCTAAAGAAGCAGCCCGCGGCAATGGCAGAAGATGTAAATAATCTCAAGGACAATGGCGAAGAATCTGATCAGTTTGAAAAGATCCATGGGCTGGCTGCAGTAGAGGAAGGATGGGATAAGAAAATCAAAAGAAAACGTTCAATAGGCACAATTCTTTCAAGACCTGTCAACAGCGATAGAGTGCCTAAAAGAGCTATGCAAAACAGGGTTGTTGATGAATGTGGTTCACAACAACATGATGCCCACAACTCCAGGTAGTCACATCTTACCTTGTTGAAGTTTGTTTTCTTTTGCATCTTTCAATTGAAAACAAAGAAAGAGTTACTAAAACTATAAACTTCATCAAATTGGTCAACTCTCTCTCTCTCTCGCTCTGTCAGTCTGTCTCTCTCTCATCTAACTAAATGCAAGCTAACAACCTTCACTGATTCAATCCAAGTCTAACATGGGGTCAGTTTCCAAACTTGTCATCATCAAATCCACAAATTGATTGTAACAGATCCTTTTTTTTTTTTGTATTTTTCAGGTTAAATAACCGTGAAGATTCTTATACTACCTGTCCTAGTCCACTGAAAAAAAAGAAGGCTCTAAGAAGTGCAGAAATAGGCTCTATGGTGGCATCTGAAACACGTGAAACATGGAAGAATGCAATGGCTAAGGAGACACTTATTTCACAAGAAAGGAGCAAAAATGACAAACCTACTTTGGGTCAATGGGTTGGTCAAAGACCACCAAAAGTGCCTCGAACAAGAAGATCAAATCTGGTGTCTCATGTATCAAATCAAGATGATTGTTCACCTTCCCAAAATTCTCCTGTTTTCAGAATTGCACCCATTGGTCCCCAGAAGTTTATTGTTAAACTTGATAATGTTCAATCTGGAAATAAAGAATCTGTTGGCGGTGAAAGGCGATTGAAGGGCAAAATGGGAAATAATGAAATGGATGGAATTTCTGTTCAGAATCGTGGACCTTGTGTTACACTTGCAAAGAACACAAAAGAGAGTGTCAATGCAGGCACACCGAATGGTTGTAAGAAGAATGGCAGGTGTGAAACCTTTTTGCAATACAAATAAATTTATTTTACTTTGTGTCCTTTAAATATTAATAATTCTTTCTTTTTACAGTAAGCCAGGCCGCCGATTGAAAAAGCTATCAGAATACAAGGGCCTTTCCGATAATGCCCCTTTGGAAAATAGTAGCTCTCCTGATTTTACAGGTACATGGTTTTTCAAATTCAAATATTTAAGTCTAAACTAGTTTTGCTATTTCTTATTTGTTTGGTTAGATGGAATGGAATGGACGTGGTAATGGAATAAGCAGCGTAATGGAATGAGCCATTACATTCTTTGATCATGTTTAGTTTCCCTGTAGGAAAGAAATGATTTTTTGTACGAAATTTTTTTATTATATGTAAATACAGTATATAATTTTAACTATATTCTATACTTTATTTAAAGAGTAAATTACATTTTTGGTGGTAAAGTTTTTAATTTTTAGTCCCAAAAGGTTTTCTTTTGCAATTTTGGTCCTTATTTGAGGTTGTTGTAACGTTTTTGGTCCCTGTTTCAAGTACAATGACTATTTTTGTCCTTAACTATTACTGATTTTTGCAATTTTAGTCCCAAAAATATAGTCATTGTACTTGGAATAGGGACCAGAAATGTTAAAAAAACCTCAAATAAGGACCAAAATTGCTAAAGAAAATTTTTTGGGTGTAAAACTGAAATTTTCAGCTAAACCCAGGGACCAAAACTGTAAACTTAATCTTTTTTAAATTATAATTCACATTTTTTAACTCAAATAAATAAAAACTTATAGAATAAAATTTTAATTTAATTAAAGTAATACATAAATATTATTTGGTATATGATGTTGTAGGGGGATCTGATGATGATGAACTGCTAAAATCAGCAAATCATGCTCCTATAGCAACTCCTCATGAAGAAAGAAAACCACATACGCCACATCAGCAAACCAAGTCTTTCTTCAAGAAATATGATATGGATCATAAAACATTCAATGGGTCTACACCATTTTACCAAAGAGTATTATCAGCACTTATTATAGAAGATGACAATGACATTGATCTTCTTCAAGAAAGAAATATACAAATTCAGAATTCTTTTGCAGTTTCAACTTCTGATACATATCGTTTCAATTATTCTGACCCTAGAAAGAGGGACACCATGGAAAACAAATGTGATTCCACTTTTACCCTTGGTGCTCAAACTCTCAATTTCACCAATAAGAAATCACCTTCTACAGTACATGAAGATTTGACTTCAAAAAGCTTCAATGCTTGTCAATATGAAGAGATGTGTATAGATGACAAACTTCTAATGGAGCTTCAAAGCATAGGCCTTTGTCCAGATTCAATGGTAGGCCCTTTTTCCTTTTTTTCTTTATTATCTTTTCCCATTAAGTCATGTTAACAGCTGATTATTTGTTTTTTTTTTTTTTTTTTTTTTTTTTTTTTTGTTCTTTTTTGTATGACAGCCTGGCTTGGAGGAAAAGGAAGATGAAATGATCCATCATGAAGTTAATACAACGAAGACAACTCTTCATCAACAGGTTATCTAATGAAACCACTCTTTTGCATCGAGTAAATTAC
Organism: Cichorium intybus; assembly: GCA_023525715.1. Taxonomy (NCBI): domain Eukaryota; kingdom Viridiplantae; phylum Streptophyta; class Magnoliopsida; order Asterales; family Asteraceae; genus Cichorium; species Cichorium intybus. The sequence goes on from CM042010.1 coordinate 13,619,536, forward strand.
AAAATGGTCCCTATGCTTTCCGATTTTTGCCATGTTTAGTCCAAAATCAAAATCTTTTTCAAATTTAGTCCTCACTTCAAGGTTGTGTAATTATTTTGGTCGCGGACTTTCTGATTTTATCCTTATTTCAAGGTTCCAGGGACGAAAATTGACATGAAACTATGAAATAAGGACCAAAGTTGAAAACACAGGGACTGTTTTTGTAATTAACTCTAGTTTCATCTACAATTATCTCTAGTTTTGAAACAAGCTCCCTTTTTTGTTGATTGTATAGGAGGTTCAACTTCAAAAAGAGAAAAGGAGTGTTGGTCGATGTAATAAATTTGAAAAATCAGGAAAAAGTTGCTTTAATGAGACTCCATTAAAAGATATATTTTCTGCTCCAATTGAAAATGAGCCAAAAGAAGCTTCTCCTGTTTGCTGGCCTGTTGACTCTAATCCAAATCCCAAGCTTTTGTCAGGTATGGATGGTTTTTTATAAATTAATTTCATAGAAAATGAAATTATTATTGATTCATCTGATATCTTTTTATAAACTTTAATCATCTTTCAGATCAAGCTTTCACCATAAACAAACCAATATCAAACAGAGGAAAAAACAAAAAACTTTTGCTTAACAATAACAACATCAGCACCGCCGAGACAAAACGAAAAAGAACCACCCGGGCCGCCACCAAACCGCCACGCGCCCCAAAACCAAAACCAACACAAAAGACGAACCTACCCCCGACACCCAAGGACAAACTCGTAAATAAACCCACCACCCAACAACATCCTACACAGCCATCAGTAAATCAAACAAGCGAAACAGCAAATAAAAGAAAAGATGTTCGAATTTTAGAAAATGACAATACTAACCCTCCTCCACCCCTTGATGATTTGGGCCCAATAGATGATGAATTAGGTGTAGTTGGGGGCCCACATGATTTTGCTTCTTTACTTAGCTTTAATGAAGACGATCCGGAAGTGGATTTGGATTTGGATTTGGATTTTGCAGCGGGATTGGCTGTACCGGATGATGATCTTATGGAATTGGGTATATGTTTTGATTAATCAAGTGCACATACGACATAAAAGGTAGAAGAAATATTAATTTGGATTTGTTGGTTTTTGTTTTTCATGACTTTTTAGTTTTCTTTTAAGAGTAAATTACAAATTTGGTCCATGTGTTTTACCAAGTAGCCCAAGTTCAGTCCAAATTTTAAGATCCTCTAACTGTCATCCTTAGGTTTGCATAAAATGACTTCAACATTAGGACTAAGCTTGCAATTTTGAGGGACCATATCTGCAACAAAATGCAAACTCGAGGATGGCAATGGGACCATTTCAAAATTTGGACTGAACTTGCAATTCTGAGTAAAGGGTGAGGACCAAATTTGTAATTTACTATTTTTTTTTTTTTTTATAATGGATAGGGTGTAATTAACTTTCATTCCTTTTGTTTGCGATGGAATGCGATATGAAATGAAACTGAAATAGCGAAAGGCGATGGGTTTCATATAGATGTTTTGTTTTGCTTATTTTTTATCCATTTATAATGTAAAATTTCAAATAATTGTTTGATTAGAGGATAACATTTTTAATCTTGGAATTTTTAAAATCATTTTCGGTGTGAAGTTTAGAGGGTGTTTGAGATTGTGTTTGAAAACTCTTTATTGACTTTTCAAAAACTAATAAGTCAAAAAAGGTGTTTGGGATTGTGTTTGACAACTTATTAACCCCTTCAAAAATAAGTTTTTGAAAAGTAAGAAATATTGACTTTTTGAATCAGCTTCTGGTTTTTTACATCAAAATGACATAAAACCTCTAACCTTCTTTGTTCATTTTACATGTATAAGTTAATTTAATCATTTTTAAGAAAACGGTTTATCAATTTATAGCTTTAGCCATTACAAAAGCTAATCCAAACATTTTTTTTAAAATTCTCTGTCATCACCATAAGCCATAAATAACTTTTGGCAAAAAGCTTTTTTTTTTTTTAGTTCAAAAAGCAATCCCGAACACCCTCTTAATCCTTGTAGAGCATTTGTAACGGAGATTATTAAAGGATTGTTGGAAGCTCTTTCTTTTTTTAAAAAGGATGTAAAAAGCTAGAACCAATGTGAGGTCGGAATGACTAGTGAGTGCAGTCGTCAAATACTTTTTGTGTTTTTTTAAACAAAATATTTTTCTGTTTCGATACATTATTAACTTGAGCGAATTATAGAAGCATATTCAAATATGAGCTCTAATATAACTTTATGAATAAAAATTCAACAAAACCGGAGTGCTAAAACCAAATTACATCGCCGATCCAACTATTTAGGACTCAAATCTTTTAATATATGTTTAAACCGGAGAAAAGAATTAGTTATGTTGTATCTCATCTAAAAGTTTACGAATGGTCATGTAATATATTATAAAATAATCCAGTTTCTAGCTTTACATCGGAACCAAAGAGCTGAAAAAACGTTTATCACATACTGTTTTTTTTTTCGTTTAAGACTAATTGGAAGAGAAAATCAAGTCATTAATTAATAATAATCACGAAAGAATCATCATGAGTCCCGATGACAGACCACACCATTTGAAAATCTTATTCCACAGTACACCTCCAAAGTATACCCACAAGATTTAAAACACCTTAGGAATGTGATAATATTTAAAAAAAATTACTTAACAACCGAACATGCCTATAATCTCTAAGAGAAATCATCGGAAAGTAGAGAAATAAAAAGGCTGAATTACAACCCATGCTAAACTAAGCAAAATTACCAAAATCTGTAGCAAACCACACATTCTCGCTTTCTAATAAATTCCAGAAATTTTCGAAGGAATTTAAAAGAAAACAATTTAGGCCGGAGCTTTTTTAACACCACAATTTCACTCAACTTCTTCCATCAATTTAGTGGAGAAAGGTGCCCTAGCATACAAACATCAATTCCATATATGGTAGAAAATTGATTATTAACAACTTTAGCCGATTTTGCAAGTCCTCAAATTTGCTCGCAATGAAACGCTCTCTATTGTTATAATTGTTAGATTATGATGCTTATAACAAAAAAATGTAATCATACATAAACAGCAGAAACATAAATAAACGAAGCATCATAAACAGATAGGATACATGTTTATTCAACTTTATGTAACTAAACAATATTATTACAAGATAGTAAACGATTACCTCAAATTGTAGCCAAGAATAAATCAAAAAACCCAAAGTAGAGTTCATCTATCGCAGTCGCACCCCCAAAGCTTTAATCAATAAACAAAATACAATAACTTCTTTCTTTTGTTTGAACAACAATCACAAATACCAATTTTGTGACACTTGTGTTTTTGGCAAAGAATTCTTCGTACCATTAAATGAGAGAATGCAAGACTTATATTAGAGTTAGAGTTAGTGGAATTGATTCAATTTATTTTATTTTCCACTAGACCTTTAATAATTTGATCCAAGTTGTATTCCATGAGATCATGTGTGATTAGCTAAAAAGCAAGTCAACACTTATCATGTTGTCTCATAAATAAAAATCTCATTTTAATTTAGATGATAATAATATTATCTAACTAAATCATAATTACAACTTGGGTCGAGTAATTTGCTAGTTTCTAATTAATTACCACATAAGTGTAGAATTAATAAATTAGTCTCTCATATAATTGTTCATGCTATTTGGAACTTGAATTATACTTTGTGTGTAATCCAATAGGCCTATGTATTTGAAGGTGTCACAAATTTGTTGTGTCGGTGGGTATATCTTCAACAATAATATCATGAAAAAGATATAGAATTTAGAATTTTTATCACCTTTTGCCGTTGTCTCGGCTCTTGCTTTCTGATCTAGATCTAAGTGTTTGACCTCTCCATACCAAGTCTTTTGCCTTTTGGTCGAGCATCTTTCCATTCTTACATCATAAGATCTCAAAACTCGGCTAACAACCCGATGTCTTCAATCCTTTTTTATCCTTAGCTAAATCCTTGCTTTGACTATCCAACTTTTTCTTCTTCCGCTCTTTGATAAGGCTGTAAGGAGTGGTGCCTCCAATATTTGGGAGGCAAGTCCGCCACGTAGGCGTCACGTCAGTTTTATTGGCAACATCCTTTTGTTGTTGCAGTCAAGGGGTGGGACGTTGCAACATTGGTTTTTTTTTAATTTAAAAATTCATATATTAAATAAAAATAAAACATAACATATTTTAAATAAAAATAAAACACACCAAATAACATTTCATTAAATTAAAAAGACAAATTACATAATCATACGAAATTAAACGTTCCAAATTTTAAAGAAATTAAAGACGTCGCTAGTTGAAATAAAAAAACTACAAATTATATTTCTTGCGGATTTGCTCTTTGAGGGTCATCGCGGCTTCGTAAAGCGCCACGGAAAGGTGATTAACGTCTTGCAAAAACATTTGCATTTCCGCTAGCTGGGTGTTTTCTTGCCACTGATTATCCAACGAGGCGTGCAATCCTTGAAACTCCTCACGCATTTGGTCAAATTGTTCCATTCGAAAACCCGCGGAAGAAGTTGATGAAGTCGCCTTTCCCTTTCGTTTTGCCAGGTCTCTATCCATCGGACGTTGAGGCCGTAACGGTTCCACTTCTTCAACTTCTTCAACGTCATCGTTAAGGTTGACGCTGATATGACCATCCGAAGAAACTTGATAAGACCCCGACTCGGATGTTTTGCTTCTCTTGGACCCCGAACCTGTAACACCCGGTTTCTCATACAAAGTACACCCAAATACTTTCAAACAATTACACATTTAATTGAGTATATTTGCACTCAAACCAAGGATCAAGCTGTTATCATTACAATAATTACACAAAAAGGTCCTTACAAAATATGTGACCAAGTGTTACAATTAAATCTACTTCAGCTAAGGACAGGCTCTAAACTGTCCATCTCTCTTTATCACATGCCTTCCTCTATCACAGCTACAGATACCTGCAAAACAACACAACATTCAAGTGTAAGCTTATAAAGCTTAGTGAGAAATCTCAATCATACTCCAAAATCTCTTTCAGTAAACTCTCTTATCATTCTTCTTTTGCTAGTCTCATTAGCAATATTCACTCTCTCTAAACTCTGATACCTGCAAACATATTAGCTTTACAAACACCAGCTAATTAGTAGTAATATCAACTCAATAAATAAGTATCTCAACTGATACTACTCATAAACTCAATCCCACATACTCGTATGAACTCATTTCACTAGTAATTATGCTCAATTATAACTGTTATCATGGTTGTAGCAATCAAACTCAAAGACTCTTTAAGTCACTCACTCTAGCATATACTCTGATCTTATGCTCAAGTATAGTCTATAACTCGTCTTTTGTTATCCACAATTAACAGAACCACTTTAACTCTAAGCTACCGCAATATCAATACAACACACAGATATATGTACAACATATGTATTTACTCAATCTCTATGATTATCTCAGTCATTCAGTATATTCATTCAAACCAAGTACTCGTATATAACAGTGAATTCTAAACCTTGTTTAACTCATACAACTTAGTTATCTCAACCAATTAACATGTAGCATAATTCAATTTAGATATAGTCAAACTATACATAATGAATTATAACTACTCACCTAATATCGGCTTGGTACGTGGAACTTCCAATTTACGTGTACCGGGCTTCTGTTCGCTAGACTTGGTTATATCACCATAGTCTAAATCAATTCTTCAACATCCACAATTATCTCAATATCATCTATCTCAAAGATGTATCAATCAAAAGAGGAAAAGGAGTATAAACGGTAAATATCAACTCAATATTTACCGAAACCCCCAATTCCGCGGTTCTACTCATTCAACCGTAGAAACTCGACAATACTCTCACCAATAACTCTAAAGGCATCCACTAACAATCTACGATCAACATATATAACAATATATAACGAAATCACGAAATCAAAGTTAGGGTTTCAAAAACTCCAAACCGAAGAAATCACTCACCTCGACGAATTAGGAAGCAAGAACGCGTGTACGGGATTAGATTCGCGTCCCCCATGCATTCCAATGAATCTCCAGGCCTAATTTGACCCAAAATCGCCATATAGAGCTCTCAAAATCGAAAAGGGGAAATGTTTCTTCGAAATGGGTTTTGCTGCATTTTAAAGGAGATCTGCCCCGTAACCCGACCCGGGTTACCAAACCCGACCCGGGTTTTGTCACGCACAATTCACTCTTTTATTCTTTGTGTGCAGCACGGTCCGGTTTCTCCAACCCGACCCGGGTTTTCTCGAACACGACCCGGGTTCCTTAACACGACCCGGGTTACTTTTTTTTTCCATTTTTATTTCAACCCAACTCGACCCGTGTTTTAAAGCTCGACCCGGTTTGACCTTTCAAAAGCCCAAGTTGTTTCTTTTACTCTTTTTAACATCCAACTTCTCATAGATGTGTTTCTAAACATCTTAACTCGTGTTTTAACTCATCTAATCTCGTTTATATCAAAAATTAAAATAACTCTACCATAATTTAAAAATTACGGTATTACAAGTTCTTACCCCCTTCAAAAGATTCCGTCCTCGGAATCTCTTAGACTAGGCATGGCTTATACAATCATATCACCACCGCAATCAATCATTACATATGATAATAATATTATCCTCTCGTCAACTCATATAACATGTACATATTGTCGCATCTTATTTACTCATAATATAGCTATAGAACTCAAGCTCCCTCGATTCGCATTACATTTAGAAACTTTCTCATTCGACTTCTCTTTCCGCAAAATCTTTACACCCGCCATTATTCTCATAATATGATCTCTATAACCACATTGATTGTTACCATTTCACATGGACAACCACTCACTCTTTCAGGGCACTCCCTTTTTATAGCTTTGCCGATACGAAGGTATCTCACCTCACTCTTCAAGTGATACTCCAATCACTATCATCACTTACACACACCTATATCTATGGTTCACATCAAGCCATATTCTCAGCGTACCATCCACTCTTTCTATACCACTAATCTCAATAACTATTTGAGATTCAACTTCCATTTCCAATCTCCTTAAATTGGTTTACTCTAACTCAATAAAGAAAACGGTCTCACCGATTCCAAGCTCACATTCTCTCTTAATTTACTTCTCATATTGCAACATGTGAATAATTGATTTCTCATCAACATAGCTCATAATACTAGGATAAAAATCCAGAAATAATAAAATATTATAAACTATCTCAAGTTTCACACACGCCGCCTCTAAATTTGTTATTTAACTCTCGACACTTTAATCACACAAAATCCGTTTCAGTTGTCTCATCACCACAACCGACTTCAACTTCTCTGAAAAACACATTCATCTCTGCTCCCTCCTCATCATACATATTAGGTTTTCACCCAATATACAACTAACAATCTTCCACCAATTAACTCATTTTTATCTCAGTTCAACAGCATACCTCATGTTGTTTCTCACAATGTACTCGCTTATTATATCATCTCTTATGTGGACAATCCACATCACGCTCTCACTCAATCGATAATCATTAGATCTATATCAAACTCGATAATTTATTATCAGATAAATTATCAACACAATCGCATATATTTCTCCCGACACATCATTAGTAAGAATTCTACCCTTGCCATTTTTCCGTCATTCTCATCTAAATTTCTAATTCACTATAATGACACAAAATAAATCGTACATACATACGGCTCACCGTAATCTCTACGCACAACTCGCAAAGAATTAATAATGTTCAACACCGCAATCTCTACGGTGAGATCATATCTCATCACTCGACTAACTCATTAATCTCAAGAAAATAACTCAACATTATTATAACAAAATCTACTATCCATCGTCTCATACGAATAAGTAGTTTTGTTATCTCGACATTCACAAATTTCTCTCATTGGCAGTAATCGATTTGATTGCTAAGGAACGAATCCTATCAATCACAATTACAATTACTTTTCTCCTCTTTTCAACTCATATCTTTTCATCATGCATTTATAGAATTCTGTCTCATTCAACATGAAAGATATCTCACACATTTTCAACACGATTATTTGATAAACACACATACTCACAATAACATTTCTCAATAGTATTACTCATTGTATTATCTCACAATACCTCTTTACTGTTACTCAGCCTCTGATTCGTCCTCTTCTAAACCCGTAGGTTTCAAGCCACACAAGCTTACTGCTACATTCATATCTATCCATACGCAAGGATAGTACATGTCTCATTACTCTGCATCATCATAACGTACATGCCTGTCTACACACAAGCACAACACTATAGCACCACTCTGGCTCAACTCTTGGTACCCCGTACCATCATTTGGTCTCATCATTCATAGTATCTTACAGTACCCCGTACTGTTCTCCAAACTCACTATTCAACACTATCTCATAGTACTTCGTACCGTTCGTCGACCTCATTGCTCAACACTCTCTCACGGTACCTCGTGCCGTTCTCTGTTATCAGCACTCAACGCTGTGTTACGGTATCTCATACCGTCCTCTGATCAAATCATGGTACCTCATACCATTTTCTGATTTCAATCCATCTCCTCTTTTACTCTAGGAATTCTCCCTTACGGTCTCAAGCCATATAGACTCACCGTCACTCCTCCTTTCGTTTGAGTCACAAAGATCCTCACTGCTCTAACCACAAGATACTCGTCTTGTGGTTCCACAGAAATATGTGACCTCAACCTCAGCTACTCAATATGTAACCCCACGTAATATGTGGTCTCAATCACATTTACTCATTATGTGGCCCAACAAAGTATGTGGTCTCAACCACTTTACTCGATATATGGTCCCACAAAATATATGGTCTCAACCATATTTACTCGATATATGGTCCCACAAAATATGTGGTCTCAACCACATTTACTCAGTAACTAACTCAATCTCTAAGCCAATAAGGCCTAGATGAACCACTCTAGGTTCTCTCAATTTATAACCACAAGGTACTCTTTATGTGGTTACTCAAGTGTCCTCTGATAACGCTGTCACAAATATCTCATTCTGTGACAACTCCAAACCACACAGTTCAATTCTCAGTATGTCAACTCATAATCAGTTATTGTGTGCAATCAACTACACACTCACCGTCTTTCTCAACTCATACTCTTTTGGCTATCTCAGCCATTTATTTTGATCAATCACAAGTACTAGTCATGTAGCCCCACAAAACATGTGGTCTCAACCACAAAGTACTTGTACATAAAAGTCTCGTCACATCTGTGAAACAACAAACACTATATATACAATATCAAAATTTATATATATATTTACCATGTATATACTCTTTATACACACTTCTCTAAGGTTGTTAAGTACTCGTCAAGCAACCACTTATAATCTCAGTTATATACAATCACAAAGCACTCGTTATATGATATGTAAACATTACTTCAAATGGACATGAGATTCTCATCTCAATGCCGATTACTACATTTTATAACCACAATTCTCTAATACATGTAATCTCAATTGATCTTTTACGTGTCTACATATTTTATACATATTCTATTACATGTATTATCAACAATTAAACACGCGCGACACGTTACATCTAACATGTTAAGTAAAATTACTTGCATACCTCATAGCAACAAAATCTCGTTTCCTCATTAGTTGAACCTTGCGTACCGCGGTTCTCAAATCTTGAGTGTACTCGGCTACACTCACATATCTCAACTCTTAGCTCATGCTCAACATATGCTCAAACTCTTTCTCATCATCAGTTAGAATTTTGCCTCGACCGGGATCTCATCTTAACATCTCATCATCATCGGGAAATTTGCCATCAACAGAATCTCATCTCATATTCAGTTAACATCTCATAATTAGCTGAATTTCTTTTCTTCTCGTTGGTTGATATCTCATATCAGCCAAAATCTCGTCTCATTATCCACTATTGGTCCAACCGGCTCTTACCAATTTCTCAACTCATCCTTCATCTGACTCCATATCTGTATTTACACACAGAAAACAACAAATAATAATATAACATAATAGTTATACTTAACTCATACTCTAACATCTGCAGCCGTATCTTTTCCAAGCATGTGATAGGGGGTCTCTCTTCTTGGTTCAAGTCTAGGACTCTACACTCAAAGACCTAGTTCGCTTAAACCATGCTCTGATACCAACTTGTAACACCCGGTTTCTCATACAAAGTACACCCAAATATTTTCAAACAATTACACATTTAATTGGGTATATTTGCACTCAAACCAAGGATCAAGCTGTTATCATTACAATAATTACACAAAAAGGTCCTTACAAAATATGTGACCAAGTGTTACAATTAAATCTACTTCAGCTAAGGACAGGCTCTAAACTGTCCATCTCTCTTTATCACATGCCTTCCTCTATCACAGCTACAGATACCTGCAAAACAACACAACATTCAAGTGTAAGCTTATAAAGCTTAGTGAGAAATCTCAATCATACTCCAAAATCTCTTTCAGTAAACTCTCTTATCATTCTTCTTTTGCTAGTCTCATTAGCAATATTCACTCTCTCTAAACTCTGATACCTGCAAACATATTAGCTTTACAAACACCAGCTAATTAGTAGTAATATCAACTCAATAAATAAGTATCTCAACTGATACTACTCATAAACTCAATCCCACATACTCGTATGAACTCATTTCACTAGTAATTATGCTCAATTATAACTGTTATCATGGTTGTAGCAATCAAACTCAAAGACTCTTTAAGTCACTCACTCTAGCATATACTCTGATCTTATGCTCAAGTATAGTCTATAACTCGTCTCTTGTTATCCACAATTAACAGAACCACTATAACTCTAAGCTACCGCAATATCAATACAACACACAGACATATGTACAACATATGTATTTACTCAATCTCTATGATTATCTCAGTCATTCAGTATATTCATTCAAACCAAGTACTCGTATATAACAGTGAATTCTAAACATTGTTTAACTCATACAACTTAGTTATCTCAACCGATTAACATGTAGCATAATTCAATTTAGATATAGTCAAACTATACATAATGAATTATAACTACTCACCTAATATCGGCTTGGTACGTGGAACTTCCAATTTACGTGTACCGGGCTTCTGTTCGCTAGACTTGGTTATATCACCATAGTCTAAATCAATTCTTCAACATCCACAATTATCTCAATATCATCTATCTCAAAGATGTATCAATCAAAAGAGGAAAAATGAGTATAAACGGTAAATATCAACTCAATATTTACCGAAACCCCCAATTCCGCGGTTCTACTCATTCAACCGTAGAAACTCGACAATACTCTCACCAATAACTCTAAAGGCATCCACTAACAATCTACTATCAACATATATAACAATATATAACGAAATCACGAAATCAAAGTTAGGGTTTCAAAAATTCCAAACCGAAGAAAATCACTCACCTCGACGAATTAGGAAGCAAGAACGCGTGTACGGGATTAGATTTGCGTCCCCCCATGCATTCCAATGAATCTCCAGGCCTAATTTGACCCAAAATCGCCATATAGAGCTCTCAAAATCGAAAAGGGGAAATGTTTCTTCGAAATGGGTTTTGCTGCATTTTAAAGGAGATCTGCCTCGTAACCCGACCCGGGTTTTGTCACGCACAATTCACTCTTTTATTCTTTGTGTGCAGCACGGTCCGGTTTCTCCAACCCGACCCGGGTTTTCTCGAACACGACCCGGGTTCCTTAACACGACCCGGGTTACTTTTTTTTCCATTTTTATTTCAACCCAACTCGACCCGTGTTTTAAAGCTCGACCCGGTTTGACCTTTCAAGAGCCCAAGTTGTTTCTTTTACTCTTTTTAACATCCAACTTCTCATAGATGGGTTTCTAAACATCTTAACTCGTGTTTTAACTCATCTAATCTCGTTTATATCAAAAATTAAAATAACTCTACCATAATTTAAAAATTACGGTATTACAGAACCACCACCCATTTCCAACTTCCAAAAGTTTTCCCATTTTTTGCTGTGATGAACAACATTCCAAATGTGTATGAATTTAAACTGTTTTGCGTTGTCGTCTCGGTACACATAGTGCGCTTTCTCTAAAATACTTGCTTCGTTTTCACCACTTTTCCATTGATTCACCAAGTTGACGTAAATACTATTGAAACTCATGATGCATTTGTTCATGTTGTTCCATTTGGTGTTGCATTGATCTTTGTTTCGGTATGACCTCCCTTTCTTCATGCCTTTGCGAAACCGTCTCGTAACACGTAATCAAAACCGATCACGATTTTGATTTTTTCCCTTTTTTGGATCCTCCGACACATCGATCCACGCACGAGCTAGCTCCGTCTCCTCTTGAACCGTCCACTTGGTGCTTGGGGCCCGTCCTCTTCTTTGTTGAGGTGCTTGGGGCTCTTCGGGTTCGGATGACGAGTCCGAATTTTCCACCTCTTGCTTGTCTTGGGGCTCCTCGGGTTCGTTTTGGATAGGTGCTTGCTCGGGTGGGCTTTGAGTTTGTTGAAAATTGAAGTTCGAAGATGACGATTGATGAAACGGATTAAATGTTTGTTGGAAAAGTTGTAGTGGCATTATCCCGAATTGCGGATAGAATGGTGCACCGCTCAACATCGGGTTAGGCGAATACATCGGGGGCTTCGAATTGTGGACGATACGGTAGCGGAGACGACGGATCGTACCCAAATATATTTGGGTTGTTTTGCGGATTGTTTGAAGGGTTGTTGGAGGGAATGTTTGAAGACGTCTTTTAAAAAAAATCTGCTCAAAATGTGTGTAAGAATGTGTAAAAAAAACTCAGCTCAATTGTATATATATATATATATATATATATATATATATATATATATATATATATATATATATATATATATATATATATATATATATATATATATATATATATATATATATATATAGAGTAAATGGTTTAAATTTGAAAAAAAAAAAGTAAATTTTTTTTTAAAATGACCGTTGACAACAGTCAACTCGGCCTCGTATCTCACAAACCCGCAAGAGAGAGAAAATGCAAGAAGGTGCCGCTGGGGAGATGCCGCTAAGGCATGCCGTGGTCGCGGGCTGGTGTTGCCGCCAGCATTCTTGCCCACGTCGGATGCCGCCGGTAAAATGGAACTCCACTCCTCACAGCCTAATCCTTTTAAATGCTTTTAGTTTGTTAGCAACAACATAGTCCATTTGCCTATAATCACGACCAATGATTACGCTTTAGTAACAAAATCCAAAAGATTATCATTTAACAACCATGAGCACAATCCGAAAAGCATGGGGCCAAAGTTGAAAGTAGTGCAAGAAAGAAGAATTGGGCAAATAGTAGAACAATATCCAAGCACAACAGAAATATTAAGCCAAAGATCAAGAAACAAAGAGCAAACTAGAAATATATCCAACTTGCTAAGTTTCACTCATCCACTTGTATTATCGAAAAAATTCCAATGAATTGAAGTCTTTGAAGCGGTTCTTTGATGGCATCTAGATCTCTCTTGGTGATTTTAATGAAGCGAGATATCTTAAAGAGAGGCAATGGTCTTATTTCCATTCGTAAAATCTTCAATTACAATAGCTTGACTATTCTTGTAGACGGATCTCTTAAAGAAATGATATAAGAAAAACAATAAACATATATAAGAAAAAGGAGGAAAAAAAAAAACACATTAAAAGAAAATCAACACAAAACGTGTCATGTTCATTGGTGACTTGGCAAAATGTAACAAGATGAATGCAACAAAAAGCCAACCGAAAAATTGGTTAAATGGCTATTTCACAAAACACTAATACTAAACCACCTAAATCAAAGTATAAAAAGTATACCACCACACTGTCATTGTCATGTACAACAAACATTTTTCAACATTTTCCCTTCCACATCCACATCCACTTCCACCACAACAAATCAAAATCGGTAAAAAAAATTCACTAAAAATACACAAATCCCGTTACACAAAAATATAAATACACTTTGCTGATGTGGAAGGTAAAAAGAACCCCATTTAGGTGTGCCCTAAAACGCGTGTACTGACGTACATCCTGTGTTGAGTTTTATCCGAGGGTATTTTGGTCATTTCACGATGAAATTGGTTCGTAAGGGTATGACAACCATGGATGTTTCAAAGCTTCTGAAGCTGAAGGCCGCTTTTTTGGGTTGATTTCGAGTAAATGAGAGACAAAATCAATGAATCCTTGGTCTCCCATTGGTAATCGATGCCTTAATGATGTCTTTTTTGGAATCAGGTATTCCAATCTGTTTGTGTCCTGATTATCAACCAAATACACCAATTTTATAAATAAAATTACTAATTTACAAGAATGGTCCCTGAGTTTCATTATTTTTTGCAATTTTCGGACCTAAACTTTTCGCTTCTGCAGTTTTGATGCTTATTGTGTACTTCTCTGTTAATTTTTTGGAGCTTTTTCAGACGGTGTTTAATTTTGTCTGTTAAGTCTACACAAGGGCAGAAATGTCTTTTTCCACTCTTAAGAAAGACCTGTGAATCTCTGTGTTTAACTTGGCACAGCGAGAAGTAGATATACGGATAGGAGAGAGAATGGGGAAGACCAAGTTAAACACAAACATTCACAGGTCGCGCTTAAAAGTGGAAAAAGACATTTCTACCCTTGCGTGCACTTAACGTATGAATTTAAACACCTTCTGAAAAAGATCCCCAAAGATAAAAGAACAAAACATAGTAACGACCAAATTTGTCAAAAATTGTTCAGGTCCCAAATTTGTTTAAAAAAAAATCACAAAACTGAGGGACCATTCCTGTAATTTACTAATAAAAAAGTTATATAATATATATACCTGGTTACGTTCATAAAGCATGTGGTTTTTGGTGAAGTATTTATGCGTATCTTTTCCCTTTGCAAGCATATCTTGGTCAATTTGACTTACAATCCCAATCACCCGTGCAAGCAATGTAGCTGGTGAATCATTCTGGAACAAAACCTACAAAACACACACACACACACTCATTTTATATTTTTATATATTATTTAAAAAAGAAAAAAGAAAAATGATACGTACATTTCCGGTACAAAGTTCAGCCAAAATGCAACCGAGTGACCAAACATCAATCTTTTTATCATATGGAAGTCCCAAAATAACCTCGGGAGCGCGATAAGATCTTGATTGAACATAAGAACAAAGATGGTCTGTTTCAAAACAACTGCTTCCAAGATCAATCACTTTCACTTCACATCTACTGTAACTCTTCACCAATATATTCTCAGGCTTTAAATCACAATGTATAAGCCCTAATCCGTGTAAAAATTTAAGCGCTTCCAGACATTGTATCGTTATTGACTGCATACATAAACATTAAAAAAAAAAAAAAAAAAATCATTTTTTCCTCGTCTAAATGTGTTGAATGGATAAATGACCATTTTACCCTTGTGCCTCGATTAAGTGGAGAGAAACAAACCTGTAATCTTGGCATTGTGAAATAAACCTCCCCGCCTGATTCTCTATTGAATTTATGGAATTCGTATAAGTTTGCTTTCAGAAGTTCACACACAATTAACAAATGTTCCTGGAAATATAATTCAGTAATTAATTGTTAGAATATATAATTAGGGAAATGGTAAAAAGGGAATTAATTGACTTACTCGGTAATAGAAGTAATCGTAGAGTCTGAGAAGATGGTATTTGTCACCAGGGTCGTGTTTGTTGACATATTTCAGGAGTTTAATTTCATCAAGACTTTGGTCAAAAAAGTCTTTGTTGTTTTTAATAATTTTTACACAGACATCCATGCCTGTGTGAAGGTCGTGTGCTTGAATGGCTTTACTAAATGCAGCGGATCCGAGATATTCGGTTACATGATAACGACCCGCGATTACGGAGTTTAATACAACGTGGAAATTCTTGTCCTCTTCAAAACCAGTTCTGAAAAGTTAATAGATATAGAGTTAATTACATTTTTGGTCCCGTTTTTTCAGTTTTGGTCCTTATTTGAGGTTCTTGTAACATTTCTGGATCCTCTTCCAAGTTAAATGACTGTATTTATGGGGACCAAAATTGTGGAAATAAGATATACTCAAGGACCAAAAATAGTCATTTTACTTGAAACAGGGACCAAAATTGCAAGAGAAATCTTTTTGGACCAAAATAACAAAAACCAGCTACAATCAGGGACCAAAATGTTAATAAATGACATACCTGTTTTTTCTGTGCACAATTTTAAGATTAAAGGTCTCGTATTCTTCCTCTTGAGCCTTTATCTGCTTCACTTGTTCTTGAACAGCAATCGCCTCTTCATCTTCCAATAACGCCCCTGCATCTTCTTCTCTTGAATCATCAACTTTCTCATCCTCCTCCTCTTTCCCAAAATGCCCCTCATCATCATCATCATCATCATCTTCTTCTTCTTCTTCCCTTGAGCTTTTACCACTCTCATCATCTATAACAGGCTTACTAGAAACATTCGACACCTTTCCATTTTTAGGAGGCGGGAAAGAAAATCCACCTTCATTAACATTTTTCACACTTTCCATTATCCTTTTCTCTTTCTTGAAAACACCAACATTCTCAATATCACCCTCACTTTCAAAATCAACAACATCACTATTAATCCCCACACCCATTGATCTACTTCCACCATCTTCTAGAACCTTCCCTTCACCAAACATTAAAACCTCATTGGTAGGTGACACAAACCCTTGCCACACGGGCTCTGAACTCATTAAACTCAATTCCTCTTCATCCATTAATTCTCCATCATATTCAACATGTTCATTGCTTGCTCCTATTGGATCACCAGATAAGTATGAATCTTCTTCTGCAAATGATTGATCATCTTCTTCTTCTTCGGTTTTGTTTGGGGTTCTTTCTTGTGGATCTGGACTTGTTCCATGGTTTGTTGTTTTTTCATTGTCACTTGGGTAATCGATTTCATGAGCTAAAAACCATGTTTCGTCTTCTATTGGTTGTCTCATGTAACCGACATCATCATCATCATCATATTCATCTGAGTCCCAGTATTCATGTGGGTAGTCAACAGAGTCCCCAATAGTTGCAAAACCAGATACAAGATCAGATGTGTCTTCTGTAATTCCTTGACTTATTGACCGCCAACTGCCTCCTACTGGTCTTTTTAAACCTAAATCATTAACAGAATTGTTAGCAAGAAACTCTTTGATTAGAATTTGACAATGATAATAAAAGTGTTTTTGTTGAAACCCGACGATAAAATATCAAAAAGATTATTAATTTATTAATAGGGAGTAATAGTGAAATATTATAGAATGTAGAGTTAGTGATGGCAAAGAAGGGAAAAGAGGGTCTTTTTGCTTAATTGCTACATTAAATGAAAACAAGTGGTTAGAAGGGAAGTAAGTGAAAATAATGTCTAAAAACCTAAAGAAACAAATAGTATGATTCATAAAGCATCCGACCTGTTTAGAATTAAGGGAAAATTGAGTGCTTTTTTGGAGAGAGAAATACCCTTATTGAGATTGGACAGTATTTGAACTGAATTTGTTACAAATACACACGAAGACCATCATTAATTGATACCACCACCGTTTTACATTTGTATTTTGAAGCTTATCAGAAAGGGAATAATGATAATTAAGAAAAAAAAAAGCTTAAACCTTTTTATCCAAATATCCATAATAAAAGCATTGTTAAAAGATGGGAAACATAAAATCCAAAAAAAAAAAAAAATCAATTTGAGAAAGGGGAATATAGAATATTTATGTACCTGAAGAGCTTATTTCTTGACCAATAGGAACATCAAGAAACGATCCAATAAGATAAGCATTGTCAGTATTAAGAATCTGTCCAGGCCCATCATCATGTTCATGCTTCTCTTCCCAATTCATACTTGAAAGTTTCTCAGTTGACTTTAGTTTGACAGGTGGCAGTCTAGGTAGTTCTTCCTTCTGATTCTCAGATGTCTCACTTCCTCCCTGAGTTTTTGCAAAGTACAATGCTCTTCCAACTTCATTTTCTTGTTCTTTAATTGCTGCCCTAATGTCTGCTTTTCTCTTTCCATCTTCTTTCTCACCAACACCATAACTGGTTGATGCATCTCCTTCAGGAAAAGGGAATACTGTTTTTATAGAGCAATTGAATTCATCGTTTCTTGACCATGGGTTATCCACAAAACCATCTTTTTGACAATTAATCCCCTTAGGATCAATAAGTTTATCCATAATCTGCTGTTTTGGTAACAAATTTGTTTTACTAGTGGTTACAGGTCCAAGAAATGACACTTTTCCATCCCCAGAAAAACCTGTTTCTGTATTGGAAACTTTAGTTGGATGAATCTTTGATTGAGAAGAAACTTGATACTCCTTCACATTGTCTGTTCTGACACCATTAATTTCATCATCATCATCGTCATCATCATAGCCATTAGTTGGATTGAACCTCCATGTATACAAATCAAGAAGATTGTCCTCTGAACCATTAGAGAAAACAAAATTCTTACTTCTTGCTTCAATCGGCTCACTGTTATGCTCTCCTTCAAAAGAAGCGATTTCCCATTTACTATCTAATCCATTCCTTTTTGTCCCAAATTCTATCTCTTTCACAATATGCTCCTCTTTAGAAACTTCATCACTTGTTGAAGAACTTCCTCGGTTGCCAGATGTGACAGGTTTTACAGAATTCTCCTTTTCTAATAATTCCCCTCCTAAGTTGTTCTCTTCAAGGTTTAGACCTTGCATAAATCCATTCAAATCAGGCCGGTTATCAATCTCACTTCGCAATGCTGCTTCAGCCCTAGCAAAGTTATTCCTTCTAAGAAATTCAAGTATGACATCGACCCTTGAGTCTGCCATATTCCAACTGCAATAGAGGTGCAATAGCATTATACTACAAGAAAGAATTTCTTAGATAAACCATAAAAATTCCAAAGAAAAACAACACAAGGAGATCAAATACTCAATTAACCCCAATCATTTTACATTTGAAACTACCAGGTCTGACATAGAAAAGAGAGAATCCATCCGTTTGTAACGGAAAAAGCTGATTGATCTTCTACACAACGACTCAATTTCAAATCCGATGTTGGAGCTTCCTCGGGAGCAACTTTAGGTGGGTTTAATCATATAGGCTCACATAAAACAATCATATGTAATACAAACAGTAAAGAACAAGAAGGCTTACCTAATTCCACATAAATTATGTGCCGAATCGTACGTTTCGAGTGCGGATCTTCTTCTCGGTAACCCTAAATAACAACTTTTTTTCCGTCAGATTTAAACCTATTTATATTTCAAAATTTCCAATTGAAGGTTTCAAATGGAGAGTGAAAGGAGAGGCATATGGAGAAATGAATGAGGGCGATGCGGATTAAGAGCTGTAAGTATGAGTTTTTCGCTTATCGCCAATGGCGAAGGGGGGGAAGATACCCTAGGCAGAGAGAGTTGAAGCATTTACTCCATAAGCGACCTCTTTGTTTTTTCTTTATTTTGGGAATATTCCCCCACGCTTGAGGGGTAATTTCAGCTTCCTCATTAATTACGTAATAACCATCAAATATATTTTATCAAGTACTTGTTCCATAAACCGATCCATTTGGCACAATCAATAAAGCAACTTGATGAGAGCCATAAGGGCTAAGGCGGCTTCAGATTAAACGTTACACATCTCAAAAAAGTTCCAAGGTAATTCATATTAGATCAATAAGTTTGGGCCGGTTGGTAAGAGTATCCGTTATACATTCCACGCAGGTGGCGTGAGGACTGACGTGGCTGGTTGACACTTTGTGGAACACCGCCTCGGGGTGGCATGGACCACGGCTGCGTGGAGGAGCGTGGATGGGAGAACGGCTTGGCACGGCAAATGTGAACGTTGGAAAGGAGTTAGCCGTTGGCTAACGGCTATTTAAAAAAATATTTTTTCAATTACCTCTATATATATATATATATATATATATATATATATATATATATATATATATATATATATATATACACACACATACACATCTCATATATTTCTCATACACACACATATGTATTATTATAAAAAATGGCTGAGGTGGAAAATAGAAACATTCGTTGCGGACGGAGTCAACAAGAAGAGGCAGCTTTAGCAACCGCCTTCATCAACATATCTAAAGACGACACTGTGAGAAACGACCGCGGTTTCTGGGAACGTATAGCGGAATCGTTTCACAGAATTTTGGGCGCAATACAATACGGAGTATGGATCACCTTCGTTTCAAATGGAGGCATATGTCAGTTCAATTGTATAAATTTAACCAGATTTACACACCACTATCGGCGAACCGACAATCGGGGACCATCGACGCTGAGAGCGTTGAGCAGGCCTTACAAGAGTATCGGGTAACACACGACACTGATTTCACGCACCTCGATACGTGGAATGTTGTCAAAAATTCACCTAGGTTTCGCTGATCGTAGTTAGCTTTTAATTATCGTATTTAAAGTTTTAATTTATCATATCTAGGATTTAAGTTTTCGAGTCGATGTAGTTTAATAATTTTAGGCTTGTAATTTAAATTTTGAGTTATGTAATTTATTTTTAATGAATTAAAAAAATTATTGTATTTTGAATTGTATATATTTTTCTAATTAAAAATTAATCAAAAACTAAAAAAATAATATGATGTGGAGTTGTGGGTATTTTCTTGGTGGTGTGGTAAGGGAGTGGAGATGATATGGCGGTGATGTGGCATCACTTTTCATGTGAGAAGCAAAGGAGCATACCCCATAGCCTAATTAAGAGAACTTGATAAGAAAATATTTGATATAGACTTTGAGAGAAAAAATGATCAAATAAAAACATAGTAAAAGATTATAAGTAGACAAAAACTAAATTCTTAAATGTTTGACATAATAAATAATGGTATATCGGCTAACCGTTCTAAAAGAATAGATAAAACATGAAATTTTGGTGTTAGCGGTTTTGGTGTCAACATATGTTATTAACTTTGTGAAAGCTTTTCAACCGGGACCGGTTATTTACATTTGCAAGTGGTACATGTGAATAGGGTCCATGCCCAAAAACTTTTCAAATCCTATAATATATAGAGGTCCAAACATTTTCTGATTTAGGATACATAACTATTAGGAATGCCGTCAAGCTCAGTCACACAACAGGAAATCAAAAACTGCATAAAACGGTTCAGTTCCTTGATTATCGGCTCTAAAAAACAATTATGGCGAAATATTCAGATACCTTGCAACTAACCCAGAAAGCCAGAGTTCTTAATCTCATATATCAACTATCAATTTACTATCTTGGTTAGATATCAACAGTGCCCATTGGAATGGGCACTGTGACACAAGCATTCATACAAACTGTTAAGAGTTTAATACTTCTATAGCATATAAAATTTTGTTGATTATTTCTATTATTGTTGCATCTATAAAAAGAATTTATTCCAAATTGAAGTTATTAAAGTCATACTTACGATATACAATGACACGATAATGACTTAATAGATTGGCTTTGATGGCTATTGAGAGCAACCTTTTGGATAAAATTCTTTATGAATACGTAATTGAAAATTGTCTCAACGAATATTAGAAGGATGATAGTTTTCAAGTAGAATCAAGTTTATTTTTTGTGTAATATATTGAACAAAAATTTTGTCTTTTAAGTATATTACAAGTTGAAATGAAAATTTAGGATTTTATTGTTTATATTTTTAGAATTTACAACTTTAGGGCCTACTTTTACTAAATTGCACAAAATCTTCAAAATCTCATGACGGCCTTGCTTTCAGCCCGCAATAATCCCTAAATTTTCCATTTTTGGTTTAAATTTTTTGTATTTAAAGATAATGGCGACTTTTGTTATACAGAACTCCTCAATAGATAAGATGAACTTTTTAAGTCAAAAGTAGAATTTGTGTGCTATGTGATTTAAAACATTAATCTCGTTAAGTTGATGCTTATGTTTTTGTTTGAATAATTATTAATTTACTAGGTTAGATACATGTGAATTGTATATGTTTATTAAAAGAAATACTAAATATGAAGGAGTAAATATCATTGAGTAAATATCATTCATTTTTTAAACAATATTTTCTAATAGGGTGTAACTAAAATAAGGAACTGGTATGTACTTTAAATAATAAAGAAATATTGTTCAAAATAATAGAAAAATAATCATAAATCATAAGTTTTCGAAGACCGACTATGTATGAAAACTGTTGTCTTAGAAACAAACTCACAAAAAGATAGGTTTTGCATCATATCAAAATCATTATCTTCACATGTTTGTCATATAAGAGTAATCAATGTATACTATGTTATCCAAGTAAGAATAAAGATGCTCTATATACTGAAAAACAAGCATATGGTTTCTGAAACCAAGTTAATGCTTGGTCTCCTTGCATGTATTCACATACTTCACTGATTACTTCATTACCCAATTATTTTGAAGCCTCGGTATAATAATTGGATCCATCTATTTGTATATATGGGTCTTTCAATTGATGGGGTGTAGTGGTATCACTTGATATTATGTAACTATCTTTTCAGGAATAAATGTATAATCTTTCATTTGTCCTTTAATAGTCCCCACAAAAGACATTTTAATACTCTATAGGGAAAATATGCCATAAAAGATATTGAACTTAAATGGACCTAAATATGAGCTCTTGTACTGGCTCACATGTTCTTTGTGGTCTCACCCCCTTTACCAATAATAAGACCAACCTCAAAGTATAAACCCCAAAAACCAATTAAATAGCACTTACAATGCATATCTAATAAGCTTAAATAAAATTTAAACATAAAATACCTTGTTGTTTGGTAGGTTCTTCATAGATTGTTTAGCCCCACCTGACTCACCAGGCATTCTTATAGAAACTATGCTTGAATTGAACCTCCTGACTCAACCTGAAATCACCAACCTAACAAATAAATAAATTGATAAGTATAAGAAGATTATTTATATTGAATGCAAGTGAATGAAGACCGTAACAAGCACATTTATTATTAATTGCTCGACTTTTGTTGTTGATTCTGAAGAACCTATTAGCTCAACTACACGGGTAAGTAAATGGGGATTTATGTTCATATCTTTGGTAACTTGGATCTTTGCTCTAGATTGCAGCTGAATGTATTTGATAGTCTCTTCATCTTTACCAATGATCACACATATGCTTCTATTTGAGATGCCAGTCTATTTATTAGGTTGACATAATCGTAAGAAGAAGATATAGAAGTATTGGTTGAATAATGCGTTTGTCCATAATCTACCCTTACATAATAGTAAACAATTAAGAGGCGATTTAGTTTTACATTAACACATCTAAAAATTTTCTATAAAAGAAACCTAAAACTATTTGGTTCAATTATCTAAGCCTATATAATCATGAAAATGAATTATTCCTTATTGAATAATTCCTTTATAATTCTTGTTAAACAATAAGAATATTTTTTATTCAATATCATGTATGTTTAGTCAAATATACACAAATGATGTGTTTATGTCTGAGATAAAGCCAAGTTACCAATGTAATGATCTCGATCGCAAACCTTAAATCGAAAAGGTGCAAGAAATATGAGATTAGAGTAAGGAATTAAACCTGCAGGACCAGAGCTCAAACCTTTGATATCATTGGAATTATATTTGTGGCCACCTTTGTCATTCTCAAACTCCAGTTTCTTGGCATAAACGTCGTTGAAGATACAAATAGTGATATTCATCCCTATGAAATGATATCTAATGGTTTGAATGCATTACATTTCATATCCAATGTGTACTTCAATCGAAATCTTGTTTATTTAAACATTACACATAATAACAACCTACTTTGTTGTCTTATCTAATTATAACATCCTATTATTCTATTTCTTCGCGTTTAGGTTTAAGCATCTAATTTTTTTGCATCATATCACATCAAATGACTACTATAGTATGTCTTAATACACTTAATATACTTGCAGGTAGGTTATTTAAGTTGCATATCACTTGTTTTCTTCTTTACTCTAATATTATATGATTTGTGTGATTTTTGTCCCATTTTTGAGCCTAGTAGGAATATACTAGCCATTTTCCTTATCCATTTCATAATTCTCATTGCAAACATATAAATTTCATTTTTTTTAACTTGCTTAAGCATAAATTCCAATATAACTTGATCATAGGAGTATTTTGGCATTGCTTGCAAATTGTCCTCCAAATTTTACTACATATCCATACACTTTATGTAATTATCATATTATTGCAATATCGTATGAATTCACTTTCCATTGTACTTTAAATACACTTTATGTAATTATCATATTATTGCAATAACTCATGAATTCACTTTCCATTGTACTTTAAATACATGTAATAATATATAAAGGTATTATTTCCATATATTACAATCATGTAATTCATGATAAATACATATAGCTCTATGAATCCACTTTTGTCGTATTTTAAAATGTCGTGATATTGTACTTTGGGGAATTGTATGAACAGTCATCCTATATGTATATTAACAAGTTCTTTTATTCATTTCATCATGTAATGTAGGTTATAGATGCCATTAAACTCAAGTGTTATTCCTTGATTGATCTTCACTATCTCTTATTATACCTTAATATCTTAAATTGAAATTTTAGGATGTTACAACGTAAATACATTTATTATATCTGAATCATATACATATACATACTTTATCATTTCTAGGATTTCTACATGCAAATTCTTAAACAATAAGGAGAAATTTGAAGTTAAAACAAATAGAATCCTAATGGCTAAACTAAATAATTATCTAACACTAGATTAAGGGGTTATCTTAATGTTTGTCAACATTCTTTTCTTAACCTCATTTTATCTCCACATTCTGGGATCACAACTACATTATTTTATTATCTACTATATTTAAGTATAAAACACTATGGTATGTATATATATATATATATATATATATATATATATATATATATATATATATATATATATATATATATATATATATATATATATATATATATATATATATATATATATATATATATATATATATATATATATATATATATATATATATATATATATATCAGAATCATTTTATAACTTTGTTCATTCCTATGGAACCTAATTACCTATTGTTTTACCAAGTTTTCATATTGAATTTATTTTTATAATACTTACACCTTAACTCTTAGAACTTAAAGCATAAGTATAATAATTTCTAGGTCTAGAATTTTAAACCCAAGATAATTATATTTCAGTTTCATCATTATGTAATATCAATTACTAAGTACAAGTCTTTCTATATTAAGACATGTAAAGATGAGATACTGAGATTGAATTCTAAGGGCTTATTTAACTATCAGTATTAATCAAAACATCGTTATGAGAAATTCCACATGATAATCCTTAAATAATGATTAAACATTTAAAGTTATCATCTGTGGCTGTTTTTTCCCAACACAAGAACCCAAATAGTTGTGTGAACTTCTTATAGAATAGAATATGATTCTCAACTAGGACTTAAAAAATGTGTGAGAATAATGATTTGTGGTGCGGGCAAGAGGAATTATCGCTAATAAGGGATAATTGCATATTATCCATTAACATTTAATCCCCATGTATTTGATAAGATCTTCTACAAGTAATCGTTGATGTTAAAACAATTTTGATTTTGAAATTTTACAAAAAAACCCCTTAATTAATTAATTTCAAAATCAAAATCTGAACTGAGATTTGAGGGACATAACAATTAGTTATCCATCGATCGGTATTATATTTTATCGAGATGGTTATAAACAAATATGGTTGCTAAGTTTGCTAACTCTATCTATGCGTTTTTTCATTTATACACATACTATGAACATTTCTTATATGTGAAGGATTTTTATAGACATTGTTGGTTTTAGAATTTTAACACATGTATCACTAGTTTAATGTTTCTCTTCACTTTAAGTGCATCTTTCCATCATCCATACGACGATGGTATGCTGGAGACTTTGACTCTTTATCCATACTTCAATTAGTGGTTGAACGTCTCCACTCTCCACCGTAAGAAGTTTTTGTGTTTTTTTTATTATGTATGGTATAAAACAAAATTATTTTGAACGTTTATATTTGAGTATAGGATTAAATTGTATTTTGTTAGGCTGTTACGACTTAAAGTGATACAATGACCCCGACATTAATGTATAAAACAGAGATGATTAGATAATGTTAACATAGATACATTTTAAGAAACGAAAATAAAACAATGAAAGATTTGTGGAGCGTGCGATTATTTCATAGTCAAAGAGGTATTGGTTTCATTTCGTAAACTGGTAATAGTTTCAACAGAAATAATTTTGTTAAAAAAAATTAACTCAAAAACAATAAAATAGCATCTTAATTTTCTTGCATATGAATCTTCATTTGTCCATCTTATAAATGTACCAACAAAGATTTTCACCGTGTATAATCTATAAGAAAATTTATATTTGAAATATATGATTTAACTGTGAACCTATATATTTCACCGGTTGAAAAAAGTATTGAAACAAAGTTGCAAGCTTTTACCAAAACATGCATCATCTGAGTAGTATTGCTATCCTTTTTTAAAAAGAAATTTCCATTCCGACCATTGCATCCTCTCATAATGAAATAAAAAAACTATTTATATCATCGGTTGTTGCCTGTTTTAAAAGCCGATAATTCGGCATTATGTTTAAAAAGAAAACCTCGAAATTTAAGTGTTGGTGGTTTGTGACTTTGTGTTTTGAAACTGAACATAAAAATTGAATCAAACAATATGTAACTAAAATATATAAATTTATAACTTAATTATCTATTAAAGGTTCTTTCGGTCAGAAATTCGTTGCAGTTAGTTGTATTGTTAGATATTTCTAAAATCTTTTGTTTTATACACTTGAAAATTCAACAATTATTTTCTCATCTTTTTAAAGTTTTTACTTCAACAAGCCTATGTAATCGATTGTATTTTTATTGCTTAATGCAACCGAAAAGAACAAAAGAAAACGAAAAAAAAAAAAAACAAAAAACAAACTTGATCCCAAGAAGTAAAAAGTGAAAACAAAGAACTTATTAATTTATTAAATACTTAAATAGAATGTTTTATTTTTCCACCTTCCATAAAAAAACATACATGCACGAATTAGCCTAGAGGGAACGTTACTTGTTAAAATATTGGAAGTTGCAACCACCCCATCTGTCCTCTCTTCCACTTTGTCTCTACACCTTCATAAAACCCCTTATAAATTGCATCAAAATCATCACATATTAGTTACACATAACATATATGCATCAAGAATCCTAAAATGAAATACATGAGGCTTCACAAGTCCAACGTTCAGGAAAACGAGCACGATTTCACCACAGAAAATAAACAAGCATCAAACGATGGTCAAAAGGTCAAACGACTCTCGGAAGCAATACAAAAACTCTTAACGTCTCGTGATGCCATGCGGACTCGCCACGTGGCGAAAGGCGAGGCTGGGAAAAGAACTAATGGATAAATTCAAGTGAGGATCCGGTTGTTTTAGCTCATATGGGGTTTGTTTTCTTGGTTTAATGCTCTCGCCAACTATGTATGCAAGTTTGTATGTTATAATAAAGAAAGAGTAAATTACAAAATTGTCTCTGTGGTATAATAGGAATTATAAATTTGGTCTAACTTTCGATTTTGTTGTATGGGCAATCTTTGTGGTTTTAATTTGTTGCGGTTTTGGTCCCTCTAACTAACCTGTTATCTATCAAAAGTTAAAACTTATAAAATAACTATTTTACCCATATTTTGTCATTTCCTTGTTTTGTCCTTTGGATAGGTTTATTACATTTAATGATTAAAAAAGCGTTACTTATGGTAAAACAATGGAAGCGTGTTACATATTTTTGGCTAAATGACAGATTTTATCCATTTGGTTTGGCAAGTGGCGACCCTATAAAATTATTAATAACAAATGTATAAAGCCTGTTACCCTTTTATAGCACCTTGTAATGGAAGTCTTTAGTCTTTTTTTCCCTATCTCCGTATAAAATTACTGTTATCGGGTAATTTAATTTCCTCATCCATTGGAAAACATTACAATACGGGATATATACACAGAGTACAACATATGGGCCGACATATACAAAGGGCCACAACTAAAGGACTATACAAAAACATAATATAACAATTGGGCTGCCTAATATAAATGTCCGCTTACAATTACCATCTTACCCTTACGTATACATTTGTTATTAACGAGCGGAAGGGAGCCGCGCGTTGCTGAGGTTAAGGAAGTCAACAAATTAAAACTACAGGGGTCAAAACTGTAATAATGTTAAACTGGCAAACAAAACTATGGGGACCAAAATTGTAATTAATAAAAATTAAAACTATAGGGACTAAAACTATAATTATACAAATTAAAACTACAGAGGTAAAAATTGTAATAAACTAAAATGGTAAAACTACAGGGGTAAAAATTGTAATAAACTAAAATGATACTGTTCATTGTAGACAACAATTATATATATATATATATATATATATATATATATATATATATATATATATATATATATATATATATATATATATATATATATATATATATATATATATATATAATATCGCCATTTTATTGAATGATTGATGTTGGGATTTTGAGTGGTTGTCGACAGGGTGAGTCACATTGTGTGTCTAGCGTATATCATTTCTTTTGTTTCGGTCCAAAAATGAATATTTTTTCTAAAATGGTGTTTATGGTCATATTTCTTTCCAAGTTTGGTCCTCAACTTAGCTTTGCTATTGAGATTTAAGTCACCGTATAATAGTGATTTTACACATATTTTTATAGCATTTATATTTATATTTTTATTAATTGCTATTATAAAAACCACTATGAAACCCAACACCACAATAGGGCATGTTCTGTACGTAACTTTTGAAATCTTTTAGCTTTTAAGAAAAAATTTATTCGACGATAGGAGCTTTTAGTTTTTATTTTAAACAAAAAACACTTGATCCAAAAGTTACTTCAAGTAGCTTTTGAAAGCTTTTAGCTTTTTAGAGCTTTTAACTCTTGACTTTTATATTATTTTTCACTTTTAAAAAAAACTAACAACTACTTTGGCAGCTAATTTTACCGAACACTTCTGCACAGATAAAAGCTACCAGCTAGTATTGTCAAACACACTCACAATCTGATAATCCCCAACAATATCGTCACTGGAAAGATGGGGAAGAGATCACATTAGGCCATCCTATCGTTCCTCACTCCTCAATTTTTCTCTGTCACGTCAGCAGCCAGTCAGCACCCATCACTCCTCTCTTCACCCCTGAAAATACATCTCTCACTCCTCCATTCACCTCCTAGAAATTGTTATCTCTCACTTTCCTTCACTTTTGATACAATTTATGTTTTATGATGCAAAATGTACAAACCATATGGAGTTCCTTTCTTTCCTTGCTCAATGAAAACTTCCCCAGCGGGGAGAAAAATAAGGGGACCCCTTGGGAGGCGGGTGGTGTTCCCTGCAAAGGAAGGTGCTCCCCGCACCCACACCCCAAGGCCTTAAGGAGGGACAAAATGGTAATTTGAGTGACTCAACAGTTTAAAATTAACATAGTTAACTAGTTAAGACGGGGACAAACGTAAGGGCATTTTTATAAAAAAAATATTTCTTGTTGGGCCCAAACCAAAAAAATTGGCATACTAAATGGACAATTCTTGCGGTTTACTCTCTATTCAATAATAATGAACATAGCAATAACAAATGTAAAAATATAGGGTAACATGTTTATTTTACACGGGTTTAACAGCCAAAAACCAATGGCATCCATTAGAAGGGCGAAAAAGCATTAACAAAACTTTATTATAGAGATGCTAGTCAAAAATTCTTTGGAGGGACGAAATCCGTAACTTTCATCAAACCTCAGGAAGGAATCTGGCAATTAAGCCTATATTTTTTCATATCTCACTCGGGTTTCTTCAAAAATTATTGGCGTACAATGTCATTGGATTTTTGTGAATTCTTACTTAGTACATAACTAGATGATACATCTAACAAATGCTTAGATTCCTAGACACATATACAAGCTGCATCAAATTTGGTAGTTCTTATAAATAAAGCAATGAAGCAACAAATTAACTTACACAAAAAACAAAGTCTCAATAATGTTCTTATACATAAGCACTATAAAATACAGTAATTTTGGGTTAATGCAATACCTAATCAATGACGTGCTTTGGGTCCATTTTTAGGAGGGGATAACCTGTTTTTTGACCATTCTTCTAAAGCTTTACGGTGAAGACCATTCATTCGAATATAAGGTCTTTTTTCTCTGATTAATTTCTCGGCATTTTTCCAGTCATCAACAACACCCAAAGCCACCAATAAAGCACACATCACCGCCACACTTCTTCCATGACCTAAGTAAATCGATGGTTTTAGTGCAACTACTAAAGGGTATTCAACGATGTAAGAATCAAAAGGTAAAGTGAGATTGAAATGAATTACCATAAGCACAATGAATGAAGATTGGAATATTCTGAGTTCTCTTTCTGCAAGCCCATCGAACAGCTGATTCCATGGCACCTGGATCAGGCGACCTTGTATCCCACGTTGGAACACACAAATAACCATTCCGAGACATACCAGAAACCCTAGGTAGCTCACAGGTGCAATCTATTACCGCAGGGTTACCCGGCGGCATTTTTTCCGGTGAAGAAGGCCACCCACCAACGTACAAACCCTTAGACACCTCGCTGTAAGGGGCTTCCTTGCTTTTCAACCTTCGAAGCGCTGAAAACCCTCGGACGAAATATAAGTAAGGGCTGAACATGAATAAGGCCCAAATTGGGAACGATCCGTCTGTGTTTTTACCCAAGAGCATTGGTAAATCGATTAAGGGATGTGAAGCGAGTGAAACAAGCAATGATATTAAAGCTGCGTAAAAGAAGGGGAGTGATAGTAAAGTAAACCCTTGTAATCTTAAATATGCGAACATTGTGAATAGAGTTGCTGCTTTCAATCCGATTAGAACAGATAATCCAACCCCCATATCTGATATCGAATCAAACGCAGAAAACAAAGAAGAATTAAAAGGGTTTTTTCGTTTAATTTAAAGGAGGTATTCTGATCGGAATGGATTTGCTCCGAGTAACGTGGGAAACGATCTAACGAAGGAGATGCTGAATGAGTGAATGGAACTATATGCCCAATTGCCCCCCGTGGTTTTGTTTTTCAAATTTATGTCATATGTTTCCGGTTACCACTAAAAATACTTTACTAAATCTTCCAACTTTAATATCTTTTAGAGTAAATTACAATTTTAGTCTATGTGGTTGTCATGAAATTACACTTTCAGTCATCCTTTTGAAATCTCACATCCAGAGTCCCTGTGGTGACCAAAAACTTGCAGAGACGGTCCCTCCTAGGGTTACAGTCTTTTTCCTTTCGTTAAATGACTGAATTGTCTAAAATGCCCTCAGGAAACAAAACTGTATTTTACTTCTCTCTTTATCCTAAGGCCACCGGAGGTGATAAACCAATCGGAAAGCCAGCGGGGATCACTTCACCACGCATTACTACACCATCATCACTCCCAATCAAATCGATCACTCATTTATGAAGATTGTTAGACAGAGAGAAATGGAAGGAAGGGCAGTCAAAGGAAGAAGGCAGTGTGCCGTTCAGTCAAAGCCGATTTGCAGTTTCCCGTTGGTAGAATCGGTCGTTTTCTGAAGACAGCAAACCAAAACTACGATCAGGGTTGATTCCGGTGCCGATGAATGGGATTGTGGCCAAGTGAACCATGAACACAGCAAACCCGATTGGAAGGGGTGCCAACACCTATAATTCCAAACAATTATGTCAAAAGAAAGAAGAATAAACAAGAATCGTGAATGGGTGCAGAGTAAATAAATACTTACTGGGACATGGGAATCGCGAGCATTTCTCTTGGGATCGGTGGTGGAGAAGACGGTGTATACGAGGGCAAATGTGCAGATGATTTCTACACCCAATCCAGTGCCTTTACTGTAGTCGTCGGCAAGCTCATTGTCGCCGCCACCGTAAGTATTATAATAAGTCTTTTGGAAAGCCTTAACCAGACCACAACCACAACCACAACCACAACCACAACCACAACCACAACCACAGATAGCACCCAAACATTGAGCCACAATGTACATCACTGCCCTGGGGAGTGATACCTTCCTGGCCAAGAACCCAAATGTGACCGCAAGGTTAATGTGTCCTCCTGCAAATGGGAAACAATCGTCAAAATCCATTCTATTATTACGGTAGTGAAATAAAGAGTACTATAAGATCAAAAACAGAGACTGGAGATGTTGGCGGTGCAATAAACGAGGACGAAGATCATGCCACCGAAGGCCCAAGCGATGTTGAGGATTCCAACGCCACCGCACTGGGCGGAGCTGTGGACGGGATCGGTCTGGGACTTGTAGCCGATGACAGTGAAGACGGTGATGTAAAGGAACAAGAGGGTGGCAATGAACGTTGATTTAGGTTAAAAGTTTGTGTAAGTTGCAGTTTTAGTCCCTGAATTTTAGAAAATAATAAATATAACAAAGGAACAAAAAGGAGGGGCATTTTACTCTTTTTACTGGCATCTAACGGAGCAAAATAGACGGTAACCCCAGGAGGGACCGTATCTGCAAGTTTTTGGTCACTACAGGTACCATGGATGTGGGATTTCAAAATGATGACTGGGAGTGTAATTTCATGACAACCACAGGGACAAAGTTGTAATTTACTCAATGTTTTATAACATGTTTTGTGAGAAATTTTGATTATTGTCGCTATATAATTCAGTTTGTATAAAAACAATTGTTTTATTTTTAGGGCATACATTTAGATGACTAAGTATTTCGGTTCTTTAAAACCAAAACATATGATTTCTTAGGTAGCGTTAGGTTTTGAAGACTAGAGGGAATAATGACTGAAAAAGATACTTAGGTATAGAAGACTATCAGTTCTCAACTCTTCCAACTATGTGTCGTATTAGTTTTTATTTCTTCTTTCACTTCCATCTTTCTTAACCAACAACACTAAGAAACCAATCTTTCACAACCTACTCTCAATGTTCAAGATTGAAGCATATGGTACAAGGGTACAAGTATAGAGAGTGAGATGATAATGATGGTGGAATCACACCGCTATCTATCAATCGTGAACCGCAGGTGGTGGAGCCATGGTACTGCCAATACCGCACCATCTTTCACGAACTCAATGCCATCTATAGTCCGCTCTGTATGGCCTTACGATTGTGTTTGTCATAGAAGGAATAAAGACCAATGGTATATTTGGCAAAATTAGTTGAAAGTTGGAAGTCGCAACTTTTATCTGTATGAATATATTTGACAAAAGTAGTTTTATGGATATGCAAAATTACATAAAACATAAAAGCTAAAAACCCATACAAGCTAAAGGATTCTTTGTATTAAAAGTTTTTTCCTTCTAAAATGAAAACTTCAAACTAGTACTTCCAAACAACGAGATTTCCTTAATTGGAGTTATTTTTCTTAAAATTCTTAAAAGCTCGTTATCAAACATATCCAAGTCAAAATAAACTAAATTTCTATATTTTAGTACAAACCCTTTAAAACCCAGTTTCTTTTTTTAGAAAAACAATCATATACACATTAAACCTTCACATAATATATTTCTTGAATCACAATATTCATCTACCGATCAAACCGTCACCAATATCTCATATTTGTGAACACGACAATATGTCAAACCATAAATACCTTTCTAAAATCAGCAATTATTATGAAATTAAAAAACATGAAACCAATGAAGAACTTTCAAGTCAACAAAGCGATATTATTTTTTATTATAGGCAAACATCAAATGCTATAAATGTGCATCACTTTAAACCCAAAGAGATCAAATCAAATTAAAAATCATTTATGATTTCTATCATCCATGTCTTTCGTTATAAATGATGGTGTCTTCAAAAAGCAAAACAAGGAATAACAAGAACACACATATATGCAAAAATCCTTGTAGAAAAAAACCACAATGCACTACTTGTATTATTGTATAAAATCAACAAGCATAAGAAAAGGGGAAGGGGTGATGATTGCCTATAATGAGAGAAGATTATAGAGTATAATGAACAATGACACCCTAATGGTTTATTTATAGCTTTACAAAAGTGTAATCACATAAGGTGTCAAATGTAGCATAATTTGGAGTGTTGTCTAAATAAAATAATATGTTAGTAGATGCAACCTTTATGAAAGTTATGCAAGGTAGGGTTTTTGGAATACCTTCAATAAACTCCACCTTGAGATGAAATTGATATTGAGCAAAAGAACCTTCAACTTTCATAATAATCAAAAAACAAATAGTGTTAAATGTCCTTAAGGACTTAAACTTGAATACCAATCAAACATGAGCAAGGTTCAAACTTGGACATAAAAGTAGGCTTTGTCATAACTAAATTAACGAATTTCACCATTTTGGATTTACCATGTTGAAGAAGGGGTGATGTTTATCAAAATTGTAGGTGTAGTAGAACGTGTAATTGTAGTGCCTCTAACATACTAGAGGCCATTAGACTTTCTCAAATCGACTTTAACCATAACTTGGAAACCTTTTGTAATCTTTAAAACACCATCTCTACTTGAATATTCATAACCCTTCTTGTGAAATATGAGATTTCTCTTCATCGTAGGAATGAACAGGACATCATCTAAAGTTCAATCATGACATCGAACATGTTGAAACAAATGGTGTCAATACCTTCAATATTGTATTAAGAATTATCCAAAAAAAGAACAGAACCATCATGTTGAATTGGTTCAAAGTGGTAAACCATTATTTCTTAGAACACATATGGTAAGTACAAGTAGAATAAAAAATTCACCCATCATTAGCATCAACACATCCAACAATAACAATAAGAACCTCTCCATCATAACTATCGCCATAATCATAGTTGGTTTCACAAAAGATATGACGTTTGGGAAGGGCTTTTGATCATGGTTGGTTTCACAAAAGATATGACGTTTTTAGAAAACACGAATGTAACACCCGACTTTTAAAACAAAAACACCCCTGAAAATTTTTCATTTTTAACAAAGGTTTCAGTACTTAAAACCATAAACAAAGGGGTACATTTTAATAAAAACGGGTATAAGCGTATCAAGGAGAGTATATAATACCATAGTCTCCTTTGAAGCCGGGCTGCTACTGACAGCATCTACAAGTCCACTTCTTGAGTCACGGACTTTATCCTTACCCCTGTCAGGGTTATGCTAACCTGCAGGGACATTTAACAAACGGTATGAGCTACAAAGCTCAGTGAGTAATCGTAACCTGCAAATAACATGTATCAAATATATTCGTATATCTGTCTGGATATCGAATCCAAACTCATAGCCTTACTGGCTGACCATATATCTCTTAGGATTTCACATCCTAATTTTGTAGCCTTACAGGCTACTTCATTACAACCTGCAATTATCAAACCACATCAGTTATTTGCACAGATAATCATATCTATCGTTTCTGTCCCATGTTTCTTAGTCACAATGGACTGCATCATATGTCATGGCTATATAAGCCGCACCAAAACATTATCAATATATAAATCATAGCCAGCAGGCCGCACCAGCTGGGTTCAATAACCCGATATCATAGCCAAAAGGCTGCACCATGTTCCTGTAACAATATCATAGCCGTATAGGCCGCACCGGTTGGATATAGCATCCAATATCATAGCCGTATAGGCCGCATCAGAATATCATACAATACAAAATCAAATATGGCTCACGGGTTAGCCCGCTGTTGCCTTGGCTCACGGGTTAGCCCGCTGTTGCCTAGACTCACGGCTTAACCGGTATTGTCTATATAAGTTTGACTCACAGCTCCGTTCTTGTCTATTATAGACTCACGGCTTATCTGGTCTTGTCACATTATTGACTCACAGCTCCGTTCTTGTCTATAACAGACTCACGGCTTATCTGGTCTTGTCATATCATAGTGTATATATAGATGTATTGACTCACAGCTCCGTTCGTGTCATCGCAATGACTCACGGCTTATCTGGTCTTGTCTTTTACATATATTTTTACACTTGTCATTTTCGTCCCTCGAAGTCGTTTCAACCTGTAACAGTTCAATCATCATATATCATATATGATATCAGTGAGATTACTCACCTGGATGCTAGCTGCATTTAATTCCCGGTTGTTTCTTGCCTTTGTGTGTACCACAACCATTTTGTCCCATACCTATTTATCCATTTATATACCAAATGATAATAGGTTAATAATCATCTAAATTGACTCTAATACGTAAGAGTCCAATATTATATCATTATAAACAATGCCTAGATAATAAACTTTACATTTACTATCTTTATGTGAATTTTACTATTCACCGAGGCATTCAAATCGATCTACAGTGCCACGAGGCGTCGGAAACTCAATATAAAAATTTTCCCAAACTTTTCAGACCATAACGAGCCTATGGTTCAAGTTTGAGCTAAATCGGACAAGCCAAACAAAAGTTAGCGTTTTAAAGTCCCTGTCTGGTGGGCGCACCGCGCCAGGGGCTGGGCGCACTGCGCCTGGGCGCACCCCGCCCTGGTCCTGGGCGCACTGCGCCTGGCGCCTGGGCAGTCTCCTGATCAGTCGCGATTTGTGCACTGTAGCACGCAGTTTTGGCCCATTAAGTCCTTAATCCAGTTCTTAATCGTATGGGGTTTGTTCCTAGGCTAAAACCTTATATCAAAACAAGGTTTTCAACCATTCAAAACAACTAAATCAATCAATATGAAGAATTAGGGTTCTTAATCCCAAAACCCCAAAACTTCAAATTCATCACAAATAGCAATCTACTTCCATTTTCTTGAATTAAGTCCTTTTAGCATGACTTAATGGAAGCATTAAACCATTTAAACTACATAATCATAACTGAAATGTACAAATTTCAGTTTCTATAAAACCAAACCAAGAACACTTCAAGAACTTGGTTAAAATCAAGTTTACTAACCTTGATTAACATAGGAATCACCAATTTCAAGCTATGATTCCAATTCCTTGCCTCAAGCTTCATGATTTCTGCAGAATTTTGCTCCCAAAATCGTTCCCGTAGCTGCACAAATGGCCAGTCAAAGAGAGAGTCAACCTCTCTATTTATACCTCAAAACTTTACAATTTTGGTCCCTAAGTTCCATTTCTTGAACTTTGACCACAATAATCAAGTTTTATTTCAATAAAACTTTCATTCTTTATACATTTGCCACAAACAACAATGTTTTTCATATTTGGTCCTTCACATGGTCAAATGACCAAATTACCCTTTCGTGGTAAAATGACCAAAAATCAGTTTTTATAACATTTTAAGTCCAAAACTCAAAATATTATTTCAAACTAAATTCTTTTCTGTCTAAAAGACCAAATTACCCTTCTAAGGTAAAATGACTAATTTACCCTTTTTATTATATTTACATAAAAAGAGTATCTTGGCGTTACAACGAAGCCATTGTTGGAGATTGAGGTGAATGAAGTATGATATGCCAAAAATTTTAGGGTTTTTAAAAATATCAATGATTTTAGTTAATTAATAAACTGTAAAATAGATATATTGGTTAATTAGTTTTGTCATTTTTTAATTAATTGTTCGTAAGGGTTTAGTAGAAGTAATCAATGATTACAACAATTCATTTTTTTCTAGGTGTATTATTTTCAAAAACCTTTGAAAAGTTTTAGATCTCTTTTATTGCTAATATAAATTGAGTTATTGGTGAAAAAAATAATCAAAACAATTTCATGATTATTGTCTCTATTTATAATTTATGTTATTTCTCTCAATCCCCTGTAGATATATTCGAATCTCAAGAAGTATTTAGTAGTTAAGGAGGTTGAAAAGCAGGGGGCATGGCCCCTTAAGTGTTCCTCCCCTAAAAGTTATTGATTTGACAAATGCATCCCCTGAAACGATATATGTCCTTGGTAAGATAATATGTCATATATTTTATGACTATTCACAACATAACTCACTTTTGGTGCTTGACTTTCCAAGACATCACTAAAAGCAAGAGACTGATAGTAAACATCAACATCATTACACGAACTTGATATTCCAAATATAGCATGTCATATCTATAGGTCATATTGTTGGATTAGGTGTCTAAGCCATGACTAATAATTTGTATTTACCTAATTGATAGTAGCAAAGTCCATTTGGGTTGCCCTCATGGCTAGAGGTTTAGCAGAAAATCCAAGAGAGAGAAAGATTGATTTATTATATGATTAATAAATCAATAGAAATAAAATAAATATTTTATTAATATATTATTATGATAATATATTAATTAGAAACTATATTAATTAATTAGAAATTAATCTGGAATTAATTGGAATTAATTTGGTGATTAATTTGATTAATTAAATGTGCAGGGGCTGAATTGTAATTATTCAATAGTTGAGTAAGTGACAATTATGGTAGTTTAAGTGGGCAACGAAATTATGGAGGGATTATCCATAATTTCGATTATTATATGTTAGGATAAATAAATTTGAATTGATAGATAAAGGTTTATTTTATTTGAATTCAAAAAGGTTTATCTCTAAAGGCTTATCTGGTGGCCACTTGGAAACTATAAATAGAGACCCCTAGGCACCATAAAAGCCACGACTTTTTCCTCTCTTCCCTCTCTCTGGATCTTTCGAAAACCCTAGTTTTGGGTGTGACTTCATTTGAGGCAAGGCACTTGCGTTGCTCAGCTTGCTAGAAACAACTAAAAGGTTAGTTTTCTTATTTATTTCTTTTAGCAATTTTTATTTGGCCTTTAAGAATTATTTACATGTTCAAAGTAAGAAAACATAGATCAAATCTAGGTTGCATGTGAACTTAGGGTTTTAGTTCATAGATTTGCATAAAACCTTTCACATATGATACAACAACTTCCAGAATGATGGTTGGCTTTCCACTTCTTCATG
This sequence comes from Cichorium intybus, assembly GCA_023525715.1. Taxonomy (NCBI): domain Eukaryota; kingdom Viridiplantae; phylum Streptophyta; class Magnoliopsida; order Asterales; family Asteraceae; genus Cichorium; species Cichorium intybus. The sequence continues at coordinate 13,658,397 of CM042010.1, forward strand.
CATATTGTCTGATCCATGCAACAAATTTTCCACATTCAATGCATGCAGTCAATGGTACATATCATACATGAGAATCCTTGTTGTTCCCCTACATAGAGTAGTGACAGTAATCTCACCAATTCGTCTTCATTTGGCTTTCTAAGGTACTTATCACTGAAGCACAAAATGAAACATTATACGAAGTTCATGAGAGATTCCTTGCCATAACACCACTCATCTTCAAGTATTCATTTACGACATCAAATGATGTCTCATAAGCCAACACCCACATAACTCTAGTACATTTATTCAATAAAGACCTTTGTTTACCCGTAGCGTCGTCTCTTTGTAAAAAAATATTGATCGTTGGTAGTAAGAACATTAACAATACACGACAAAAACAAATGTTTCTGCACTTGAAATCTGCGTCGGAATATAACTTGATCATAGGTGGGGTTGTCTACAAAATATTCTCCCATCAAACATGCATCGTATTTTTCATGTTCCCTATCATGATGCACCCTTATTTCTCTCTAGAGGTTGGTCTTGTAGGACCAAATTAGGATAGTTGATGATAACATCTTCAATGATGCAATCAATGTGTTTAATAGTGATTCATATTCATGGTAATCGATTGAGTTTGATGAGATAAAACTTGAAGTAAAATCAGATGACATTTTTGTATTGAGAACTTGAATTATAAATAAAAGTTGAATGTGTAAAAAATTCATGTGATCATCTTAATTTTTATAGAGTAAAGAATATCTTGTAATCCATGGGATCGAGTTAGACGTTGCCATGTGTCACGATAAAACTATCTTGTAATATTTGGGATCTAATATAACGTTGTCATGTGTCATGATAAGATTTTCATTTGATTTTTGGGATCGGGTGAGATGTTGCGATGTGTCATGATAATATTATCGTGTAATCTCTGAGATCAAATAAAATGTTGTCATATGTCAATATAAGATTTTCTTTTGATTTGTGGGATCATATGAAACGTTCTTATGTGTCATGATAAGATTATATTGTAATCTTTGGGATCGAATAAAACGTTGCCATATGTTATGATAAGATGTTCCTATGATCTTTACGATCAGATGCGATGTTGTCATGTGTCATAATAAGATTATGTTTGCTAAAACATATAAAAATTAGAATCAATATATTAAAATTCATAGTGATACAACATACCCCAAAGCAAACAGATGAAACATATAGAAACATAAAAAAACTCGGATAATTCATGCAAGACACAAATTAAACATACAATTACATTCCATACAACATTTCATGAATATTATGGTTCATGTCTTTGTCTTCTGGGGGCAAGTGGTCTTCTGCCAACAAAGCATTCAAATGCAAAATATACATATTTTTAGTCTTAATTTCTTCATTTTTGAGCCATCTTTCTTCTCTTTTGATCTCCTTTTCTTTTATTTTCTTATCTATATCAAGCATTTTATTCACGACTTCAATTTCACTTTCTCTAGTGATCCTCATTGCATGTAATTATTCAATAAATTCGTTATTAAGATGTGAAAAGGATTGTGATGCCTTATCCTTTCCTTCTTTAGTAGTGTTTCTACTGATAGGTTGTTGAATAGTTGCACCACAACTATTTGGTCATTGAATAGTAGTGTCTCTTGGTTCGAGAGAACAATATACTCTATTTTTTACTAATTCTCGATCTTTTTGTGTTGTCACCATTTTCTTCATTAGGTTCTTCATCTTCGGTGTGTGAACGTGTATTGTCCACGATCTATGTGTAACTTCCACTTGGGATGCGTACATATAACTTCGTTAAATACATTCAAGTCTAAAAACTTGCTACTATCTCCCTCGTAAAATTTATGAGCATTGATCTCTGTAAATATATATGGAGCCCAAGATTGTCTCCCCAAAAGAGCTCTTGTGGAGAGAGGGGAGACTCCAATATATATACAAACTTATAGGACCATGTCGCACCAATGTAGGATACACTAAGGAGGTGTTTGTTTTTCCTCAAAAAGTCTTTTTCCCCTAAAACATCTGCGGGAGGATAGATGTTTTTCCAAAAAGATCGTTTGTTTTCTAGAAGACAAAAGATATAAAAAAGACTTTTTCACCTCTTTTTCAAAAAGACATATTTTTTATCTTTTGAACCACTTTTTTGAACTTTTCAACTACATTCACCCCATCCCACCCCTACCCTCACCCCCACCCACCCCTACCCCTACCCTACCCTCACCCTACCTACCTTACCCTTACCCCACCCCCACCCACCCCACCCTTACCCATACCACCAACCCCCATCTACCACCCCCACCCACCCCTTTCTCACCCCCACCTACCCACCCCACTCCCATCGCACCCGGGTTATTTTAATTAAAATTGATGTTAGAATGAACGATTTCAAAAAGACGTTAAAAACAAACAAACTTTTTTATGAAGGGCGAAGACATGGAAAAGAACTTTTGGTCCACATCTTCTTCCGCAGACATGGACAAAGACAAAAGACATTTTACATCTTCCAAAACAAACACCACCTAACACTCCCCATCAGAGACGTAGGCTCGATGAGGTTAAAGGGGTGTGGGACACCAGCTCTGATACCATGTAAATATATGTGGAGCCCAAGAGTGTCTCTCCAAAAGAACCTTTGTGGAAAAAGAGGAGACTTCAACATATATACAAACTTATAGGACCGTTGGTATCAGAGCCAGGTTGTGGGATACACTAACAATCTCAATTTTTTTCACACGAATTCCACTCGTTTTTCTGCTATATGCTGTCTGGCAAGCAGAGACCACTTGCTTTTGTTTTCGCTAAGTCGTTTAAAACGACATTTCATATGATTTTCATTACGAGAGCGTATATCTTTTTGGCTTTCAGCTCTGGTTGGATCAGATATTTTACAAATTGTTGTCCACATAGGGCTTTTTCTTTGATTGTTTCCTCGAGTTGGATTTTCACTAAGATGACACCACGATTCCATAATGCTATATCTTATTTGGTTTCCCATTTTGTAGTTTTTCGGTACTTTTGTTTGGCATTTGAGAATCTTCAAACAAATTTTTTAGAAATACCATGTGATGTTTCTTGATTGGGTATATTAGGCATATGATTCGGGTTCGGAGAAAACTAAGAGTTTTTTGAGCTTGAGAGTTTTTTTGAAATTGAGAGTTTAGAAAATTTAGATAATCTTCATAAAAGAAATTATTTGGATAATTAGGATTTATAAGAGATAAACTAGATATAAGAAGGTTAATATACCAGAAATGAAAGATTCAGAAGGTGTCTGAAAATATGTTGATATTAGGCTCAATTTATAGAGAAATGAAAACTGAAATTTTTGATATAATTATCATTAAGTATTTAATCCATGATTTAAAACACCAACAGAAAAAAAATATCTATGGACCTTTCATGGATCCATGACAAGTGAAAAGATTGAGTTTGTGATTTGAAAATACCAAACAAGCAAGTCGTTCTACGCAATCGTATTCCCGTGTTACACTTGTACTGGTAACTGATTGGTTCTTTTACACTGATAAAACATAGTATTATATCTTAAAGACAAATACATAGTTTTTATTAATAGATTTATCAATTTCATCAAATTATTAATTATTATATACGAAGACACGTGTGGTATAAATAATATTACATCCCATTATTATTTTTCTTTAAAGTAGTTTTTATAAGTTCAAAAAAATTATTTAAAGCATCTTTTTCGGTAATTTAAAATTGTATAATAAATTAACGAGTCAGAATTTTGCACCAAAAATTACAACAAAATGTTAAAAACTTAAAACTACATCGTGCCCGACAACAAGAAGATTCGTTTTATACAAATAAAGGAATAGCATATTACAAAAGTTGGTTTAACGTGGACTCCACCCACTCGATACTTGTTTTTTTGTTACTTTCGGTAAAACGATTTTTAGTCATTTTGATATTTTTGTAATTCTAGGTCACTTTCACGTCAATCATTCTAAAAAGAAAACTTAAACAATATAAAGTATAAACAGCAAAAATCTAATATTTCCAACCACTATATACCCTACCATAAAAAAAAAAACTTTTCTCATTACTATATAACAAAAATTGATTATATACTTTCACACTACAAAACAAAAAATAAACTTAACGATATAATCAGTCACAACAGCTAGAAAAAAACTTAATAAACAGAGTTTTACACACTGAAACCAGAACAGAAAGTAAAAAAGTCTAACAAAGAAAGTACAAATATCCAAAAGTCCATACACAATTATGACTCCATTTATTCAGGCTTTTTACACGTAATAATGGAGAATTTAATTACGTCTTTCTTAAACCCTTCAATCATCGCCGGCATCACCATTGCCCCTCTTATTGTCTTCCATCCTACCAAATTTCAACAAAAATAAACTCATATTAAACAATAGAAAAAAATCATTTTTACGAATAAAAAAAGTAGATGTTAATTAGTAATTACCACTCCGTAGTAGTGACGTAATGCCCTTCCAAGACAATGCTGTTTTTATCACCGCTGGCCAAAATGGGGCCACGTGGCCTGACCAGTCGGCTGCTTTTATATCCTGCAAAATGCACTCATTTTAGAGACTTACATAAAGGGTAAAATTGGAAACATATTGCAGTTTTTACCTGAAGTGAAAGGGATTCGAGTAATTTTATATAATCAGCAGTAGAACACCAAGCAGGAAGATAAAATCCGGAACAAATCTTGTTGAGGATCTTTTCTTCTTCTGGACGGAGGGTATTTTCGGTAGGTAAAAGGTCTCGATGACACCATGTGACTATGATGATTGTGGCCCCTGGTGCAGCCACTCGAGCCAACTCACTAACGAACTGGCCATTTCGATAGAAGGAAATAGGAAAATGTCACTTTGTGAATTTAAGAATATCAAATCTTCTTTTTAAGAAAACAAGAACCTTTAGTTTGTCAGGCATGTGTTCTCCGCTCTCCATTGACCAAACCAGGTCAAACTTTCCATCTGGAAATGGTTGGTTTAAAGCATCTGCTACTTGAAATGAAACCTGCAATTAAACTTTTCATGGTTACTTCAATGAAGATTTGGTAATTGTTTCTGGAAAAATGGAAATATATGCAGTATTTGACCCTAATTTTTTAAATAAACATTAATGCTTGTTACCTTGTCGGATAATCCTTGGTCAGCAGCTAGGGACTGAGCCCTTTCAGCTTGTACAGGGCTGAGGGTGATGCCATGGCATTCTGCTCCATATTTTCTTGCTAGGTACCTTGAACTGCCTCCTATGCCACAGCCAACATCAACTATGGTTTTGGGCTTCTTTTCTGGAGTATCTACAAGATGAAAGGCATATTGGCAAGTGAGGATGTGAGAAACTCAGAATCATGAGAGTTGTTTGCTTACGATCCTGTGATATTTTGATGTTATCAACTGAAGGTTATGTATGTATCTCATAAAATTTAATTACAAATACCTAATCGCAAACATAAGTTAATCAATGGAAATAAGTTCAATCAGTAAACGAAAATGTCAAATATAGATACGAAGGCGCGTCTAACGCATAAACCTCCGTTCCGAAATAGTCGGTTTCTGATTGATTCAAAATTAGCATAGATATTATCACGTTTTGTCTCTGGTGTTGTAATCGAGCTTCTACTTGTCGATTTTGAAGTTATGGGGAGCAATCACAATGAACATGAGGTATAAATTTGAAACTTCAGATTTCGAGAGATATCAGGTACAAAATGAATTGAATCGAAGTAAAAGGAAGGAAACACTAAAATAGTACCAGGAACAGAGGCGAAAAGTAGGCTTTGTTCAATCATACGGATCTGAGCAGCGCGGTGGTCAGAGAGTTCTACGACGGCATTGTTGTCGTAGAATCCGTGATGCATGTGTTCTCCCCATATATTCTCCCACATTCCTGAAGACTCGTCGTAGAATTCCGCGATTCCTTTTTTCAGCTGTTGCTGCTGCTCATCGGCCGCCGTCGCCATTGTCATCGGCGTAACTGGTACATCAGCAGCCACCGTAGTCATAACTTCTAAGTTGCTCCACAAGCTGCCTCGTGTTGGTGATATTGCGTCAACAATCGCACGTAGTAGAAGAAATGCTTTTACCTACGGCTTTATGGACGGGTGGCCCAAAGCATGTGTTGAAGTTTTTTTTTTTTTTTTTTTTTTTTTTAATTTGTGTATTGTATGATTTTGTTTTTACTTATTTTTAATATTTATAATACCATATTCTAATTTGTCCTTTTGTTAATTTTTTTTAAATCTATGGACAATAGTATTTTAAATTCTTTTTATCATCAACCCGCTGCTTTTGAAAATCTCCCGGTTTTAAAAAATTTAATATAGAGTAAATTACACTTTTGGTCCCTGTGGTTGGCAAAAAATACCACATAGGTCCTAACTTTCCATTTTCAACATTGATAGTCACTTAGGTTTGCGAAAATTACCACATAGAACCATTGGGCATATAAAAAGACTAAAATGCCCTTATTTATTTATTTTTTCTTTTTCTTTAAATTTGTTAATTATTTTATTAATAAAAAAAAGAAAATACCCAACCACCCCCACCCCACGTCTCTCTCTCTCTCTCTCTCTCTCTCTCTCTCTCTCTCTCTCTCTCTCTCTCTCTCTCTCTCTCTCTCTCTCTCCAAACCAAAAAACCCACCCCAAAATACGAACGCACCGCAAAATCTATTGAGGATAATTTACAATTGGATTATATACGGATTGAGAATGGAAGTGATCGCATCTACCTAGAATCCCAATTTTCTTCGAAAATCAAAACTAATGAACAAATTTACAAAAACCCGTTTCGCAATTCCCCCAAAGTTAGAAAAAGAAAAATCCAAATTTCATAAGAATCCCCAATTGTCTGAAGGGTTTGACACAAAACACTTTTCCGAATTGCACTATAATTGGAAAGAATTCGATCCTCGGGGCAGGATTTTCCGGAATCGAGATAGAAATGTGCAACTTCGAGATGGGATTTCCGAATTTTCCGGAAAAATACAAAGATTGGATTTCCTCGAAGATCACGAAATCAAACAAAGAGTTCAGGAAGAATCCTATTGGTTTGCGGTAATTAGAAAAAAGAAATCCCGTGTAGTTGTTGAATGATCAAAACCAACGTACCTGAAAATCAGTCAGTGGAGAAGATGAAGATGAAGATGAGCAAGAAGAGTCGTCGGTGGGGGAGAAACTATGAGAGAGAGAGAGAGACGTAGGGGGTGGGGGTGGGTGGGGTATTTTTTTATTAATAAAATAATTAACAAATTTAAAGAAAAAGAAAAAATAAATAAATAAGGGCATTTTAGTCTTTTTATATGCCCAATGGTTCTATGTGGTAATTTTCGCAAACCTAAGTGACTATCAATGTTGAAAATGGAAAGTTAGGACCTATGTGGTATTTTTTGCCAACCACAGGGACCAAAAGTGTAATTTACTATTTAATATAATTTCTCAAAATGGAAAAGGTTTAAAAATTAAAAATAAAGATTATTGAGATTTTTCAATAAAAATATAGAAAACGTGCACCACGAAAAAGGATGACATATCATAAAAACCCTTAAATTTGTTAGAAATATTTGGTCTTATCATTTTATTCATTTTTGGTTCATTAAAACTCTTAACTTTAGCAGACTTTTTCGATTTTACAATTTTATGCATTTTTTATTCATAAAAGTCTTTCAGTTTATTTTTGGTTCATAAAAACCCATAAGTTTAGCAGAAATGTCTAGTTTTACCATTGTGACCTGGTAATATTTCTGTCAAACGTAAGTGTTTTAATGAACCAAAAATGCATAAAAGAGTAAAGTTGAACATTTCTGCTAAAATTAAGGGTTTTAATGAACCAAAAATATATAAAAGGGTAAAACTGAATATTTTTACTAAACTTAAAGGTTTTCATGAACCAAAAATATATAAAAGGTAAAACCGAACATTTCTAACAAAATTAAGGGCTTTTATGACATATTTGTAACGCCAAGACACGCTTTATTATATAATTATAATAAAAGGGTAAATTGGTCATTTTACCTTGGAGGGGTAAAATGGTCTTTTGGACAGAAAAGTATTTGTTTTGAAATAATATTTTGAGTTTTGGACTTAAAATGTTATAAAAACTGATTTTTGGTCGTTTTACCGAAAAAGGGTATTTTGGTCATTTGACCAAGTCAACGACCAATTATGTAAAAAATAATATTGGTTGTGGCAAAAATGTAAGAAATGGAAGTTTTATTGTAATAAAACTTGATTTTGTGGACAAAGTTCAAGAAATGGAACTTTAGGACCAAAAATGTAAATTTTTGGAGTATAAATATAAGAGAGTTGACTCTCTCTTTGACTAGCTCATTGTGCAGCAACGGGAGGAGCAAGGAGTGTGCGATTTCTGCAGGAGATCATGAAATTGAAGCAAGAACTAGGAACAATTGTTGGAATGGGTGATTTCCAAGCAATTAAGGTTAGTTTTAACCAAGTTCTTGAGGTATTTTTGGTTTGGTTTTATAGAAACTGAAATTTGTACATTTCAGTTGTGATTATGTGGTTTAATTGGTTTATTACTTCCATTGAGTCATGCTAGAAAGGATTTAACTCAAGAAAATGGAAGTAGGTTGTTATTAGTGATGAATTTGAAGTTTTGGGGTTGTTAGAACTAAGAACCCTAATTCTTCATTTTGATTGATTTGGTTGTTTTGGATGGTTGAAAACCTTGTTAAAGTATAAGGTTTTAGTCTAGAAACAAACCCCAATCGATTAAGGACCTGATTAAGGACTTAATGGACCAAAACTGCTTGCTACAGTGCATAAATCGCGGCTGGACAGGAGACACCTGCAGGCGATAGGCGCGGTGCGCCCAAACCCCTGGCGGGGTGCGCCCAGGCGCAGTGCGCCCATGTCTGGGCGGGATGCGCCCCTCAGGCAGGGACTTTAAAATGCTAACTTTTGCTTGGCTTGTCCGTTTTAGCTCAAATTTGGACCATAGGCTCGTTATGGTCTGAAAAGTTTGGGAAAATTTTTATATTGAGTTTCCAACCCCTCGGGGGCACTGTAGATCGATTCCAATGCCTCGGTGAATAGTAAAACTCATAAAAAGTTAGTAAACGGAAAGTTTATTAACTAGGCATTGTTTGTAATGATATTGTGTTGAACTCTAGTGTATTAGAGTCAATGTAGATGATTATTAACCTATTATCATTTGGTATATAAATGGATAAATAGGTATGGGACAAAATGGTTGTGGTGCACGTAAAGGCAAGAAACAACCGGGAATTAAATGCAGCTAGCATCCAGGTGAGTAATCTCACTGATACCATATGTGATATATGATGATTGAGTTGTTACAGGTTGAAACTGATTGTGGGACGAAACTGATAGTTCAAAGATACGTTTGAAGAGACAAGACCGGATAAGCCGTGAGTCATTGTGATGACAAGAACGGAACCGTGAGTCTAGGCAATAGCGGCTAATCCGTGAGCCATAACTAATTCTGGATTTTATATCCAATGGGTGCGGCCTACGGGCAATGATTTCTGGATTTTTATATCCAATGGGTGCGACCTATATGGCTATGATTTTTGGATTGTATATCCAACCGGTGCGGCCTTCGGGCTATGTCTCCGATGCTGCCTTCGGGCTATGATTTGATGCGGCCTGTTGGCTATGACTCCGGTGCGGCCTTCGGGCTATGTCTCCGATGTGGCCTTCGGGCGATGACTCCGGTGCGGCCTTCGGGCTATGTCTCCGATGCGGCCTTCGGGCTATGATATTTGGTGCAGCCTGTTTGGCTATGATTTTGTTACAGGTACATGGTGCGGCCTTTTGGCTATGATATCGGGTTATTAAACCCAGCTGGTACGGCCTGCGGGCTATGAATTGTATATTGATAATGTTTTGGTGCAGCTTATATAGCTATGACACAGGGTGCGGCTGTTAGCCATGATATATGATACAGTCCGATGTGACTAAGAGATATGGGACAGAAATAGTTGTATATGATTATACGTGCAAATAACTGACGTGGATTGATAAATGAAGGTTATTATTTTATAGTCTGTAAGACTATAATTTAGGATGTGAAATCCTAAGAGATATTCGGTCAGCCAGTAAGGCTAGGAGTTTGGATTCGATATCCAGACAAATACATGATTGTATTTAATACGTGTTATTTGTAGATTTGATTACTCACTGAGCTTTGTAGCTCATACCGTTTGTTACTGTCCCTGCAGGATAGCATGATACTGATAGGGGACAAGATAGAGTCCGTGACTTTGAAGTGGGACTCGTAGATGCTGTCAGTAGCAGCCCGGCTTTAAAGGAGTTATGGTATTTCATACTCTCCTTGATACACTTGTACCCGTTTTTATTAAAATATACCCCTTGTTATGGTTTTATGTATTGAAACCTGTGTTTTAAATGAAAAATTTTTCAGGGGTGTTTTTGTTTAAAAAGCCGGGTGTTACAAGTTGGTATCAGAGCCGAGGTTTAAGTGAACTAGGTGTCTATAGAGTAGATTCCTGGACTTAAACCTTGAAACAGTAGACATGATGAACTGTTAGGTGTATATAGTTGTTATTATACATATATAACCTAACTATTGCTGACTTCTAACGTATAAGAAGTATGAGCAGCGGATATTACTGGGAGAAATTTAGTGCGTGTAACTTTAAGAGGCGGATCAGCCTTTTCTCAAGACTCCATCGAACGAGGGGCAACGAGACAAGTAGCGGAAAAATCCACATGACGAGCAATGTTAGCTGATGTGGTCAGATAAATGAATCGGTTGCTCACCTTAGTTGATATTCAAGGTGAAAGAACAGTAGTTGAGACTACAAGAAAAGCAGAAAATAAAAGTGGACTTCTCAGAAGAAGTTGTCACAAATTGGGTCCAACCTTATAGGGAAAGGACCAAAATAGAACCACTATGTATAGTGATCAGTGCAGGAAAGGCACTAAGGAAGATTGTAGAGTTGAGACTCTACCGTTGACATGCTGAAATTGCAGATGATAGGAGCAGATTGCTCGAGCTTGTTGTATGGGACGGAAGTGGTTCCAGCGTGGAACTATAGATCACTTCTTTATGAAATACTCACATGCTAAATGTGGAGTAACGGGTGAAGAACCCAGGAAAGAAAGAAGGAACGAATGGTCGAAAAGGACCCGTGGTACCATGAGCATTCCAGTAGATTGTGGAAGAAGCTCGTGAGGAGACTGAAATAGTTGTATATGATTATACGTGCAAATAACTGACGTGGATTGATAAATGAAGGTTATTATTTTATAGTCTGTAAGACTATAATTTAGGATGTGAAATCCTAAGAGATATTCGGTCAGCCAGTAAGGCTAGGAGTTTGGATTCGATGTGACTAAGAGATATGGGACAGAAATAGTTGTATATGATTATACGTGCAAATAACTGACGTGGATTGATAAATGAAGGTTATTATTTTATAGTCTGTAAGACTATAATTTAGGATGTGAAATCCTAAGAGATATTCGGTCAGCCAGTAAGGCTAGGAGTTTGGATTCGATATCCAGACAAATACATGATTGTATTTAATACGTGTTATTTGTAGATTTGATTACTCACTGAGCTTTGTAGCTCATACCGTTTGTTACTGTCCCTGCAGGATAGCATGATACTGATAGGGGACAAGATAGAGTCCGTGACTTTGAAGTGGGACTCGTAGATGCTGTCAGTAGCAGCCCGGCTTTAAAGGAGTTATGGTATTTCATACTCTCCTTGATACACTTGTACCCGTTTTTATTAAAATATACCCCTTGTTATGGTTTTATGTATTGAAACCTGTGTTTTAAATGAAAAATTTTTCAGGGGTGTTTTTGTTTAAAAAGCCAGGTGTTACAATTATTCTCATAGAAAAATAGATATTCAGGTTAGATACCCGTTTTATTTGTTATATTAGTATAACATCTTAGTTTGATAAAGAACTATGTTAAATATCCGTTCTATTTGTTATATTCGTATACCATCTTACTTTTCCACAGTCGCAAGAAATCTACTTAACCATGACATTATATTTTCCATCCTTTATTATTGAGATATTTGTAGGGGTGTTCGTTAGGAGAGATTGGTTTGATCTGATCTAATCAAGTGAATCCAAATTGATTTTGGTTTTCAAAACTTGAATCCGAATAATTCAAACTAATTCAAATCTAATATAAACCAACCAATTACAATTCGGTTGGATTGGTTTTTATAATTCGGTTTTTAAAATTGGGATAATTTAAAAAATATATAACTTGAATATTATCCGGTTCTATAAAAAAATTAAAAAATTGTTTAGTTGTTAATTGAAATTTATAAAAAACTACTAATGAAAATAGATTATAATTTAATATTTAAAGATAATAAAGTTTTAAAAATTAAATATTAAAGTTTTTTTTTGAACAGCTAAATATTAAAGTTTTTTAGTATGTGTAATTTTATAATCTATCAAAAAAAACAAAGTAGTAAAACTTAATAAATAATTAAATATATACATTAAAATAATAAATATAAATAAATAATTGTTATTCTGTTTTTTTGACTATTCGGTTTTTGTTTCATAAACCAAAACCAATCCGAAATCCAAACCCACCACCAGCATGCATGCTGGTGTCCTAATCTAAAGGTGAAGCTCTATGAGTCATGCAGAAAAGAAAACCCCTATTGAAGATTCTGCAATTGCCCAAAGTCTCATTGGTAAGTCTCAATAACATTCTAACATTACGTGCAAGAAATGTGATTTTTTATTCTCCTTGTCAACATGTTTTCGGTAAGGTTGTAGAAGTCGCTAGTCGGTGGGCGGGCGGTCGACTGGGGCATAGGACTAGTCGGCGCCTAGGTGGAAAGTATTAATTGTAATAGCGTTTATCAATATGAAACTGAAGTTGCAGCATCCGATTCGATTGGTGGTGTTGGCAAGTGTTTGTGTGTCGATGAAGTTGGTGCAATAAGAGTAGGATTAGGTAGGGGATATTAAATAGTTTTGGGATTGTTTAGCGGACAAATTTTTTTCGAAGCATGTGGTAGAACAACAATATTTTGCTAATGGCAATAAGATATATGCATTGTATATGTGTGTTCGTGTAAGAGTGCAATTTTTATTGGAATGTGCATGGTTGTGGGGACATTTTGGAACCCCTTTTTGTAAAGAATTATAACCATTAAGAAATTTTTAATGAGATTTCATAAGGATCTGCATAAGATTCCCTTGTTTGAACTATTATCTCGTTTGATTCCATAGAGTAGTCAAGATTATTGAAACACACTCGCTTAAGGCTTTTCATAATAACATATTTTTAAACCTATAGTGTAACATCCCAAAATTTTAGGGTAAATTTAAAAAATTTTAAACAAACACTTCAATATAAGAAAAGCCACTTAATTAATTTTTATAAAATTCCATAACTTATAAGTTTAATGAAAACATCCCAGGATTAACAAAAGTTAACGAAATCACAATATATCAGAACATCAATTCAAAAACAGTCCTCCAATGAAGCAGCATAGTGTATACACGTCACGCCTTACCATCCATGGTACCTGATGTACCTGAAACAGTAGTTTATATAGGGAAAGGGTAAGCACACAGCTTAGTGAGTTCCTCAAAATACCATATGATCCATCACATAACATACAACACATAATAACCATTCATATGTCTGTGAGACTCGCGGGCTATCCCTGTTCCGCCTGAAGACTCACGGGCAGCTCCCGTTCCGTCTTATCGCTCGCAGGCTTTTCCCCTTCCGTATAATGACTCACAGGCTATTCCCGTTCCGCCTATTGGCGCATGGGCTGTTCCCGTTCCGTCCACAAACAATCATTATCATAGCAATAATTCATACAATTATCATAACAGGTAAGACCACCTTAGTCTAACCTATCTTCCTTCCTACGCATGCAATATCACCTATAGTATAGTGAGAAGACTCACCTGATTATAGTTGACTATAACGTTTATCTTTCTCTGATTTGTATTCTATTTCAACCTTAACTATTAACATAATAAGAAATCTATCATTTTTTAATCCTTAACTATATTATAGTTGCATCATTAAACCCTTCAATAATTCCAACATGATTTATCAAATAAAGAACGGCCAAGTAGAAGATTAGGTGGGGTGGCAGGATCCTTTCAGCATTTTAGCCTTTCGGAAAATCCAACAACCAGATCCCAAGTAATCGGTCTAGTCACTGTCCTCGTAAGTAAATCAATTGGTATTATTTTCGGAATTACGAATTGTTATAATAACGACGTTTTTAAGGTTTTTGTTTACTATTGTTGGAAATAAGTATAATGTAACATATGTTATACTTATTAAATATTCTACTTCTTAACACACAAATTATTTTACAATACTTACTTAAGCTATAGAAAGGTTTGTAGTCACCTTATGACCATTCTTCGAGATCTATAACTCATTCGTTAGACTTTTGAGCTTCCTTCCACTCACTTGCTTACACTCTAGTGCTTAGAAACCTCTATATATTGGCTTGAGATTTATTTGTGTGGTTTATGAGATGTTTGGGGGGGGGGGGGGGGGGGGTTCTTATACTTGAATTCTTGAATTAACAATTGCTTGCCACTTTTGACAAAAGAGTTTATTAATATATATTGTTGAAATTTAAGACATTCTGAAAGCAGCCTGTTCAAGGCTAGTTTAGCCGATCTTATATCCATTAAATTCAGGTTTTTATCTGATATTCTGAAAATTCATCTCAATACCTTTTCATGGACGTATTATATGTATTTATACGATTTTTCTATGATTTATTATGAATTTTTGAAAACAGACTATCTAATTTGTCAATTTTGAACTAATCAGTGAAGATTGCATTTTTCACCATAGATAATGTCATTTTCAAGCCTACTATTATTTATACAAATTGTACTAGACTCAATTTTTAAACTTTTTGCACTAGTTTGAGGTCCAAACGATTTTCCTAGAATTAATTATGATTTTTCTAAAAACGACACAGAATGCTGATTTCCATATGAAATTGTAACTAAAGTTTTTCTTAGCTTTATAACTACCAAAAATCATATAATTCATAACACTCTTATTTTAAGTATATGTTATAATCAAGATACGGGTCTTACATATAGTTTATTATCTTTGTTCAAAAATCATCCCTTCTAAAACTTTAAATCTCAATATCTTCAAAAAGAGTCATTTTACGTTCAAATATCATTTTAAAACACATTGGGGTTTTTTAAGAAATTGTTTCAGAGTTTAAGTTGCAAAAAAATCATTTGGTCCCACTTATATAAAACATCTTCGTTTGTAAAATAGCGAGGTGGTTACAATCTGAATACCATTACACAAGTTCAATGAAACCACACACCTCGTGGTCTTTTAAAAATGTTCAGATCCTCTAAAGTCATCAAATCTCATCAACCTGAGTACACATTAAAATAGCTTAGGCAATGGAATTAGTGAGCTTACACGAGGATGACTCATTCAGAGTGGGCAGTGTAACTACCACACTCGGGACAAACCCCCAAAAAATAGTTTTCACACACTTAAAAGTTGTATAATTTATCATCTCAAAAGTTGTATAAATATTAGTACGTCATAAAGGTCAAATCAAAATGGACAGTTATGAATGCAATGCAATGCTTGATGCAACTACCCCAATCCATGTCCATCTCATAAAAGTCCAACTCACCTCGATGACACCTACCTAAGTTCACAAGCAACACGCACAAAGCATTTGAATCGATCCCTCGATAAGCCAAAACTAGAACTAGTGGCCATCACACTAGCCCCATGAGGGTTAGCTACTCCCCTCATGCGGTTCTCTATTGGCGGGAACAATCGTACAACGTTGTTCGAGGTTCTATCTCAGATCCTCATGTGGGAAATACCATCATTAGCGTGGCTGTCTCAGCCAAACATCATTAGGGCGGTTATTTTAGCCAATCATCATTAAGTCATCACAAGGTTCATACGGTCAATCCCATCCTATATGAAATGCACAAGTAGGATGCTCAAACTCTTTCAAAACAACATCATACTCTTTATTTAAAAAACTTCTTTAAACTCATTTCATGCAATGCATAATTAGGAATCATATAACACATTGCACATAGTAAACATGCATGAAAATAGTTGATAACACACACAAAATATAGTGATAGGGATGTGTACTCCAGGTAAACTCACCCAAGGTCAACTAACGAGTCAACTCTAATTCCTCACAAGCTTGTTGCATTTGGAAGCATCCCTAAATATCAACTCCTCAATATAAATTCCTCTTATTTAGGTGGTAACTTAAGTCCTAAATCCCATCTCTATGGTGCTATAATCTGCTTCCTTCCTATAATTTAAGAAAGAAGTATTATATTCGATCTACTAGGTCTTAAGGAACAAACTTTTCATTTTTTCTCATCCTTATGTCTTAAGGTTAAACACCCTTTATATATTAATTTAATATGCCAAATAACCCTAAAATATAAGCTTCCAAAGTTGGAGAACCAAACACCAAAGATCTAGGCTCAAGGAGCAAGCTACACTGAGCAAAAGGGAAAAACAAAATGGGTGTGGGCAGAGGTCACATGGGCCGCGTGACCCAAGGCCAAATACTTACACGGGCTGCACACACCAATAGGAAGCCTATATAATTTTTCCTGTTTGCGCAGGTCACATAACCATGCCCGAATCCAAGCGCGGGCCGCGTAAAACACATTGAATGCTTACATTTTGGTCCATTTAGTCCCCTATTGACCCAAGCTAATATCCAAATCATCCCAACACTTTTAAGCATTCCATTAAGTTCTTAATCATAGGTCATCCCCAAGGGATTCATTCCCACATACTAACACAAATCCCACAGAAAAGAACCTCATAGAATCCCCAATTCCATTCATTGGTTCAAATGACGAAACTCATTGAATACTCAATTCCAATCATGGTTTCAAGTCATTCTCAAGAGTTTGTTCACTGATAGGATTGAAATTGTAACGTCGAAAATGTATTTTATTATATAATTATAATAAAAGGGCAAAATGGTCATTTTACCTCAAAAGGGTAATTTGGTCTTTTGGACAGAAAAGGATTTGTTTTGTAATAATATTTTGAGTTTGGACTTAAAATGTTATTAAAAACTGAAATTGTGTCATAATATTTGTAAATTGTGGCAAAAGTCTTAAATATGCAACTCTAGGGACCAAATTGTAAATTCTGGAAGTATAAAAGCTTGGAAGCTTCTTCCATTTTGGGCAGAATTTTGGCACTTACGGGAGGAGTTTCTTGGGCGATTTTCTGCAGAGGAATTGAAGTGGTCTTGAAGATTTAAGTTGCATAATTGGATTATAGCTTTCAAAGGGTATAATTGGAAGTTTGGAGGTAAGTTCTTCAAGGTTTGCTAGTTGTTCTTGATGGATTTTGTGGAATTCAAAAACTGCATTTGCAGTTATAATTGTATGGTTAAAATGGTTAGATACTTCCATTAAGTCATGCTAGTAAGAGCTTAAATCAAGAAAATGGAAGTAGGTTGTTATTTTGGATGAAATTGAAGATTTGGGGTTGTTAGAACTAAGAACCCTAATTCTTCCTATGATTGATTGAGGGTGTTTTGGGGGTTAAAAACCTTGTTAAAATGTAAGGTTTTAGCCTATGAACAAACCCCAAACGATTAAAAACGAAATTAAGGACTTAATGGACGAAATCTGCAAGCTACAGTGCATAAATCGCGACTGGCCAGGGGACCTGCACTGCCGCTAGGCGCAGTGCGCCCAGAAGCCAGGCGGGGTGCGCCCAGGCGCAGTGCGCCCCCAAGCAGAGTCCAGGCAGGAACTTTAAAACGCTAACTTTTGCTTGGCTTGTCCGATTAAGCTCAAACTTGAACCGTAGGCTCGTTATAGTCTGAAAAGTTTGGGAAAATTTTTATATTGAGTTTCCGACCCCTCGGGGGCACTGTAGACCGATCCGAATGCCTCGGTGAATAGTAAAATTCATATAAAGTTAGTAAACGGAAAGTTTATTAACTAGGCATTATTTATAACGATATTATATTGAACTCTAGTGTATTAGAGTTAATTGAAATGGGTATTAACCTATAATCATTTTGAAAATGAATGAAATTATAGGTACGGGACAAAATCATACGAAATTCATTTCAAAGCAAGGAACGATTAACGCTAGTAGTAGCAAGCCTTCAGGTGAGTAATCTCACTGTTATCTATTGTGGTAAATGTTATATGAGCAGCTGCAGATGAATATGATTTGAGGGACAAAAATGACAGAGTTTCATGATTTAAGATATGACAAGACCAGATAAGCCGTGCGTCTGTTATAGACAAGAACGTAACTGTGAGTCAATATATCTGTGTAAACTGTTATATAGACAACAGCGGGCTAACCCGTGAGTCTAGGCAACAGCGGGCTAACCCGTGAGCCGCAGTTTATTTTGATGAGCCAGATTTATATAGACAACAGCGGGCTAACCCGTGAGTCTAGGCAACAACGGGCTAACCCGTAAGCCACGGCAACAGCGGGCTAACCCGTGAGCCACACTTGATCTTGTATTGTGTGATAATACATAATTGACTTTGTATAGAGAAATTTTATTCTTATACATGTTATTATTGGTTTGATTACTCATTGGGCTTTATAGCTCACAGATTTATTGATATGTCCCTGCAGGTGAGCGTGACCCTGCTAAGGGAAAAGACAAAGTCCGTGACTGAGGACTTAGCATTTGAAGTAACGACCCGGCTTGAAGAATGTATAATATTTACGTATTGTACTTCGTGATACACTTGTACTCGTATTTTGTTAACTAATACCCCATACTTATGGTTTTTATTGTAAAATATTTGGTTTGTAAAACAAAAATTTTTGGGGTGTTTTTGTTAGTAAGTCGGGTGTTACAAGTTGGTATCAGAGCCGTGGTTTGAGTGAACTAGGTGTCTTAGATTAGATCCCTGGACTTAAACCTTGAGAGAAACACAGATAATGGACTGTTAGATATATATAAGTTTGTTATTATATATGTAATCTAACGGTTTGTTGAAATCTTGAAGTATGAGAAATACACGAAGCAATCCTACTGGTGCGAATTCGCGTGGAACTGCAAGAAGTGGACCAGCTAGGTCACGCGGCTCTGTTGGGCGAAGAGCACCAGCGAGGGAACCGGTGGGACAAAATCCACCTGATATACGAGCCATTGTGGAAGAAGTGGTTAGGCAGATGATGCCTGCATTATCGAATAATCCCAACCCGAGTGCCAATCCTAATCCGAGTGCCAATCCGGATCCTACTGAAGAGGCTGCAAAAAGTGTTCATGACGGGCAGCCAGAAAATGAAAGCCAGGGAGAAAGTCGAGCCCGGGCAATAAAAGAAACTCAAGGTGGGGAAGCCTCGATAAAGAAAGTTGGGTGTACATATAAATCCTTTCTTGGTTGTAAACCAAAGGAATTCTCGGGGACAGATGATCCAGTCAAAGCTATGGAATGGATCATGCATATGGAAAAGGTGTTCCGAGTAAGCAAGTGTGCGGATGATGATAAAGTGGAATTTGCCACGAACCAACTTACAAGCGGTGCTCTACATTGGTGGCAAACCTACTATAAATCACTGGATCTTGATTCATCCCAATCAATACCTTGGGAGCAATTCAAGACAAAGTTCAATGAAGAATATTGCTCGGAAGTAGCTATTCAAAAGTTGGAGGATGAATTCCTGCATTTGGAACAGGGTTCCCGATCTATCCAGGAATATACTCTTAGCTTTCTGGAGAAAGCTAGGTTTGCGGAGCACCATATCTACACTGAAAAGAGAAAGATCGACAAGTATGTTCGGGGGTTGACAACCCGAATTAGAGAAATTGTGCAACCGTTGAAACTAACTACCTTCCGACAAGTGGTGGATCGAGCCACAGAAAGAGAAACAGAATTGAAGCGGCAGGAAGATGAAAAGAAAGTTATGGAAACGAAACGAAAGGCGGAAGACCAAGGTTGGACGCCTCAGAAAAAGTCGCAACAATCCGGGTCTAAGGGAAAGGGCCAGAAAGATGAAGGAAGGTGGTGCGAAAAATGCAGAAAAAGGCACACGGGCAGTTGTCGCAGTGATACTGGGTCAGTTAGCTGCCGAAATTATGGAAAGACGGGTCATTCTACACGGGACTGTCGGGCGGACCGTAGGTGTTTCCAATGCGGGGCTACGGATCATATTCGCCCAAATTGTCCCCAACTGAAATCTGGTGTATACAGTGAAAGACCCAGAGACGATCCAGTGGGTAAGAAGGAAGAACCGAAGAACAGGGGACGCCCGGTGGCCTCGCGAGCTTTCCAGATGACTGTGGAAGAAGCCCGTGAGAAGACAGATGTGGTGACAGGTATTTTCACTCTCAATACCATACCTGTATATGTTATTTTTGATCCGGGAGCCACTCACTGTTTTGTATCGGAATCTTTATTGCCTCGCTTAAATGTACCTTTAACCCCGATGGATGAAAGCTTAGAAGTAGCTATAGCAGACGGCCGATATGTCTGGGTTTCTGAACATATGGAAGGTTGTCAGCTTAAAATCTACGGGACTGTTTTCCCTATAGATTTGAAGCCGATGACTACCAACGAATTTGGTGTAATTGTGGGAATGGATTGGTTAGCAACGAATTATGCTAACGTGGATTGCAGAAATAAAAGTATTACAGTGTTATCACCGGAAGGGGAATGGATGAAAATTCAAGGTGAACGACCTCGGTTAAGAATGCCAGTTATCTCCTTTGCTCAAGCCCGAAGCTGTATCAGTAAAGGAGGGATGTCCTATTTGGCTTATGTGTCGGTAGCTCAACCGATTAAAGTGGGGGTAGCGAATGTGAATGTGGTGAACGAGTTCCCAGATGTGTTTCCAGACGAACTTCCAGGGTTGCCACCAGATCGACTGAGTTCACGATTGAACTAATTCCGGGAGCTGCTCCTGTTGCTCGAGCTCCATACCGTTTAGCACCTTCAGAGATGGTGGAACTGCGGAAGCAACTGGAAGAATTGTTAGACAGGGGTTTCATCAGACCAAGTACATCGCCGTGGGGAGCCCCTATTTTGTTTGTCAAGAAGAAAGATGGGTCAATGCGCATGTGCATTGACTATCGGGAGTTAAACAAGATCACGGTGAAGAACAAGTACCCGCTACCCAGAATAGACGACTTGTTTGACCAGCTACAAGGCGCGTCCTACTTCTCCAAGATTGCGTAGAGGTCAGGATATCACCAGTTGAAGATAAGGGAATCAGATATTCCGAAGACAGCTTTCCGAACGAGATACGGTCATTATGAGTTTTTGGTGATGCCTTTTGGGTTAACCAATGCTCCAGCCGTATTCATGGATCTTATGAACCGGGTGTGTCGACCGTTCCTTGATACCTCGGTGATAGTGTTTATTGATGACATCTTGGTGTATTCGCGAAGCCAAACCGAGCATGAAGTGCATCTGCGACAAGTATTGGAGTTGCTTCGACGAGAAAAGCTGTATGCTAAATTCTCCAAGTGTGAATTTTGGCTGAGAGAAGTTCAATTTCTTGGCCATGTAATTAATGCCGAAGGGGTGAAAGTCGACCCAGCAAAAGTTGAAGCCGTGATGAAGTGGGAACCGCCTCGGAGTCCAACTGAAGTACAAAGTTTTCTTGGTTTGGCAGGCTATTATAGAAGATTTGTCGAGAATTTCTCTTCGATAGCTACTCCGTTGACCAAGTTAACTAAGAAAGGTGAAAGGTTCACGTGGGCCGAAAAACAGCAAGAAGCATTCCAGAAGTTGAAACAAGCTTTATGTGAAGCACCGGTGCTGGCTTTACCACAAAGCGGAGAAGAGTATGTGATCTACAGCGATGCTTCTAGAATTGGTCTTGGGTGTGTGCTAATGCAGAAAGGTCGAGTCATAGCCTATGCGTCCCGCCAATTAAAAGATGCTGAAAAGAAATATACAGTTCATGATCTGGAGTTAGCTGCGGTGGTTCTAGCATTGAAGCTGTGGAGGCACTATTTATATGGTGTGAAATTTGTCATTTACACTGATCACAAGAGCTTGAAGTATTTATTCGATCAAAAAGAGCTTAATATGAGACAGCAAAGGTGGATGGATCTGTTGAAAGACTTTGACTGTGAATTCAGTACCACCCTGGCAAGGCGAATGTGGTAGCAGATGCACTAAGCAGAAAAGAAGCTCCTCTGAAAATTTCATCCGCGTGTATGGGGGTAGTAAGCCGGTTACCAGAATTGATTCGTGCAGCACAAGAAGAAGCGTGTAAGCCGGAGAATGTAAAAAGCGAAAGAATGGTTGGATATTTGAAGCATCTGGAAGAAAATGCTCAGAAATTGAAGACCTTCAGAGGCCGAATATGGGTCCCAAAACAAGGAGAAGCGCGGAATCTGCTTCTAGAAGATAGCCATTATAGCCGATATGTAGTTCATCCGGGCAGTACCAAGATGTATCGGACGTTAAAACCGATGTATTGGTGGCCTGGAATGAAAAGAGATGTTGGAAGATTTGTAGAAAAATGTTTGACTTGTTTGCAAGTTAAGTCAAACCATCAGAAACCATATGGAGAAATACAGCCATTGCCGATTCCAAAGAAGAAATGGGACCATATTACCATGGATTTTGTAACAAAGTTGCCGCGGACACCGCGAGGTTATGATTCTATATGGGTGATTGTGGATCGATTGACCAATTCGGCACAATTTATACCATATAAAGAAAAGTACAGGGTAGATCAATTAGCAAAAATCTACATTGATGAGGTAATTTGTCGGCATGGATTACCAGCATCGATTGTGTCGGACCGAGACAGCAGATTTACTTCTCATTTTTGGCAAAGTCTTCAAGAGCAACTGGGTACGAAAGTACTTATGAGTACCGCATATCACCCGCAGACCGATGGTCAGAGTGAAAGAACAATACAAACTTTGGAAGATATGTTGAGGACTTGTGTCATAGACTTCGGTGGAAGCTGGGAAGATCATTTGCCTTTAGTGGAATTTGCGTACAATAACAGCTATCATTCCAGCATTCAGATGGCCCCGTATGAAGCCTTGTATGGAGCACCGTGCCGTACTCCGACCTGCTGGACTAAAGTTGGGGAAAAGCCGTTGGCTGGACCTGAAATTGTAGCACAGACTGAAGAAAAGATCAAACTGATACGCGAAAACTTGAAGGTAGCTCAGAATCGGCAGAAACAGTATGCAGACAAGCGGGTGAAACCGATAAAATTCCAAGTAGGAGATATGGTTATGCTCAAAGTATCCCCTTGGAAAGGCTTAATCCATTTTGGGAAGAAAGGGAAGTTGAGTCCTCGCTTCATTGGACCTTTCCGTATATCCCAAAGGGTTGGAGCCGTGGCGTATCGATTGGAATTACCTGATGAACTTCATGGTATACATGATGTATTACATGTGTCCCATTTGAGAAAAACGTTGTTTGATAAGTCTCAACATATACCTCTTGTTGAAATTGAGGTGGATGAAAAGCTGAGATACCCGGAACAACCCGAGCGGGTGCTAGACCGCAAGATAAGACAGCTTAGAAACAAGAAGATCAGCATGGTGAAAGTACTTTGGCGTCATCACAAAGGTTCCGACATGACGTGGGAGACCGAAAATGAAATGAGGGAAAAATATCCTCAACTTTTTGTATGATTTCGGGGACGAAATCTCTTAAAGGAGGGAGGAATTTGTAACGCCGAAAATGTATTTTATTATATAATTATAATAAAAGGGCAAAATGGTCATTTTACCTCAAAAGGGTAATTTGGTCTTTTGGACAGAAAAGGATTTGTTTTGTAATAATATTTTGAGTTTGGACTTAAAATGTTATTAAAAACTGAAATTGTATCATAATATTTGTAAATTGTGGCAAAAGTCTTAAATATGCAACTCTAGGGACCAAATTGTAAATTCTGGAAGTATAAAAGCTTGGAAGCTTCTTCCATTTTGGGCAGAATTTTGGCACTTACGGGAGGAGTTTCTTGGGCGATTTTCTGCAGAGGAATTGAAGTGGTCTTGAAGATTTAAGTTGCATAATTGGATTATAACTTTCAAAGGGTATAATTGGAAGTTTGGAGGTAAGTTCTTCAAGTTTTTCTAGTTGTTCTTGATGGATTTTGTGGAATTCAAAAACTGCATTTGCAGTTATAATTGTATGGTTAAAATGGTTAGATACTTCCATTAAGTCATGCTAGTAAGAGCTTAAATCAAGAAAATGGAAGTAGGTTGTTATTTTGGATGAAATTGAAGATTTGGGGTTGTTAGAACTAAGAACCCTAATTCTTCCTATGATTGATTGAGGGTGTTTTGGGGGTTAAAAACCTTGTTAAAATGTAAGGTTTTAGCCTATGAACAAACCCCAAACGATTAAAAACGAAATTAAGGACTTAATGGACGAAATCTGCAAGCTACAGTGCATAAATCGCGACTGGCCAGGGGACCTGCACTGCCGCTAGGCGCAGTGCGCCCAGAAGCCAGGCGGGGTGCGCCCAGGCGCAGTGCGCCCCCAAGCAGAGTCCAGGCAGGAACTTTAAAACGCTAACTTTTGCTTGGCTTGTCCGATTAAGCTCAAACTTGAACCGTAGGCTCGTTATAGTCTGAAAAGTTTGGGAAAATTTTTATATTGAGTTTCCGACCCCTCGGGGGCACTGTAGACCGATCCGAATGCCTCGGTGAATAGTAAAATTCATATAAAGTTAGTAAACGGAAAGTTTATTAACTAGGCATTATTTATAACGATATTATATTGAACTCTAGTGTATTAGAGTTAATTGAAATGGGTATTAACCTATAATCATTTTGAAAATGAATGAAATTATAGGTACGGGACAAAATCATACGAAATTCATTTCAAAGCAAGGAACGATTAACGCTAGTAGTAGCAAGCCTTCAGGTGAGTAATCTCACTGTTATCTATTGTGGTAAATGTTATATGAGCAGCTGCAGATGAATATGATTTGAGGGACAAAAATGACAGAGTTTCATGATTTAAGATATGACAAGACCAGATAAGCCGTGCGTCTGTTATAGACAAGAACGTAACTGTGAGTCAATATATCTGTGTAAACTGTTATATAGACAACAGCGGGCTAACCCGTGAGTCTAGGCAACAGCGGGCTAACCCGTGAGCCGCAGTTTATTTTGATGAGCCAGATTTATATAGACAACAGCGGGCTAACCCGTGAGTCTAGGCAACAACGGGCTAACCCGTAAGCCACGGCAACAGCGGGCTAACCCGTGAGCCACACTTGATCTTGTATTGTGTGATAATACATAATTGACTTTGTATAGAGAAATTTTATTCTTATACATGTTATTATTGGTTTGATTACTCATTGGGCTTTATAGCTCACAGATTTATTGATATGTCCCTGCAGGTGAGCGTGACCCTGCTAAGGGAAAAGACAAAGTCCGTGACTGAGGACTTAGCATTTGAAGTAACGACCCGGCTTGAAGAATGTATAATATTTACGTATTGTACTTCGTGATACACTTGTACTCGTATTTTGTTAACTAATACCCCATACTTATGGTTTTTATTGTAAAATATTTGGTTTGTAAAACAAAAATTTTTGGGGTGTTTTTGTTAATAAGTCGGGTGTTACAGAAATCATAAAGGAATCATCAAAGGCTGAATTCATTCATTCACAACCCATCAAAAGACCCTAACTATCAACAACTTGGCAAAATCCTTACAAGTGGAGATTCTTTCCTCCATTCCATTAAATAATTAGTAAATAATTAATACTTCACTAATACGTCCAATTTGATACAATGAATACATATATCACAAGCTTCCCATGAGTTCAATCGTTCACCAATCCCAATCCTAAGATTCAAACACACCCAACTTCCATTCATAGGTTTTATCTACTCATCAAATATTAGAATCATTGGGGAAACACTTGAAGTGTGCCATAGTCATCCAAAACCACACAATCACCCACCAATTGTGATATTCTTCATTTGACAAACAAATCCCCAAATTATAGGGTTCATATCACTCAAATCAAACAAATAGTTAGATCTAAATCATCAGTGGATTGGATGATGATCAAATCATGGACTAGAATCATAAACTAACCCTTGGGATCCTAGGATTTCCTCCCCCAAATCATAATTTTTGGATTAGAACAAGAACACCCAAATCATGATGAGTTTTTAAACTAGAAATGGAGAAATTTTACCTTAGATCATTAGGAGGCTTCAATCCTTTGACGTTTTCTTGAAATCTTAGCTTAATTCTTCTCCAAATCTTTAAAAACCGCCATCCTTCTCTCCCTTGATCCTCTGAATCGCCAAAATGGCTGAAATAGGGAGAGTTCCACATTTTATACTTGCTAACTTTCTAGTTTTACCAAAAGTAGCCCTTAGTGTTGATCTTTCTGCACTAAACACTCATAAAGCCAACCCTTTCAATTAGAAGTATATAATCTCACAATTATGCCCCAAATATGACGACTTTTATCATCCTAGGTCATTGAATAGCTCAATACTAACCCCAAAGTTTCACAACTTGGCACGAATGATTCTTTTCATTAAATTCTTCATAATTTGGTCCTTATTTTCTACTTAAAGAATTGTTTGACTTACTCTAAGTTTCTACATCAATTCCTTCCTTATGTTTTCTAATTATTCTAATTCCTTGACTAGACAAAGGTCCATGGTTAAGTTTGGCCAAATTATCAATTTTGGTCCTTATGACAAAATTTCTCATTTTTGGTTTGAAAATAGATTTTGACACTTCATACCATTCATTAGCACTTTATTTGGCACACTGATCAATATAATAGAGTTTTAAATTTAATTATTTGTTTATTTCCTTTATTTACAAAATAATTTTTTTGTTAATTTAAACTCAAAACTCCTAGGCCCAAACCGCGGATGTTACGGTTATGTGGTCCAACCAATAATGAATGCTTACAAAAAGAAAATGCATAGGTTCATGTAACATAAAGTAAGATACTAAACATAAATAATGCAAAAAAACATACACATGCAGTTGCCATTCATCATGTTGCCAAAAGTGTAAAGTTTGTACAACATAAAAGTTTCCAAAAGTGGCATGCTACTGCCTTTCTGCATGTTACAGACATAAATGTTCTCGAATTAAAAATTAAGTATTCTTCGCATGACACATACTCTAAGTTAACAGGTATTTTGGCTGAGTTCCCTTCCCCATTATTTCCAATGACATTATTGGCTAGTTTTGTCTTAACAAGCCTCTCAGACATCTTTATCCTTTCAACTTTTGCCTTTACAATTCTGGAAGTTTCTTTATTGCCATTCTGATGCATGTCATTCTATAACGCTATATTTTGCTTTTACTATTATCAGGCTCGGCCCTGAGATTTTTTAGGCCTTGTACAAAAATCAAAATGAGGCCCATAACTTGTGTTTGTAAAATAATATTAAGTAAATTCTCCACCATTAAATTTAAAAATCAAATACACATCATAAATTCATTAGTAATAAACTGAAACTATTACAAGTAACTTTCTAAAAGAAGATAAACAACAAATACATTATTATTTTCTTAACATCGACATTATATTATTTTTAGAAGCAAATCCATCCACTACACTTTCATAATCAATATTATCGAGAACTTCATTCTCAATCAAAATCAAAGTCAAAACGTTTAATTTCTCTTAAGACATGATAGATCACAAATAAGATTTTAGAAGTTTTAGTTTTGAAAAGCTTCTATTTCCTGATGCAACTGTAACGAGAACAACCAACAATAGTCTATATGTTAGACAAAATATTGGATAAGTGCTTATACTTTTTAAGAAATTGAGTATTTTGCCGGTTGTATTATGTTCAATTGGCAATTTTGTTGTAACAATTCAAGTTCTTTGAAAATATCATCATCGTGGATGTATGAGATATCACATTTTTGTAAGTGCTCTCATACTACTTATTGAATCATCAATACACATGGTTTCATATTGTGGTTGTATGCTAAGGTTATTTATTTTTAACGATATAGGATACCATATAACCACAACAGTTATAAAGTCAAAACAACCAAGTTCATACTCTGCTAGACAAGTAGCTTCACTTTAGATCTTTATATTTGTCTCTTCATCGACAAGTTTATGCAGTGCTTATACTATTTTGGGAGCGAGTTACTATTGCTTTCACACTTTCAATCCTACTTTGCTAGAAGTTATTATTAGAAACAGAATTTGTATTTTTTAGATATGGATTTGTTCTTTAAGTTGCCGATAAACCCTAACAGGTTTAAGATTTTGATTTTTTTTCAGTTGTTTTTTATAAATAATGACTTAAAAAGTTAAAAATTGCAACCAACAATTACATTATGTATGTTCAGGCCAATTTTCTATAATAATAAGACATAAAACATATGTTTTCTGAAAATCCGTATATCATAACTATAGATCTTCCCTTAAATTCAAAGGCCCCTTAGGAACGGAGGCCCCGTGCGACAGCACGACCGGCACACCCCCAGGGCCGCCACTGACTATTATTATTGTTAGATGTCCATATGTACATTGATGTCATGTGCTTGGAAGTAGGAATTGGAAGTAGGAATTACAAATGTTGGAACTTAAAATGTCATGTATTTAGGTCGAGAAATTGTAATAAGTCTGGATGCGTTCCAATAATTGGCATTAAAGTGATAAATCATATCGTTGGTGCTCGGTTATAATCATATATTTGAACGTGGTAATCAAGGGGATTAAGTGCATAATTAAAAATCTTAAGTATGTTTATAAGGATATTAGAAGAGATAAAAAAATAATTATGATGGACTAAATAAGGGTTTTAAGTACTCAATATATCGAAATCTAGCGAGAATGGTCGATTGGGTTTTGATGGCAAAGGCATAAGGACATTTTGTGCTTAAAAATGTGTATTCCTAAATGGCATTTTCTGATTATTTTAATTTAGTTACCAACTCATGATAAATATCAGCTTCATATTTCCACAGACCACAATGACATTTTAATTTACTTACTAAACCATATGATAAATATCTTAAAGTTCAATTATCAAAATAATTTTAACCCATTAATCAACCTTAAAATTTATGGTTCGTACTTTACTTAGAAATATCATCATATCTTATTAAATAATCATAATTATTGCTTAATACATGTAACCAAAAAATATTTCCACAACGTCATTTTAATTTACTTACTAACCCATATGATAAATATCTTAAAATTCAATTATCAAAATAATTTTAATCCATTAATTAACTTTAAAATTTATGGTTTGTCCTTTACTTAGAAGTTAGAACTATCATCTTATTTTATTAAATAATCATATACATGTAACCAAATAATATAATTTGCCTAACATTTCTAATGAGAAAATCTTATTTATTTTGTTTCATATAAATTAATCAATTTTGGATGTATGCCTTTTATATAGAAGTTTATATTATTTTGTCTAAATAATTAATCAAAAATAAACTTTAATATTGATTATTTATGCAACAAAATAATACTTTTGATGAGATATGCAATGACATTTGATCATGCAACTAATTTGGGTGAGTTTATTTTTAAAGTTTTCCAAATTTTCATATTTGTTTTATACATTCTTTAAAAGAACTTTCCATTTATACTATTTTTTTTTCTAAATTCTTTTTCTATTTTTATATATCCGTTTTTATGCATGTATGATTGTACAAACTTATAGATTTTTTTTTATGAAATTGTTTCATATTCTTTATATATATATATATATATATATATATATATATATATATATATATATATATATATATATATATATATATATATATATATATATATATATATATATATATTCAACAACGCTTGTATTCCCGCCGCATCGCAAAGGGTGCAAAATAGGGTGCAAAACCTAGTTTGTTAAAATTAACAAACTGGCCCTGGATAAGATCAACGAAGATATGTCTCCGTCAATCACAGAAGCACAAGAGCAACGAGGAAAAGTAAGCAAAAGTTAGTGGTTAAGCTCATCTCAAATCATAATAATATATAGAATAACGTGGAATTTTAGAACCCATTTCTTTCATTACAAGTTCCCAATCAAAACGAAAAACATAAAATCAGAAAACATGTTGAATATTAAAGGGAAAATGACACTGTAGCACAACAATGTTACAGGAAATGGTCGATTTGGTCCCTAATGTTATTTTTTTGCCATTAAAAGGAACAAAAAGTGAAAAACGTGTTTTAAAATACAATTGACCCCAAAGTGAAGGGGTCACCCGGTCATCTTGTTGAATTAGCTTACGTAGCATCCTAGTCATCAGCCATGTCATCAAAATTTGACATCGTGTTCAATCTACGTGTTGAAATTAAGTCTATATCATTGAGAATTGTACGATTGCGGTTCAAAAAACACGCAAAAACCCTTATCGAGCTTTTCCCACCAAACCCTTTTTCCCAATCACTTTCTTCTTCGTGATAATGGAATCAAACTGCAAAGTCGATGTGCACCACCATGGAGTCTTCACCAGGCAACTGTTGAGTTATATAGAGGGCATGCATCACCTGTTTGAAGACATTGATTTTGCGGGGATGGATTTAGAGGAATGTGTGAAAGTTTCTTGAAAGATTTACCGGAGAGAAATGCAGGAACTTGTATTTCTGCTTACCTGAGAGTGAGCTACCAGAAGGACTAAAGATGATTACAGATGAAATGGAATACGTTGAGTTCATCGAGATCGCATACCATTGTGGAACTGTTGTGCCTATGTACGTGGATCATACCGGTGTTAATGTCCAGGAGTGGATAGCTGAAGACCACGATGAGGTGATTAGCCCTGAAGATCACCATTCCGGTGTAGCAGAGGAGATTGATAGACTTGACATCAACACTCCTGTGAACAACACAAGATTACCACCGGAGATGGTAGATGGGGAAGAAAATTAGATGGGTGATCATGAGCCAGGACAAGTTGACATTTGTGAGATTGACAGGCAAAGTGATGTTTAAACAAGGTTTAATCCAGATGTTGAGTGGAAAAAACAGAAGATTGTACTAGGTATGCGTTTTGAAAGCCCTAAACAGTTGAAATATATGCTTTGTAGCTTTGCTGTTGCAAATGGATATCAATTGTGTTATAAAAAGAATGATAGTAGGAGGTTATTGGCAAATTGTTGTGATGGGGATTGTTCATTTAGGCTATGGGCTTCATGGATGAGCGAGGAGCAGTCATTCCAAATAAAGTCTTTAATCCATGAGCATAATTGTGCAAGGAATTTCAAGTTTGGTTGAATTGTCAATTATGCTTGGATTGGTAGTCACTACACTAATGAGATATTACAGAATCAAAAATTGACTGTTAGACAATTAAGGGAAGATGTTAAACAAAAATTTGGGATAGAGGTTAGCATGAGTCAATGTAGGAGAGGAAAAAAGCATGCATTGACTCTAATCCAGGGAACCATAGTTGAACACTATGCCAAAAATTGGTCATATGTAGAGGAGATTAGAAGATCTAATCCGGGGTCTAATGTGCAACTAGGGGTAAATTGCATGCCAGATGGAAAAAATTACTTCACTAGGTTTTATGTGCAACTAGAAGATCTAATCCGGGGTCTAATGTGCAACTGGTTGTAGAAGAGTCATTAACCTAGATGGATGTTTTTTGAAAGGTTATTGTTCTGGTGAGTTGTTAAGTGCAATTGGAAAGGATGCCAATAATCAAATATTCCCAATTGCTTGGGCTGTAGTTTGTGTGGAAAAGAAAGACAACTGAAAATGGTTTATGGAGAACCTTACAGAAGATCTCCATCTAGAAAGTGGTATTGGAGTTACTTTAATGTCAGATCAACATAAGGTATGTATGTCAAAAATATTTCATTATGTATTTCATTTTAATTTCAACTGAAGGATGTATATCATTTTAAATTCATAATGTTGGCATGTAGGGTCTGTTAGAGGCTGTCAAGGAAGTTTTACCATCAGCTGAACATAGGCAATGTGGTAGGCATATTTATGCTAACTTTAAAAAGAGATTTTTTGGTGCTCACTTTGAAACTTATTTTGGAAAGCTAGCAAGGCTACAACGGAACCTCATTTCAGAGCAGTAATGAAAGAAATTGAGCTTTTAACCCCTGTAGCTCATGAACATCTCATGGAAAGGGATCCTAAGACATGGTTAAGGGCATTTTTTAGATTAGATAACATGTGTGATGCTGTAGAGAATGGAATATCTGAAAGCTTCAATAGTGTCATTATTGAAGCAAGGAAAAAACCAATTATAACAATGCTTGAATAGATACGTACTTATGTGATGGAAAGGATGCATAAGATGCAAATGAAAGGACGTAATTGGCCTGACTACCAAGTCTTCCCTGCCATTAGACATAAAATAAATGAGTTGAAAATTCAATAAAGGTATGTATCTATGTTCTATTATGCTTAGTGTATAATAAACTTTGTTAACAGAATTATCCAATTTACAGATACTGGCAAGTGTTTTCTAGTGGCCTCCTACAATTTGAAACTATGAACTTAGGAGAATCTTATGTTGTGAACTTGGAAAACACAAGTTGCACATGCAGGCTATGGCAACTCAATGGATACGGTTATGTGCATTCAGTTGCAACAATATCCTACATAAACGGGACAATTGAAACTTATGTAGACCCACTTTATCTAGCTACATTTTACAAGAATGCTTACAAGCATCCTTTACTTGCTATGAATGGAAGTGACATGTGCCCATATACAGATTATAATCCTCCTTTACCCCCAATAAAGAGGAGAATTCTTGGTAGGCCAACAGTTAAAAGAAGAATAGATGCTTCAGAAAAAGTTGGGAAACACACTGTCTCTAAAGTTGGGAAAAGGGTGCTATATGGGATCTGTAAGCAGCCAAGACATAACAAGACAACTTGTAAGCTAGTTCAAAGGCCCTCCAAAGTTAGAGTGAGAAAAGCACCAACCAAGAGGTGTCATGTGTATGATGAAGGTGAGGGAGCCAATGCAGTTGATGAAGGTGAGGAAGCCAATGCAGTTGATAAAGGTGAGGGAGCCAATGCAGAAACACAAACTGATGCTACAAATAAAGTTCATGAACTAGAATCTGGCAATCAAGTTCATCAAAATGCTACAAATGAAGTTAATGAACCTGGTTTTGGAAAAGGAGACAATGAAAGTGTAATAGCAAATGAGGAGGTTGTTATTGGATTGATGACACAAGAAAGCACAACCCTTGGGAAATGTATACTGAAAAGGTCAGAGCGGATAATTAAAAAGAAATTGGCCAAGAGAATTGAAGGAAAAAATGGTGAAGGCAACACATCTGACCTCCCACTATCTTTAGAGTAGATGTTTAATTTCGATAACATGTTTTTCTTTCAATAAATTTGTGATATGTCAAAACAATTTTCTATTTTTATGTGTTACTTTGTGTGGAACGTAGTTGGTTTGGTTATGGGTATTGTAATGTTTGTCTTTGAACTTGGTTACAATTATGAATGCTCTATTTTTATGTGTTACTTTAGTCTTTGGCTTGTTGGACATATACGACTTTACCCATTAAGCCATTTTACTATACAATTGAATATACATATTGTAATGTATGTGTTTAACTTGTTGGACATATACGACCTTACCTATTAAGCCATTCACAAGATCACTCATTTAAATATGTTATACCCATTTTTTAAGCAACCCAATATTGTATTCTATAATTAACCCATTATGTTACGTGGAACCCATGCAGCCATTAAGCAAATATTTTATGCATTAACCCTTTAATCCAATATGTTACGTGAAACACACAAAACCATTAAACCATTAAGCAACCGCCATTAACCAACTACGATTAACCCATTCACATTCAAACATTAACCTAATAACACTTAACCTAGATGCCTTAGAAGGATTAACATCCTCAAATCCAACAAAACGAGGATGATATCGTTAAAACATAAACATCATCATAAGTTTAATAAACCTAAACAAACCCCAAAACCCCTTCATCCCTCATCTAGATCTAGAAATCCGAAACCCCATCATCACTTGAAAGTTGCGTATCCCACAAATGCCATTGCAACCATACAAACACATATACACCCGGTGTAAACTCTTCTTTGGAAAGCCACAAACTCTTCTCGAGAAACCCACATCTTCGATTGCGGTCCGCCATACGACGGTAAACCACCAGGTGTCGGTACACCACCAGCCTTCGATTCAACCACAGGCGCCGGTACCCCGACAACCCTCGGACCTTCACTTGATGCAGAAAAACGGGTTAATGGCCCCATGGAGCTCGAATCACTCCTCATAACACTAAATCGCCGGTTGCTAGAACTTTGTAGGGGGGTGTTCAAATCATCCAAATTTATACCAAAGTTCGAGAATCCCGAAGATGACATTGGAAGAATTTCACTGTTGCGATTTCGGGAACAAGGTTTTGATTCTTGGTGCAATAACTCCCGGGTTATAAAGGCAAAGGGGACCACCTCCATTTGGTCAAACTTGGTCACCAAGTTTTGTACATGTGGCCTCCATGTCGACACGACCCACAATACACGTCACCTCCACCTAGGATTGTAACCGGATTAAAAGGGAAAGGAATTAAAGTAACTGGTTTTTAAGTTTTTGTTCCTTTATATGGCAAAAAAATAACTATAGGGACTAAATAGACCATTTCATATAACATTGTTGTGCTACAATGTCATTTTCCCAATATTAAAACATGTTAATATCTACAATAGTACAATATATAATGACCAAAGTCAAACAAATATTTGTTTTTGGTTTTTATTTTTAAATAATTTAAATTTATTATCTTTTTGATTTACACTTTCAAAACACAAAATAAACTAATCACTAAACCTATACTAGTTCTATACACATATTTTATCTATTTAACATAAATTCTACGAATTAAACAAATCACTAAACTTCTGCTAGTTATATTAAAAATTAAATTATTTATATTTATTTTAAATTTCTAAACCACGAAATAAACTGGTTTTCTTCTAACTGCATAACATATAAATATATAGTATATTAATTTAGAATACAGTGTTTTAATACATAAAAATATTCTTTTCATTGATATAAAATGATATTAATAAATAATAAACCCATCCAATTTGTTGGACTATTATTTAAAATCCGCTGAATAGTCACGGGGAGTGGGGACGGAATGTACTTGGAATTAATTCACTCCAAAAACATGGAGGATGGTTGGATTTACCCTAATATAAAAGGATAAAAATAATCAAATAAGGAATCCTATTAAATTATTAATAAATAAAATAGTTCGGTTTTTACTTTAACTAATAAGAAAACTTACAACAATAGCTTCTAAACTTTGATTTTAAAAATATGTTTTCTCAATATAAGAAATTATCTGAAAATATATTCTTTTTACATAAGCCCTATTCTATTTTTACTTTCCCCAAAATGCTATATCCACAAGCAATAACCAAAGGACTTTTCTGTTCAAGAAAAAAACATAACAATAACCAAACGATTTTACAATTTTATTATTAGCGTCTTATGAATATCATATTTATTCCAACTTAAAAAGAAGCATTTACTCGAACAAATCTCAAACGTTGATATAGTGTCATAAACATCATCGTACTGAATAACTCAATTCGATCGTACAAAGTACCATGTGACGTACAAATAGAAATCAATTACATCTTCACAAGTAGGTTACTTACGCTGTGTTCTTTAGTTTTTTAATTAATGGAATGGAAGGGAAGAAAAAGGAAGGTAAAGTAATTGAAAGGGAAATATATGAAAATATTTGTGTTCTTGAGTTAAAGAGGGAAAATAAATTTCCGTAAATGGGGCTGGAATTTATGGGGATGAAGCTTAATATTTAAGGGTAATTTTGTCAAAATATAATCTTCTTCACTTCTCTTCCTAACCTGCCCAAAAGTGGGCGGGTGATATTCTACCTCATTTTACCTCCCTTTCCCTTCCATTCCATCTCCTTTCCTCTCTAAAAAAAATCTCAAGAACACATTTCCTCTTTGATTGCATCTCTAATACTTCCGTTCCAGCCTTTAATTTAACTAAAGAACACAGCGTTAATTACTTCACGTTAAGGGAAATACATCAAAATTTTACAAATAAAAAAAATTGTAGAAAATAGAAACTTTACCAAATATATATGGTATAGAACTATAGATATTATTGTGATTACTTTTACTCTTTTAGACCAGCCTAAAGACTAATATTATTTCAAAAACATAAATTTCCACGTTATATAAAAAATAATACAAAGAAAAAGGAAACAACAAAATGTACTTATCACGTGACATCAATCAATTTGATTTGATTCTCAACAAATGGGAGCTTTATTTCACATAAATCCAAGGCCACAAAAAAATAAAACTTAAACGATATCCATTTGACTAAAATAATATTAGGTAACAAAATCAAATGTTGTGGGGCTATAATGACAAATTCGTTGCTTCCAAATGTACCTGTCTGGCAAAAAGAAAATCAAAATTATTGTACTTGAAAGCGAGTACTAATTATTATTATTATTATGATATTATCATCTAAAAACACCTACATATGCGATTACATAATTTGTAACACTTTCTATACAAGAAACTTTGTGAATTTAATCAAGAAGTGCCACCGGACTTGGTAGCTTCTGTGCTACTTGTTGTCATAAAAGACTCGCCACATCCACACTGCCCTTTTGAGTTTGGATTAATAAATATAAATTCAGATCTGCAACAAATTTAATAAAAAAAAAAAAAAAAAAAAAAAAAAAAAACCCAAATTTTTTAATGAAGAATGCTTAATTTTTGTATTCTGTATTTAATTGTTACCTGAGTTTATCGTCTACAAAGTCCATCTTGGTACCAATAACATGCATAAGAGCTTTTGGATCTATGAGTATCTTCACACCTTTTTCCTCAATCAACTCGTCAAATTTTCCTTTCTCATCTGTAAATTTAGATGTCAATATCATCAAATTTCCCTAAACCATTGCTAATTGATTGATCCTCCTTTGATACGAACCCTAATTGACTATGAAATGAAGATATAGTTTGAAGCCCACCAGGTGTTTGTTAAAAGTTCTCACTTGTTACAAATATGTAAAGGGACAAGTTTTTTAATATTACAACTTACACAGTACACATAAATATAGAACTTCAACCATCGGAACCTTTCAATCTAACAATCATTGAACCCTTTCATTAGGTGGTTCAAATAACTAACTTAACTACCCTAATTATCATTAATTTTTCGGAAGCTTCATATTATAACCAGGAGAAAGCCCAAGATAAGTGAATCCAAGAAGCCCCAATTTAGCAAAGCAAACACTTCATTAAAGTTTGACCTTGAAAATCAAAACTTGTTCCTTCGCTTTTTTGGCCCAATAGCAAAGTTCATTGATCACAAGTGGACCATCAAGAATGCTCTCGAATGATTTTGGGTTTTGTGGGTTTTGGCCCAGAATCCAGACGGCAAGATTAAGAGTCCATGTATGTATTTTAGGATACGCAAGGTTTATTTTAAATGCTATTATACCAACTTCAAATTTTCAATGCATCAAACTGATTAAGCTTTAAGCTTACACTGTGTTGTGTGCCTTAGAGCAAATGCTACGCTCAATTGCGGGTTTGGGGAATGAGTTACGAAGTATGTAGAGATAATAGATTCGAGAGGTAGCTCTTGACAGAACATGTAGTGATTCTATATACGATAATTGAAAGAATTCGCAGCGTATGTAATTATAGGTAGGATTTGGATTCTAGACTGTATGATACCTGACCCTAAGTCTGCCAAATTATTAGAACGAAATATTACACGAGAATTCCTAACATATTTCAGGTTCGGAACTTATAGCGTCGATAGGAAAATGAAAACCCTAACCTGCGTAATTTAGGGTATATGAAAGGCCATTACAACCGCGAGCTTTGACGCCTAGTTTGAGGAAAGGGCGTTGGCGTTGCTGTAGGAGATGATGTATCCTATCCGCCGCCGCTTCTGTTAGCGTTAGGGCTTGCCGTCTCGTCGCCTTCCCCACCCTCTCAGCCGCTGCTGCTGCCAATTTTGAGGTTGCCATCTCCCTCTCGATCGATGTTCAAGAAACATCTTAAACTTACAGGAACTAATTCAGAGATTCTAACATTTTGGGTCCTCATTTTTATTTTTAGAGTAAATTACATTTTTGGTCCCTTTAATTCGCACAATCATATTTTGGATTCAACTGTTGAAAAATTGATATAGGTCTTGTGGGTTGGTTTTCAAATGGTCCCTTATAAAAAGACCATCTTACCAATTCTAATAACCTTTTTCTTTTTATATAGCTCTTGTATGTATGGATTTTCCGATTGTAAAGTTTTTGAGTGTTCTGGTTTGTTGTTCATGAATCGTAAAGCAGCTCCGGTGTCGTTGTGCTTGTTCTTTCAAATTCTTATTTTGTTTTCCTTTCTGATTTTGATTCCAGTTTTCGTCTTATCCTTGTTGTGCTTTGATTCCATTTCATATGTATCGATGTTGTTAATTGATGGAATTAGTCTCTTTAGTGGTTTGAAAACTGTTTATTCACATGTATCGTTCTATCGTATATTGGAAGTTTGAGGTTTGGTATCATGGTATGTTGAAGTTGAGGTTTGAGGTTTGGTTTCAAACTAGAACATATTATTGTTAAATTAGATGTCATAAAAATAATTTTCTTTAATAATTAAGGGTCTCTGATTAATCCCCGCCTAGCCGATTAATCCCGTAACCCCAGTCATATATGTGGATGTTTGTTTGAAGGGTAACATGGTCATTTTCATCATTCAACAAATTCAGTCAGATGCATAATCAAACATCATGGTTTCATTTAGAGGCTAACTCGGTCCAAGCTTCTGACTCAGTCATGCCCCTGACTCAATCATATCTAACTCAGTCAAAAATTTCAAACGCTACTTAAGTCCTTACTAACTCCGCTCGTGTCATCTGCTTTGATTATTTTTCTTTTAGGTATTACAACTAAAAGATAGTCTTGTAAATTTCTTGTTTTAATTTATACATTTCTTGTAAGTTCAAAACACATGTACATATAATTTACATACTTGCGGTGAAAATTAGCCAAATTACTGGGATAGACCCTCCATTTACTTATCCCAAATAATCCCCATTTAGAAATATATAATTCTCCAACTATAACTTTCAAGAATTTTACAGATATTTCCCAATAAGATTTGCATTTACGAAAATAGTACCTATTCCAATAAAATGCTCAAATTTAGGATGTCATACATTTCTGCGACAACCGACGATGAAAACCCAACAATCAAAGGAACGGAGTTAGTAAGGACATAGGAGTCTCAGTCAGGGAGGAAAATTTTATACGAGTGGTTGCGGTTCAAAAATCGAGCAAACTATCTTAACCATTCATATTTTGTGATATACCTACCATATGAAATTGGTATAGTATAGAATCGTCAGAGATACAATTTAATCCTTCCAGATGTTAGTACATATATGTGTGTATCAGTGTATAAGTATTAAACAGTTGCAAAAGTCAGATTTATCAAAGACTAAAATTTAAAGTGAGCATGACAGGAGTACATGCTTTATGAATTGTACAGCACCGGTCCATGCTTTATGAATTTATTCCATTATGTTAGTCCTTCAGCCCATATTTTCTGAGCCCACACTCGAGTTATACCATGTCCAGATCTCGACCCAATGTGTGGCCCAATGCACCAAACGTAAGACTAAGAAGTAAGACCTGGTTGTCATTGTCCCTAGATTCTAAAGAATTTGCACTCTTGACCTTAGATATTAATTTATTTTATATTTTAACCCACCTTTTACATTTGTTTTTTGAAAATTTTGGGATATTACGGTATGCCTCACCACTTTTCGTCCCCTCCACCGTGTTCCTTTTTGGTCCTCATGACCATCCTTTTCAATCCCATGTTGAATTTTCTTTTTCTAACAGTTACTTTCAATATATTTGTTTTATTTTTGTTACTCGCAACAAGCATATTTGGTATTTGTATGTTTTTATTTGGGTCGTGTTAAAGCATTTATTGCTTGCATCATATGCTTATGCATTTTGCATTACGTAATTGTATATTTTTGTCACTTGTAAATAGTTCAAATGATTGTCTCAAGTGCTTCAAAAACTTGTATATATTTTGTTATTTGTATAAATAATATAAATACTTGCGCACACGTCACATGTGTTGTATGATTGTGTATGTTATCATATAAAATAATAAACTAAGTTCTTAAAATTTAAAAGAAATATAGAATCCAACTTAGCTGTCAAATTTTGAATTTTTGTACTTGTGTTGAATGCTTGTATATGCGATTTAAAATCCATATAACACTAGTGTTAGTCCTACTGTCCTACTATTTTAAATTACCTAAACTAAGTTTCACGTGAGATTATAATACTAATATCTAAAAGCTCCTTTAAAATGTACTTCCAGAAGAGCAATTTTATATCTACTAGCAAATGTTAGCCCATCATTTAATATATACATACTTTGTCAAGTATGTTAGAGGTCACAAACACATATTTCTTTAAAACTCTTATAACAAAAGTTGTTCATATCAATGTAGTTTAAGGTATATTGTTTATCTTAAATCACATTAAGTTGAGACTTCCACATTTTCACTTTATGCTAATTAATTGCTTGGTTAATTGAAATACTTTGTCTATGTAAAAACATTATATTTATGTTTGGTTACTCACATTTGTTTCTCTTACTTTTTTTTCGTTATTCTTATATAGAGTGTACGAATATGGAAAAGGATGTGCACATAGATATTAAAAGAACGTACACATACATACACAACTGAAAAAAATATATTAGAAGAGATAGGGAGAGGAATGTTAAAGAATGAATCCAACTTTTCACCAAGTCTACATTGGACAATATATCTCCTGATTTAATGTACAATATTCTTTTTTATACAATGTATCAGTTTCTTGATATTAGGCTTAATTATAGAGCTATTTTCAGGCTCATATTGTACCTTTGTATAATTTAAATAAGACTATTGTACACTTGTTTTGATATATACAAAAACCTTCAAACCTCTCTCTTTCATAGTATCATAAAGCCAAAATTGATCCAACCTATCATCTCTTCCACCTCTAGGCACTACCTGTTAGGTGAAGATTTTTCAAAGGTAGGTTTGGTAGCCTCCTTTTGAATGCAAATTCTTCTTTGATTCACATTGATTTTTTCCACACTCATAAGCCTATAAATACTAGGCTTTGGTTGAGAAGCAAGATGCATCAACAATTGTAAATTGTAATCTTATTGAGTTAATAAGATTTCTCTAGTTGCAGCCCGTGGACGTAGGATTTGCACCGAATCCGAACCACGTAAAAATCCTTGTGTTCTTCTTGCTTTATTTTCGTGAGTTTGTGTGTGTGTGATAGTGTGTTTCCGCTGCGTGTACCCGATCCGATTCCTAACAACTGGTATCAGAGCTTCGGGTTTTGGAGGAGGTCTCGGTTTTATAAATTAGAGTATGCTCTGTGGTTGCAGTTTTGTCTGATCTTCCACATCAGAAACTAATTTCTATTAATCGTATTAAAGGTGTCTTGGTACTTTGAAGGGTACTGTCTATCACACACGAGTACACTGAACGAACCGGTCAGGTCCGTGCCATTGTTGTGTCTGTTTCGTTGTCTCAATTTGTTTCTTGTTTGTCGTAATGGCTGAAGACAAGGCTGTAATCGAGAAATTCAACGGTTCTGACTTTAGCTGGTGGAAAATGCAATTAGAAGCATTGCTATGTCAGAAAGATTTGGAGATGGTACTTGGAGACAAACCAGAGAAAATGGAAAAAGCTGCTGAAGATGCGTGGAACTCAAAGGACAAGAAAGCTAAGGCGGTTATTACGTTGTCGTTGGAAAGGAGCGTTGCTTTCAACATCATGAAGGAAACCACAGCGCGTTGTATGATGGATGCTCTGACGAACATGTATGAGAAACCGTCGGCGGCTAACAAGGTGTTCTTGATGAGGGAGCTGTTCACTACAAGGATGAATGAGGAAGGCTCAGTTACGGTTCACATTAACAATCTAAATTCAATTCTGTCCAGATTGTCATCTGTGAGAATTAAATTTGATAACGAGACTCAAGCTTCACTGCTACTAGCTTCACTACCTGATAACTGGTCTGGAACAGTAACCACTGTTACAAGTTCAGTGGGGACCAGTGGTATGACTTTTGAAGGGGTTAGAGATTTGGTTCTTGGCGAGGATGTCAAATGCAAGAATCAAGGTGGATCTTCTTCTTCTGAGTTATTAAATATCAGAAGAGGTAGAGGGAATAGCAGGAATAGTGGGAGCAGTGGGAGTCGGGGAAGAAGTTCATCTAGAACTTGGAAGAATGTGAAGTGTTGGAACTGCCAGGAGGTGGGACATGTTAAGAGTCAATGTCCAAAGAAAGAATTAAACAGTGTTGGTGCTGAGAATGTTTATCAGGAAGATGCATTGATACTCAGTATGGAAAACTGTGTAGACTCTTAGGTCATGGATTCAGGGGCTTCGTTTCACGCCATGGACAACGGAGAAGCGATGGTGAATCTAAAAGAAGGAGATTTTGGGAAGGTACGGTTAGCACATGACGAGATGCTTCAAGTAACGGGCATGGGAGATATTGATCTGGTTACTTCATTGAGAACTCCATGGAACCTGAAGAATGTCAAGGTGATTCCGGAGCTGAAGAAAAAATTGATTTATGTTGGTCAGTTGGATAAACAAGGACTGGAAGTAAGGTTTGGTGGTGGTAAATGGAGGGTGGTCAATGGTAATTCGGTGATTGCTCAAGGTATGAAGCGTGGGTCATTGTATATGGTTGAGGTACCTGCTGAGGGAAGTATGACCGTCTCCGTTAAGCATGACAAAATCTGGTTCGCTAAATCTAGTGCTAAGAGAGTTCATTTTGCAAACATGAATTC
The DNA here is from genome assembly GCA_023525715.1 of Cichorium intybus. Taxonomy (NCBI): domain Eukaryota; kingdom Viridiplantae; phylum Streptophyta; class Magnoliopsida; order Asterales; family Asteraceae; genus Cichorium; species Cichorium intybus. The sequence continues at coordinate 13,701,244 of CM042010.1, forward strand.
TGGAGCCAAGGGGATGTTAGGTGAACGAGTCGGAAAGTCTAAACCATTCAGGGGATTTTGTGACAGTGGAAGCACGGGGTGTGTTCCGGGTACAGCTACAAAGAGCCGTTGGGTTTTGAAGACTAAGACTGAAAAATTCTCTCCTGTTGGAAGTTTGCAAAGTTTGGAGAGTGTTAGTGGTCCTCGGTGTATCTCTGGAGCTGGTGGAGTGTCCAAACCGGTTGAGACAGAGGATGAGTCAGTGGTGGGCTTAGCCACGGCTGAGTTGGAGCTAGTGGGAGCTTCAACGGGCCCTTCTAGTACTTGAAGATGAGGGGTGGCTGCAATTAGAGAAATTGGACTAAGTTTAGCTTGTTCTTGGGAGCTGGAGGCTTGGAAGACTTGGTTGTTTTAAGATTACTGGAGTTGGACTACGTTTTTCAAAATCTTCAAGTGGGAGATTGTTAGGTGAAGATTTTTCAAAGGTAGGTTTGGTAGCCTCCTTTTGAATGCAAATTCTTCTTTGATTCACATTGATTTTTTCCACACTCATAAGCCTATAAATACTAGGCTTTGGTTGAGAAGCAAGATGCATCAACAATTGTAAATTGTAATCTTATTGAGTTAATAAGATTTCTCTAGTTGCAGCCCGTGGACGTAGGATTTGCACCGAATCCGAACCACGTAAAAATCCTTGTGTTCTTCTTGCTTTATTTTCGTGAGTTTGTGTGTGTGTGATAGTGTATTTCCGCTGCGTGTACCCGATCCGATTCCTAACACTACCAACAACCATCACTACCACCATGTCGAACGCCGACAACACAATTCCCAATGGTCATGAACCCACCCACCAAACCCTTAGTTTTGGTCAATCTCACTACTAGCACTCAATTAAACACTCAAACCTATCTATCATGGCAATTTAGATTCCAATCCCTTCTTAGAGGCTATAGTCTCATTAGCTACTTGGACTACACCATCTCCGAACGCCACCCATTATCACCATAACCACCACCCCAACAAATAGAAAATCCCAACCACACCAGCACTGAAAAACCCAACCCATCATACCATATTTGGCATCAACGCGTCTAATTGCTCCTAGGCGCCCTAACCGATACACTATCCCCCTTAACCTCATCCCTCATTCTTAGAGCCAAAACCTCCCATGAAGCTTGGATCATTCTCTCAAACACATTTGTCAATCCAACTCGAGGTCACATCTTTCAACTCAAGGATCGTATGGACCCCATTTCAAAGGGTACCAAGACTATCACTAAATACATAAACACCATCAAACTTTGCACTGATGAACTCTCTCAAATAGTTAAACCAATGGATCTTGAGGATATCATCGCTAAAGTACTATGTGGTCTGGATGAGACCTAAAAACCCATTGCTGACTTTGATAGGGCCGGCAACACTCTCGTTTCCTTTGAAGCCCTCCATGAAAACTTATCTGGCATGAACTTACTGCCAAACATATATTCACCCCTTGAGTCCAATTTGCCCAAAACTACCCACTCATATCAAATCCTACCATATCTATAACTACCAATTCTACCAAACAACCTGCCCCTTTAAAGTTAAATGTAAATTTTTTTTTGTATCATAGGATATGTTAATGCTCAATATCGTCAATTTTACGCTTGATATCCTAATGTTACTTTTATCCTCCAACCCCCACCGTCATGCTTATAGTTCCCTCTTAATAGAATCTCCCAACCCAGGTGCCTGGATCCTTAGTAGTCGTGCCTCTCATCACAATACTGACGACCTCGCCACCTGTAATATCCGCGTTTTAGGCTTGAAATAAATTTTGCCAAATTGATAAAACAAGATTGTTGAAATACTACAATTAAATTCAAAAAGTAATTAAACATAAACAAATAAATGATTTTGCGGAATCACTGATGCTTCATAAATCATTTTTCTTGAGATATGTTATTTTATACAAATACATGTTTTAAGCATCATTATTATTCAAATAAGAAATTATATCTTCATTTATCATATTGACTTTAGATTATTCGTATCAAATTTGGAGGGAAATTTGGTAATTTCATAAATAAAAATTTCTTTATTCTAGTAATAAATTTTGTTATTAAATGTAGTTTACCACTCACTTAATTTAAATACCATTATGTTAATATTGTAAATTATTTGAGGAGTTATTAGCAGAGGACAGAGGTGGCAAAAACTGACATGACATACTAACCCGATATGAACTCGACACGAACTAAACGGATTTGAATAAAAGATTTCAACTCGTTTGATTAAATGTAATGCCCGGTTTCTCACTTTCAAAATATACCTTAAATTTACTCAAAGAGAACCACATAGTTTAAAGGTGTAATGAAGTTAAGTAACATGTCATACAAGAAGTTACCAAAACATAGTTTAAGTTCTAGTCCTATATACATCAAAGTTACAAACTAGTTCCCCAAAAACTGGGTCAACAAACACAGTCCAAACTATGAAAAACAAGTAGGTCCAAGTCCAATTGTTCAGTTATCCCTCCGTGCTATGCTTCTCACGATTTCCACTACCAGAACCTAAAACACAACAACGTTAACAACAATTGACGAGCTACATTAGCTCAGTGAGTAATCAATGGTTATTTGGGTTGTGACACTTGACTATCTCAGTCCCTCAGTGTGATCAACACACTTAACTCTTTATATCAAAACAAAACTAACACCTTATGAAGCTCATAGAACTCTTCTCTTTATGTAATGAACAACTCAACCACAACATACTTCATTAAAAGAATCAATAAACAACTACTCACCTGATGTCGGGTCAACATGTGGAACTCCCGAACCGTGTATACTGTGCTCCTATTTAGATTTGACTGTATCACAACAGCCCGGGTCAATATTCAATATCCAAAACAATCTCAATTATACTCAACTCACAATAATCAAAAAATTGAAACATAGAAAGGAGTTACAAACAAAAGATAACAACACTATCTTAGTTGTAGCTCCCAATTTCACAATTTCTACTAAATCAACCGCTAAACGCAAAATCAACATACTCTTAGTTAGGACTTGGGATTAGAACTCTATTTTATACTCTAATCCAAGAAAAATTACCCCATCCCATGCTAGTTGCAGGTGGTTCATCAGAACCACCTGGACTAACTCAACCTAAGCAAATCGACAATCAATTCGAAGCTAGAAAGAAGAATACTATCTTTTAACCGAAATATAATGATTCCTAACTTCAATTCTTGAGTTATAGGCTCCAATTTCAACCTTGTAAGGCTTGGGGGTGATTTTCTAGGGTTTAGGGAGAAAATTTCATAAAAATATACCTTACCCAAATGAAGAGAAAACCTACATTAAAAACCCATTCTGCGACATTAACCCTGCTAATGTTACCATTAGCGCCGCTAACTTTAGCTGCACGACCCGTGTGTTCTGAAACGACCCGTTTTGACCCCTTTCGACCCACAGATTGTTCCCTGTTCAAATCTCACACGACCCGTGTGGGTCTGGAATGGTTTCGGATCAGATTTTAAGGCCTCTCTACACGACCTGTGTAACATCTTTTTGGCATTTTTCAATCTCAAACTTCTTCAAAATAAGTTTCTAACCACCCTAACTCATATAACAACCTACTAAATCTTAATTACACTAACAAAATTTCACTACTAATTAGTAACACGACATTACAATAAATGGGTTGACACGACACCACACACTTTTTAAACATGTAAGGTTATGGTTGAGAGTTTCAACTTGAAAATGACTCAAACATGACCTGTTTAATTATATGCAAGCTTTTTTAATTTTTGGTTGAATTTGAAAGACCCAAAAGCAAAACCAAATAGGAGACCTATTGTTAAAATTTCACATGCCTAAAATATCGTTAGTGTTCTGTGTTTAACATCACATGTGGGCCTAAAGTGGTTGACACCGGCCGCTCAGATGGTGCGGTTTACGGTTTTTAGCAAGATCTTAAACTTACTATATAATGTGAACCAAAGTTACATAACGAACGTACATGTATAACAACTTACAATTATGAAATTGTAACAACTAAAGAATATCCCATTTGTGTTTCTCAAGTATTTGATTCATCAACAAATGCAAATTCTACATGAATATGTTAGTCTAAAGTATTAAACATACATTTACACTTATAAATATTATAATTCTAATAATGAGTTTTTAGGTTTTTGACATAATTTTTAATTATATACCTATTTAAATTGTTATAATATTTTTTAAATAAATGATTGATTTATCATATACTAATGAGTTATATATATATATATATATATATATATATATATATATATATATATATATATATATATATATATATATATATATATATATATATATATATCCTACAATGATATACATTAAACAATTTCGTATTGTCAAATAACTCCTTAATTTGAAACTTACACAACTTTTCAAGTACTTTAAAGTAATAATTTTTAGTTGGTCCATTAATATAATATAATTGCAAATAAATAAAATTTTCTATCAAGACTTTAGTGTTGTGTAATTGTTTAATAATGATAAGTGGTTTTCTAAATGTCTTCGATAACATTTCAATAGTGATAAGTGACTTTTACATTTATTTAACAACAATAATGTATAATAACATAAAATTATAAATTACATTATGTAACACCCCGATCTTTGATACACTTTGAGAAGTATAATATTTTATAAAAACGTTGCGGAACAAAATGTCAACTTTAAAAAAAAAACTTTTCTCATGACATAAAGTCATGTCTTAAAATTTCGGTCCCAACAAAAACATTTAAGTTTTAATAAAATGTTTAAACAACTTCGGGGGTTACAACTCCATATCATACTACATCATAGAAGGCAAGTTAGGATACAAACCGTTACATCGACCAGAGGTCATTCATTCTAAAATCCTAATTTCTTCGAGTCATCTACTTGCTTCTATCACTCGTGTCTAGAACCTGGGATACATGGTATAAATAAAATACGTAAGACGAAAACGTCTCGTGAGCTACATGGGTTTGGACACAAAACATTTATAAGCATGACTTAGTCATTTTCAAAACCTTTGTAAACCAATGATATAATGACACTTGCTGTCAAACCTTTTGTAACAACATAGAAATATATTTTACTTTCAAAGATTTTCAAACAATTCAAGTAAGAAAGCTAGTAATACAAAATTTTTCTTTTTTCTTTCCTTTAGCTTGATTGGTATCTTAACACAATTGGATTTTTATACTTAAGGCCTTAATCACTCTTAGTGATACTCCAAGTCTATACCAGAATGGAGAGAACTTGATCAGTCCATCCTGGCTTCATTAGCTTAGGACATCTACTTCGTGAAGGGAGTGGTACCGTCCCAGTAGATTCCTCTATAGTCCCCTTGGGGAACATCATTGCCCGGGCCAAACATTATCCGTTCAGTCACATTACTTTGCATTGCATTACATTGCTTGCTTCAAAATACCAGTCATTCATAAACATAACTTTGCTTGTTGTCAAACATTTGCTCAAATACTCATTAAGGCTAGATGCCACAACATTCTTTCATAACATCATAAGGCTTAATGCCAAAACATTCTTTCATAATAACGTAAGGCTTAATGCTAAAACATTCTTTCATAACAACGTAAGGCTTAATGCCAAAACATTCTTTCATAACAACGTAAGGCTTAATGCCAAAACATTCTTTCATAACAACATAAGGCTTAATGCCAAAACATTTTTTCGTAACATTAATGGCTTGATGCCAAAACATACTTTCAAAATCATCTTATAAAACTTTCATAATTATATCGTAACTAAAATGATTTGCATATAATTTAGTATTAAAAACGTTACATAAAAGCTTTATCCATAATTTGCCACGTATCCCATAGTGGAAAAAAGCCACATGTACTCACCTTAGTAGCTAGGTACGTCTAGCTACACTAATCCACTTTCTCTAGCCTTTCGTTGCTTCCAAGCATCCTTCAAACATCTATTAATTTAATAGAAGATTAGAACGTATTTCGCAACTAAACATAAAACATTTGTCTACTCATTCTTAGACTACTTCTAGTCGTTATCTAAGTTCATTCTGGTAGCTAAGTATGGGTCTTAAACCATAAAAACCATTTTGGACAATTTTACCCTTTTTGTCCCATTTTGACAGCTTAGTCCAAAATTCGTGTAAACTTGTGTTCAGCTCATTATTATATAACCCAACAATGTAATAATAGTGTTTAAAACATTGGTAAAACTTCATGGGACCTTTTAAGCCACTTTTCGTTTCGACGCTTTTTGACCGTTTTCCTATTTAGGCATCGTACTTTGCCTAATTGTGTTTTTGCAGGTTTTAATATGAAATCTTAGTAACTTTCAGATATTAACATGTTTATAAATCAATGGCAATGCCTAGATGTCAAAACATCTTTCGTTTCGCTCTTTTATTCTATTTTTGGCAAATTTACCGTTAAAATTATAAAAATAAAAATTATTTTTAAACATCACACTTTTTACATATTTTGTTGCCAAGACCACCCAACAACACATATATGTTGATATAAATTCATTTCATACTCATACGGGTTCGTATTTGCTAAAACGGTAACTTTTTAGTTTAACCGTTTCTGATTAAGTCATTTTTAGGCTTAAACAAAACTCAACTTTTATTGACCCAAGCTTTCAACTTTCTTCTAATCTACTATAATAACATGACAATGAATCATAGTACTCAAGTCTTGGGGTCAATTCTTAAATTTTTGCTTCTTAGGCTTAAAACGACAATTTAACTAAAAATAGCCCAATTATAGTCTTTTTATGACTAATTGATACTTTATAAGATGTTTAACCAAATACTTGTATCCCCAATTCAATATTACCATCTTCAAATGTAAACATGTCTCATGAATCACATTTTAATTAGTTTCTTGATCACAAGCGTAAAATTTTATTCTTGTCCCATTTAGACTTTATAAAAGTCAAATTTGCTCATCTTTTGTCATTTGATTATCATCAAGCTAACTAGCTTTATTTTATTGATTCTTTGGTGTTTCTAGTTCTATACTAATAGCATATCATGACTACAAGTCCAATTTTAACATAAACCAAACCAAACCCAACTAATTTGATTTCTAGACTTGTGGTTTGACTTTGACAGAAAAGTCAAAGCTGTCAAATTAAACTAGATTTATATATTTCAAATGGTTCTTTGATGCATATGAACCTATGGCACTTTTCCGACATTATTCCTTTTATGCATGATACCAATATCATACTTCTCTTTCAATTGCACATAACCATGTCTTTTAACAAGTTCTAATCACATCTTTTAATATATTCCAAGCATCACATTCCATCTTTTTAAACATATGCAATGAAATTTCATGAGTAATTTGACCATTAAATTTGTCCAAATTCAAGAGTTTATATTTTGGTTATCAACTCAAACTTCTAGCAATGATTTAAGCTATAACCAAGCACCGATTCCATCATGCATGCAATAATTTCGATTTGAGATCTAGGGTTTGAAGAATCAACTTATACCTTTTCAAATTTCTGTCCAAAAGCTTCCAAAATCTGAAATTTGCAGAAGATGAGACATGAAATCGGGCTATGAAGCGATCCTTGAACCACCCATGCTACCGTCGGCCACCGGAGCAACGAAATTCGCCAGAAAACAGCGCCGGCGTCGCTGTTACTTCGTCTCCTCTGTGCAGTCGCCGACCACCGCTGTACACCCCTCTTTTCCGTCTCCATTCTGCTCGGAATCCGCTGTATGGTTGGTCGTTTCTCTCTCTCAATTCCGAAATACACACACATGAGTGTGTGAGTGAGGGTGACATCGATCTCTCCTTTGATTTCACGTTTCTGAAATTGATTTTTACATCTCCTTGGAAAGAAGCGTAGCCAACAGAAAATAAGAGGAATACGATGGCTGTGTTTTAATATTGAAAAGACAGATTTGCCCCTCCTTTCCAGCCTTAGTGAAATTTTCGAACTTTTTTTCTTTATTATCCTTAACTTTACAAGGGCATAACTTCTTCATAAGATATCTAAAATTTACAAAGTTTATACCTTTAGAAAGGTGGGAATGAGCTTTACAACTTTCCCCTACTGACTTAAGTCCTAATATTATTAGATTTTCTGCTATCGTCCCTTGAACATGACCCTTTGGCCATTTTTGTCATTTTTGGGGTATTTTAAAACCTTTATAACTTCTTGGTTATAACTCCAAATTGCCTGAATCTTTTTCCTAAATTCTTTTTATCTCAAATATTACCAAAGTTACTTTGATGATTTTTTCCCAATTCCTCTTAGATTTTGAGATATAAATTTCTAAAGATTGCACAATAAACTTTTCACTTTTAGTCCTTTATTTCCCAATTTGCCCTCATTTCAGTAAGACCAATTTCTAAACGAAATCATATCTCATAACGACTTAATAAAAGGTCTTAATCTATACATTTCCATATTTTTGCCTCCTTTGACCTTTTTCGTCCATTCATAACACGTTTAAATGTCAAATTACATCTTATACGCGTAATAAATTTTTGGTTGTCACAATTATCTACCCCTTAAACGGATTCCGTCCTCGGAATCACTTGAATGATAATGGGCTTCACTTACAACTGCATAGACCAACAAAAGAACTTCTTACTAAGTCCCTATCAAGGGTCTGACTTCTAGTCCTTATTGCTTTGATAAGTTCTTATGGCAGTCATCCCCTTTATATCACTTAATTTTCATTTCTAGTGCTGCCTGTACTTAACTCATTGCCACTAAGATGTATTCCCATTAAAGGCCTTGACAACCTCTTACTTTATAGCAAGTTCGACTTTTCCCAAAAGTCAACTTGTACTCCATTCATTTTCTTCTTATCACTTACACCTAAAGATAACATTCTACTTCATCATTCATACTTAGCTTGCCAGTCATAATACTTCTATCTCTGTGAGTCTTTCTTTCCCTAGAATCCTTTTATCTTAAGTGACGTTGATAATTGCACTAATACAATACCGGGTGATAATTGCACATTACAGATGAAAGCCTAATAGTTAGCGAATTAGAAAACAGAAGCAAAGAAACTAAAACTAATAGGAAATTAACATGAAATTAAAAAAAAAGGCGTTGATGTAAACGAAATTTCGAGAAGGCGTCGTCGGCTAAAAGAAGGGAGGGAGAGAGAGAGAGATTTTGTTTATATTTCTTTTTTTAATAATAAACTAAATAATAAATTCAAAGAAAAAGGAAAAAGAAAATAAAAAGGGCATTTTTGACTTTTTACCTGACCTAGGGACCACCAGTGTAATTTTATGCAACCTTAAGGACCTCCAATGTGATTTTCCAATACTTGGTCTTATAGTGCAATATGGGGTAAATCACAGGGACCAAAAGTGTAATTTACTCATTAGATTATTACCTTAAACACATTTTTTTTATGTTTGTAACAAAATAATCGCTTTTAACACACATCCACATACGGTTGGAGGGGGAACCCTATTGCCATTTTCTAACCCACATTGAAAACCATGAATAGGTATAATAACTTTGATCCAAAGTGCATCCAGTTCTATATAAATAAGACGTTTCCATCTACATAAAAGTGATATTGGATGCAAACAAGAAACCAATCCAAGCCTTTGGATGCAAGAACATGACCCTATTTAATCCATGATATTTTATGATCATCAACATTTTCTCCCAAAAGAAGTATTACAAGCGATTTTCAACATAAAAAAACTAGCCATTTGATTTTCTAAAGCATTTTTAAGAAGAGTATGATGATCTCAAATCTATAAGGAAATAACTTTGATCCATCGCGAAAGTTTTCGATTGATTTTTTCAAGGACTGGTACCCAAACTTCCATCTTCAACATATTGCAATCAATCGGTAACGCAAGTATTTACAAATGAAAGTTTCCACCTTGCACCCAAAGATATCAACATAACTTCATCTAAAGTAATAATCACTTCAAAAAACTACTATTTGATGAACTTATTCTAAAGCCGGACAATTACAAATGTTGCCAAATCTATATATATCTTATGAAGGATGTATTATTAGATACATTTGAATATATATATATATATATATATATATATATATATATATATATATATATATATATATATATATATATATATATTAATTATGTTAGGTTCTTGTAGGATCTCAAAACTTCATGAGATATTGAGAACTCAATGACATCCATTAGATTCTTATCCAAATCAAAAAGGACTTGATGGTCATTTAACAAATCCCATTTAATTTTGATTTTTTTTATTTTTGGCAACAATATTATCAATTCCTAAAAATAAGCCTAATCAATTTCAAATTTCGAATTTCAAATTTCATAATTAATGAAATTTTCGTTTTTTATATAAAGTCAAAATTTTCAAAATTTAAAAAAGTTAAATTTTTTTTATTTAAACGAAAAATAACATATTTCAAAATTAATATATATATATATATATATATATATATATATATATATATATATATATATATATATATATATATATATATATATATATATATATATATATATATATATATATATATATATATATATATATATATATATATATATATATATATACTTGCATGCAGGTGCATATATGCATAATCATATTTATGATATGTGCATTTTTTAATAGAATGTATCTTTAACCTTTTACATTATATTTCGAGGGATGCATACATACACATTTGATAATATTTCATAAAAAACACACAACAATGTTTGTATTCCATAATATTTGGATATCATATTACCAATTTAATAGAAACAATAATATAGAATTGTTTTGAACGTTACATACAAAAAATATAAAAAAATACAACGAAAATTGATGTCATCTTCATTTCTCAAATTTTCAATTTTCAATTCTTCAATTTGCTCGATAAATTCTTCAAAATCTGCAATAACATTAATAAAAATTAATATACATTTATAATAAAAAACATTAAAATAAATACATGCATGCATATACGCATATGAAGACATACACATCTATTTTTGCATATATAGGCATATATGCATATGTGCACATACACATTTATATGCATATAAACATATATGCACATATGCATTTATAAAACTACATATTGGAGCTTCCTGATAAACAATAAAGAGGCATTATTTGCTGAATCGTCGTATTTTTGCATATATAGGCATATATGCATATGTGCACATACACATTTATACGCATATAAACATATATGCACATTTGCATTTATAAAACTACATATTGGAGCTTCCTGATAAACAATAAAGAGGCATTATTTGCTGAATCGTCGTATTTTTGCATATATAGGCATATATGCATATGTGCACATACACATTTATATGCATATAAACATATATGCACATATGCATTTATAAAACTACATATTCCAGCTTCCTGATAAACAATAAAGAGGCAGTATTTGCTGAATCGTCGTATTTTTGCATGTATAGGCATATATGCATATGTGCACATACGCATTTATATGCATATAAGCATATATGCACATATGCATTTATAAAACTACATATTGGTGCTTCATGATAAACAATAAAGAGGCATTATTTGCTGAATCATCGTATTTTTGCATATATAGGCATATATGCACATACACATTTATATGCATATAAACATATATGCACATATGCATTTATAAAACTACATGTGAGAATAATGGATTTATGCAAATAAAGAGGCATTATTGTTGCAGCTTCCTGATAAAAAATAAAAAATTCATCGACAAACTTTATTACAATAAGAAACACTAGACATGAGGCGCTTACAGGCCATTTGTTTTATAATATAAATGTATTCATGGTTATAAGATACCACAACCATTAATTCAAAGTAATGATAGTGCACGCATTTTTGGTAAATAATAAAAGTATGAATTCTTTAAGAAGAAATTCCTGTAAGCACAAGCATTTTATTAGAATGTTTTGAAGCAGCAGAGAATGAATTCCACATGGATATAAGAATTTCAAACACACACACAACTGATATCAATAGCAAAAAAGACCTCATTAGTAGAAAAATCAAACCTGGACGCAGCGTGAGTCAATTGTGATTGTATATTGTAGTGGCTTGCTTCTTCTGGCGTAATCCAAACCTTCAAACAGTAGTCCAACATGTGACGGTGGGGGTTGACATTGTGGATCGACATTCAAAATTATTGCAATCAGATCGATGGTGTAACAGAATATGAAGATACTGAAAGAAAGATTGGTCAGTGGGAGTTGTATTGAGATGGCGAGGATTACCCGATCCGACAATTAGGGTCTGTAGGTGTAGAAAGATGATAGATGAACCCTAATTATCGTTGTTTACTTCAAAATGGCACATCTAATTAAGGGTCCACAGCGGCCAAGGTTCGTCAAGGATAAATAGAACCAGAAGATAAACCCTAATTTTACAGATCCGAACTAGATGCAATCATCGATCATATTTGTCATTGAAAAACCGAACTAGATGCAATCATCGATCATATTTGTCATTGAAAAACCGAACTAGATGCAATCATCGATCTCATTTCAGATTCGCTTAACGCATCAAGAGGGAATCCAATCGGAGGAGACGATTACGGCGACGGTGAAGAGGGGGGAGGAAGAAATCGGACGGAATTCCTTGTGGTGGTGGAGAAGCTGTGACAGAGAGAGAGTCGGTCAAGAGGGAATGAATTTTCACGATACGTATACATGAGAGAGAAAGAGAGAGAATTGGGAGGCGTTTACGTGATATGCAGAATTTCCAATTTCATAGCTTTGAGATTTTTTTGTTATTCCGATACTATCCCTAAAGGCTAATTTAAAAAGTAAATTGTATCATTAGACTTTATATTAATTATAAAACTGCCATTATTAATCATAGCCTTTCAATTTTTTGATCTTGCGGTCCATATTGAGTTCTCGAGATCTCGGGATTTTTTAGGATCTCAAAAGAACCTAACTTTATATATATATATATATATATATATATATATATATATATATATATATATATATATATATATATATATATATATATATATATATATATATATATATTCATCATTCACATATGAATGATAATCGTGTCGACTAAGAAATATGGAGTGCAAAAACTAACAAAGTTTTGCTATTTAATAAAGTTTTGCAAAATATGGAGTGTAACGTTTTGCAAGATATTGAGTGCATGTGTATATGTATATGTATGTGTGTGTATAAGCATGTGTATTATTAAATTAAAAATATTTACTATTTAACAAAGTTTTGCAAAATATGGAGTGTAAAAACTAACATTTGAACCTCAAAAAACTAAAAATAATTTTTCCTTTGGAAATCCCTCCGAAGTTCCTATTATTTCTTGGGGAATAGTGACGAATTTTTATTGTTGTAGGAAATCCCTCAGAAATTCTTACACATTTCCTACGGATTTCTGATACCAAAAATTTGATTTTCGTTTTTCATGATACAATCGTCATTTTTTTCGTTTCATATTTTGTATAAATTCTTTAAACATGAATAATTTTAATTTCAAAAACTTATACATTATGTTCGCATACGTATGCACACCATCGGTATATATTACTCAAAACCTGTTTATCTCATTCTAACATATGTATATGTATGTGTATGTATACATGTACATGTCTTAGTGTATACAAAAATACATATATATATATATATATATATATATATATATATATATATATATATATATATATATATATATATATATATATATATATATATATATATTGTTGGATTAGGTGTCTAAGCCATGACTTATAATTGTATTTATCTTATGAATAAAAGCAAAGTCCATTTGGGTTGCCCTCATAGATGGAGGATAGATATATAGTTTAGTAGAGAGAATAGTTGATTTATTAATTGTATAATAAATCAATAGAAAAATATATATGGTTTATTAATATATTTAAGTGTTAATATATTAATTAGAAACTATATTAATTAATTGAGATTTAATCTAGAATTAATTGGATTTAATTTGGAGATTAAATTAATTAATTAAAAGGTGCAGGGACTGGTTTGGCATTTATTCAATAGTTGAATAACTGGCCAGGTAAAACCAGGGACCAAAAGTGGCGCCAACCTGGAGGCTCCTCCAGGGTTTGGCAAAACCCTAATTAGGGTTTTGGTAAGCCTAGTCCAAGTGGTCAAAAGCCTTGTCCAGTTGGAGGCTCCTTAGGGTTTCGGGTGTAACCCTAGGAGGCTATAAAAGGAACCCCCTGGCACCTCATATTCACGTGATCTCTCTCTCTGTGTTACTCTGCTGGACTGATTCTTCCATCCCTTGGGTGTGACTTGCATTTGAGGCAGGATACTTTTGCTGCTGCTTGAAAGGATCATAAGATCAAAGGTTGGTTTTCTTAATTCATCTTTAGAATTGAATTGTTTCCTTTAGGTTCTTAGTTCTAATCTTCATAGAAGAAAACATAGATCAATATTAGGGTTGCATGTGAACCTTGGGTATTTTTGTCTTCATTGATTGCATAGAAACCCTTCAGTGGTATCAGAGCTAGCTTGTTTTCTTGTGATTTGATTATGAACTGCTTGCATGATTCTTGGCTTTGGTGTTTTTTGTGAAAATTCACCCTTGGGAGGCCTTGAAGTTGACGGCTTGGCTAGGGTTTCCTAACCCTAGCCGCCATGCCCTAATGGTCCCCTTATATTGCTTGATTTGCTTGCCATTTTTATGTGTTGTTATTTTTGGTAACTAAATCAACTAAAATAACTTGAACCCTAATTGCTTGGCTTGTAATTTTAGAGATTCATAGGGATAATACAGATAAATTAATTTGGTAATATGTAACCTAGATTTAATTAGTTTAATTAATTGATTAATTAAAAGACCAATTAAATCAGTTTAAAGAATTAATTAAAATTTTCAAAAATTAAGTATAATTTGCGAAAATTAGAATTTAATTAATTCTAAAATATTTCACTAACAGCAAGCCCAAAGAGGGCGAGTCCATCTGTGCACATGTGCAGAGGATGCATGGTTACGTGGAAAGGCTTAGAAAGATGGAAATGCCGGTTCATGAGGATTTAGCAGTTGACATAGTGCTGAACTCCTTACCCAGTTCTTATGACCAGTTCACACTGGCGTATCATTTGAACAACAACCAGGCAAACCTAGCTGAGTTACACCGCATGCTTCAGATGGCTGAGGACGGGATGAAGGGAAAAGCTGTGCTCCCCGTCAACCCGCCTGTCCTGGCTATTGGCTTTGGAAAGGGAAAGAAACGGAAAGGCCCTCCTAAGCAGAACTGGAGGGAAAAGACTCACGTCGGGTCATCTAGCGGTGCCCCGAAAGGTAAGTCTTCCGGAATTCCACATATTCGGAACCCCAAAGAGGCCGACTGCTTTTACTGCAAGCAGAAGGGTCATTGGAAGAGGAGTTTCCCAACGTATCTGCAGGATGTCAAGGACGATAAAGTGAAACCGTCACAGGCAGGTACATATTCTATATCTAATAACTCATATTTTTCCCGTTCATGGGTCCTTGATACAGGATGTGGTTTTCACATCTGTTCTGATTTGCAGGGCCTAGAGGAAAGTAGGGAACTGGAGCATGGCAGACTGAACCTGGTCATGAGCAATAGGCGAACGTCACCTGTTACCAAGATCGGTGTTTATGGACTGATGCTGAGCAGTGGAGTTAGATTAGATTTACATAATTGTTGCTATACGCCAGATATGGCAAAGAACATAATTTCTTTTCATGCACTATTTAGACAAGGCTTTTATTATGAGTTTAATAAATTGAATGGTTCAATTTCAGTTTTCAAAAATGATGTTTTTATATTTAATGCTATGCCTTGTGATGGTGTTTATGAATCTATTATGTGTGTTGATAATTATGGTAAAAACGTATTAGCTATTGATGCTTCAAGCGGTATAGAAAAGGCATGTCTGTGGCATTGTCGCTTTGGCCATATAAACAAGAAACACATCGCCCAACTCCAAAAGGATGGAGTGTTGGAATCATTCGACCTCGGGTCGGATGATGTATGCGAATCTTGCTTACTTGGCAAGATGAAAAAATCACCATTCAAAGGTTCCTTTGAAAGAGGTGAAGGTCTGTTAGATATCATACACACAGATGTGTGTGGTCCCTTCAGAACAACCACTAAAGATGGCACACGGTTCTATGTGACCTTTACCGACGATTTTAGTAGATATGGGTATGTCTACTTAATCAAGATAAGTCGGATACCTTTGAAAAGTTCAAAGAGTTTAAGAATGAAGCGGAAAATCAATTGGGCAGAAAGATAAAGATGCTTAGATCCGACAGAGGCGGTGAGTATCTTAGTATCGAGTTTCTCGATTACCTCAAGGAATGTGGAATTGTTTCACAGTTGTCGCCTCCAAGAACACCTCAGCTGAATGGTGTTGCAGAGAGACGAAACCGAACCTTGTTGGACATGGTTCGTTCCATGATGAGTCGAGCCTCACTTCCAATCCATTTATGGGGGTATGCCTTAGAGACTGCCGCCCATATCCCAAATCTTGTCCCAACCAAGAAGGTTGCGAAAACACCGCACGAGATGTGGACGGGGAAAGTTCCCTCGTTGGCACACATCAAAGTCTGGGGCTGTGATGTTGGATTAGGTGTCTAAGCCATGACTAATAATTAGTATTTACCTAATTAATAGAAGCACAGTCCATTTGGGTTGCCCTCATGGCTGGAGGTTTGGTAGAAAATTCGGTAGAGAGAAAGGTTGATTTATTATGGGATTAATAAATCAACAGGAATTAAATATATGGTTTATTAATATATTAAAAGTGATAATATATTAATTAGAAACTGTATTAATTAATTAGGAATTAATCCAGAATTAATTGGATTTAATTTGGGGATTAAATTAATTAATTAAAGGTGCAGGGACTAAAACTGTAATTATTCAATAGTTGAGTAAGTGGCAGTGTGTCAGTGACTAGTGGATTTCGAAATATATATATGGATATATATTAATTTTCGAAATTAATATATATATATATATATATATATATATATAAAGGATAATTAGGGTTTGAATTATAAGATAAAAGGTTTATCTTATTTGAATTCAAAAAGGTTTATCTCTAAGGTTTATCCACTGGCCATTTGGAAACTATAAATAGGGGTTCCCAGCATCATAATTCACGCCACTTTTCAGATCTCTCTCTCAGGTTTTCGATTTCCTCTTCTCCTCTAGCTTGGGTGTGATTTCCATTTGAGTCAGGATAATTTTGCTGCTCAGCTTCAAGAAATAAAGGTTGGTTTTTCTGTTTTGATCTTTAGTTTCTTTTTCTAGCCTCTAGGTTTTTGTTATATGTTCAATTAGAAGAAAACATAGATCCTTATAGGTTGCATGTGAACTTAGGTTATTTAGTTCATGGATTGCTTAAAACCTTTCAGTGGTATCAGAGCCTGTTTTGTTTTCTTATTGAATTGCTATAACTGTTTTAGGGTTTAAAGCCTATAAACCCTAATATATGTGGAAATCGATTTATAGGATTAGGGTTTTGGAAACCCTAATCCCCCCCCTTGCTAAATTGCGAAATCTGGATTTAGGGTTTTAGAAGGTTTTCTATTTTTGGTAACTTTATTTGTTAATTAAATGGATAACCTTAAATCCCATTAGTTGATTTCGAAAATTAAGGGTTTGAGATAAGGTTTTAATTAATTTGATTAATTTGGATAAACCTATCTTCATGTGAATTAATTTAATTAATTGTTAATTAAAAGATAATTCAAAAGGATTTAATTAATTTAAAATTTCGAAAAATTAATAGAAAAATCCAGAAAATTATTTTAAAATGTTTAAAATATTTAGATTTAATTAATTTAATTAATTGGTAATTAAAATTGATTAAATCGATTATAAGGTTTAATTTAATTCAAAATTTAATTGTTAAATTTGGTAAAATTAAAAGATAAACCTTAAATATTTTAAAGGGTTTTAAAATACATCTTATATATGTTATTAAAAGTTAATACTATATATATAAGATAAAATTGGTCAGTCAATTCAATAGTAGGCCTCATTCACGAAGCTGGTCTATAAAGTGGGTATAAGGAGACTGCCTATAAAATGGTAGTCTAATGGGTGAACACTCTCACCCACCGCTCGCCTGATCAGTGGAGGGTCGTTAGCCGAACAGTTTTGACAAGGACCACTTAATCATTAAAAGTATAATGATCAAAGTACTAGAACCTTACAAAATTCCCAATCTAGTTACCTTAGGAAAAATGTGAATTTGATGCTACCCCATGAAATTGCACATTGCACTTTATGAAACGTTGGTGGAGCGTGTGTGGTTTACCGGCACACCAATGGGGGTTCATAAAGAGTGGCAATGGGTGTCTCGGGTGTTATCATTGTTGATGGAGCGTGTGTGGTTTACCGGCACATCAATT
Source organism: Cichorium intybus (assembly GCA_023525715.1). NCBI lineage: Eukaryota > Viridiplantae > Streptophyta > Magnoliopsida > Asterales > Asteraceae > Cichorium > Cichorium intybus. The sequence continues at coordinate 13,719,615 of CM042010.1, forward strand.
TGAGATGATAATGGATCCCGAGAGCACCAAGCTAATTTGCATGGTTATTCACACCCGGTTTGTGATCCTCGGCATCCCAGTCACAAACGGTGGGGCATATCCGAGATTAAACATGCTATTGAACAGTTCAATAAATCTCATAAGAAACTAGGAATTCCATTTATAATAAGATTATTTTTTCCGCGGTGGAATCGGCTGAATCGTCATTCGCCTACCTTTATAAAATTTGCTTATAGATTACGGCATCCCTCTTCTATGTTGCAAATTGTTATAGTTGGATCCTAGCCTTATTTTATATTGGGTTATTATAAGGACCGACAAGTATCTAATTAAACTTACCTTCTTTTATAGATGTCTTCTGCTGATCAAACCGCTCCCCAATCAAACTCCAGTGTTCCCTCTATCCTCTCACTGTGTTCCAAGGTTCAATTGAACGGGACAAACTACAATGACTGGATTAGACACATCAAGATGGCTCTGAGGTATGAGAACAAAGAGTATGTTCTCGAGACCGAGCTTGTCGATGTCGACCCCGAAACTGCTACTCCCGAGGAAATTGCCTCATACCAAAAACATTCTGATGATGCGACCAAAGTGGCCTGCATCATGATTGCCACAATGAACCCCGAATTGCAGAGAATATATGAAGACTACTGGCCCTATGAGATGCACCGTGAGCTTGCGGAAAAGTTCCGTAAGCAAGAGCGCATCGAAAGGTGCGAAGTGGTCAAGGACTTCACGAACAGCAAACCTAAAGATGGAGAGTCCATCTGTGCCCATGTGCAAAGAATGCAAGGTTACGTGGAGCGGCTTAGAAAGCTTGCGATGCCTGTACCGGAGGAGTTGGCCGTTGACATAGTGCTTAACTCCCTACCGAGTTCTTATGACCAGTTCAGGCTGGCTTATCATTTGAACAACAATCAGGCTAACCTGACTGAGTTGCATCGCATGCTTCGAGTTGCTGAAGACGGGATGAAGGGTAAAAGTGTACCCTCGGTTAATCAGCCCGTACTAGCCATTGGAAGTGGCAAAGGGAAGAAAAGGAAGGGCCCTCCTAAGCAAAATTGGAGGGAAAAGGTTCAGGTCGGGTCATCCAGTAATGGCTCGAGAACCAAGACTTCCCACATTCCTTGTGTGGCCAACCCCGATGAAGCCAACTGTTTTTACTGCAAAGAGAAGGGCCATTGGAAGAGAAGCTGCCCCAAATACTTGCAGGATGTCAAGGATGGGAAAGTAAAGCCATCGACAGCAGGTATATACACTATCTCTAAAAACTCACCATCTTCTAATTCTTGGGTCCTTGATACAGGATGTGGTTTTCACATTTGTTCTGATCTGCAGGGCCTAAAGGAAAGCAGGGAGGTGGAGCACGGTAGACTGAACTTGATCATGGGCAATAGGAGATCGTCCCCTGTTACCAAGATTGGAGTTTATAGTTTAGTGCTTAGTAGTGAAGTTTGTATAGATTTATTAGATTGTTGCTATTCGCCAGAAATGGCAAGGAATATTATTTCATTTCACGCATTATTCAGACAAGGATTTCATTTTTCTTTTGATAATAATATTGGATCTATTTCTGTTTTCAAAAATGGTATTTTGAATTTTACTGCTTATCCTTGTGATGGTGTGTATGAAACTGTGAAATGTGTTGACAATCTAGGACAAAGTGTAAATTATATTGATTCTACTAGTGATGTGGAAAAGGCATGTCTGTGGCATAGTCGGCTCGGGCACATCAGCAAGAAACGCATCGCCCAACTCCAAAAGGATGGAGTGTTGGAATCATTCGACCTCAAGTCGGATGATGTATGCGAATCTTGTCTGTTGGGCAAGATGACTAAATCACCTTTCAAAGGGTCTTTTGAAAGAGGTGAGGGTCTATTGGACATCATTCACACGGATGTGTGTGGTCCATTCAGATCAACCACAAAGGATGGCACGCGGTTCTACGTGACTTTTACCGACGATTTTAGTAGATACGGTTATATCTACTTAATCAAGCACAAGTCGGACACCTTTGAAAAGTTCAAAGAGTTTAAGAACGAAGTAGAAAATCAATTAGGCAGGAAGATAAAGATGCTCAGATCCGACAGAGGCGGAGAGTATCTAAGTATCGAGTTCCTAGACTATCTAAAGGAATGCGGAATAGTTTCGCAGTTGACACCTCCCAGGACACCACAGTTGAACGGTGTTGCAGAAAGGCGCAACCGAACCCTGTTGGACATGGTTCGTTCCATGATGAGTCGAGCTTCACTTCCCATTCACTTCTGGGGGTATGCCTTAGAGACTGCCGCCCATATCCTCAATCTTGTCCCAACTAAGAAGGTTGCGAAAACACCTCATGAGATGTGGACGGGGAAAGCTCCCTCGTTGGCACATATCAAGGTCTGGGGTTGTGAGGCTTTCGTTAGACGAGAGACTCAAGACAAACTCGCAGACAGAAGCGAAAGGTGTTTCTTCATTGGTTATCCCAAACAGTCCTTTGGATATCTATTCTACAGACCGAGCGAGGACGTGGTCTTTGTAGCTAGACGAGCAGTCTTTCGAGAGAGAGAGAGCTGGTATTCAAAGAGGACAGTGGGAGTACCATTGATCTGGAAGAAATTCAAGAGTCATCAGATGACGCAACCTTAGAAGAAACTAGCAACCAACATGAGGAAGAAGTTCCTGTTGGTCCGACAGATGTATCCTTACCTCTTAGGCGTTCTGGTAGGGTTAGCATGCCACCCGAGTTTTATGGGTTCCATATAACTTCGGATGGGGACACTTTTGTCAGTGATAGGACACTGATAAATTTGGATGAACCAGCTAACTACCAGGAAGTAGTGGCGGGCCCTGAGTCTGCCAAGTGGAAAGAGGCCATGGATAGCGAGATCAAGTCCATGTATGACAATCAAGTTTGGAACTTGGTTGACAATGTACCGGGTCGAAAGACAGTCGGGTGCAAATGGATCTTCAAGAAGAAGACAGACATGGACGGAAAGGTACACACTTTCAAGGCAAGACTGGTTGCGAAGGGTTTTACTCAAACCCCAGGGGTTGATTATGACGAGACCTTCTCACCAGTAGCTAAGATAAAGTCTATTAGGATTATGCTGGCCATAGCTGCATTTCATGACTATGAAATTTGGCAGATGGACGTCAAAACCGCTTTCCTTAATGGGAAGCTGACTGAGGATGTTTACATGAATCAGCCAGAGGGTTTTGTCGATGCAAAGTATCCTAATAAAGTGTGTAAGCTTGAGAGATCAATCTACGGATTGAAGCAAGCTTCTCGCAGCTGGAATATTTGTTTCCATGAGAAAGTCAAAGAGTTTGGCTTCTCTAGGAGCGAGGATGAGTCCTGCGTATATGTCAAGGCTAGTGGGAGTATAGTCACCTTTCTGGTGCTGTATGTCGATGACATACTGCTCATGGGAAACGATATCCCAACCTTGCAAGATGTTAAGGCTTGGCTTGGGAAATGTTTCGCCATGAAGGACCTAGGAGAGGCTGCCTATATTCTTGGGATTAGAATATTGAGAGATAGGAAGAAGAGACTGATTGGACTCAGTCAGGGTACATACTTGGATAAGGTACTAAAGAGGTTTAGTATGGAAAATTCCAAGAAGGGAGAGCTGCCTATCCAAAGTAATGCAAAATTGAGTAAGACTCAAAGTCCGAGTACAGACGAGGAAATAGCTGAGATGAGTCGAGTACCATACGCTTCAGCTGTGGGATCGATCATGTACGCTATGACGTGTACTCGCCCTGACGTGGCTTTTGCCTTGAGCATGGTCAGTCGGTACCAGGGTAACCCTGGAAGGGCGCATTGGATAGCTGTGAAAAATATACTCAAGTATCTGCGAAGGACCAAGAACATGGTGTTAGTCCTCGGTGGCAGTGATACCTTGAGAGTTGAAGGATATACAGATGCCAGCTTTCAGACAGATAGAGACAGTGGTCGGTCTCAGTCGGGCTGGGTATTCCTTTTGAACGGTGGAGCAGTTACTTGGAAAAGTTCCAAGCAAGAAACAGTGGCTGATTCTACGTGCGAATCAGAGTACATAGCAGCAAGTGAAGCGTCAAAGGAAGCGGCTTGGCTGAAGAACTTTATCGGTGACCTTGGAGTAGTCCCGAGTATTCAGGAGCCCTTGGAACTGTTCTGCGATAATGAAGGTGCGGTCGCCTTGACAAAGGAACCGCGAGATCATGGAAAGTCCAGACATATCGACAGAAAGTACCACTACATCAGGCATAGGGTAGAAGAAGGTCACCTCCTTGTAAAGAGGGTATCATCGGAAGATAATCCTGCAGATCCCTTGACAAAGGCTCTGAGTAGGATTAAGCATAATCAGCATGCTAGGAGCATTGGATTAAGAGATGATATAAGTTTTAGTAATTAGATAGGTTTCGAAACTTGTAACAATGTATTTGACTCTTGTGATTTAATAATAGAGATTTATTATGGTTTACTACTCTTGTCAATACTTTATCATTGTGTTTCAAATTTTGCATGTTTTACTTCCTGAATAATTGGATTATTCAAATATCCACAGTCGATTACACTTTAAGGGAGTAAGTGTGAAGTAAGACTGTCATGAATTGGTAATAGATTGTCTAAGGAGTTAGACATTGCAATTGGATTGCTGCACCATTCGTGAGTACTTGGAAATGGAGATTTGAGTATTGGATAAACCCGCGCTCAATGGATTGCTTCATGGATTACATCACGAGCAATGTTGAGACGATAATATCTTTTGATCTTTAAGCTAAGACATATGAGTTATGATTTATTAGACGGTTGTTCATTGATAATATGAAAACGCATCGGTAACTCGGTGTTATAAAACGTATTGTTGTGAGTGATTTGTCTGGTAAAAGACATAAGTATATGAGTCAAAGCTTATTCGTCCCTTGAGCCTAACGGGGAACAGATATCTGTAGGCCTCTCGATGAATTTGAAGTTGACTAAAATGGTTGGCCAACCGGGACTAAATTAGTAGTCTAAGAGTCATATGCAAATCGGAAATCGAGAAACAGTGAATCAGACCAGATTGATTTTATCCATGTCTTGAGTCTGAAAATATCTTGTTGGACGGAGGATCATCAGATCACTTATCTATGGACAGGACTGATTAGATCAGAGTTTGGCATTGGTTTCTAGGAAGCTACAAGTGCTGGTTAATTAGAGGCTAAATTGGTAATTATAGTCATAGACTTATCCAAGTGGGAGACTGTTGGATTAGGTGTCTAAGCCATGACTAATAATTAGTATTTACCTAATTAATAGAAGCACAGTCCATTTGGGTTGCCCTCATGGCTGGAGGTTTGGTAGAAAATTCGGTAGAGAGAAAGGTTGATTTATTATGGGATTAATAAATCAACAGGAATTAAATATATGGTTTATTAATATATTAAAAGTGATAATATATTAATTAGAAACTGTATTAATTAATTAGGAATTAATCCAGAATTAATTGGATTTAATTTGGGGATTAAATTAATTAATTAAAGGTGCAGGGACTAAAACTGTAATTATTCAATAGTTGAGTAAGTGGCAGTGTGTCAGTGACTAGTGGATTTCGAAATATATATATGGATATATATTAATTTTCGAAATTAATATATATATATATATAAAGGATAATTAGGGTTTGAATTATAAGATAAAAGGTTTATCTTATTTGAATTCAAAAAGGTTTATCTCTAAGGTTTATCCACTGGCCATTTGGAAAATATAAATAGGGGTTCCCAGCATCATAATTCACGCCACTTTTCAGATCTCTCTCTCAGGTTTTCGATTTCCTCTTCTCCTCTAGCTTGGGTGTGATTTCCATTTGAGGCAGGATAATTTTGCTGCTCAGCTTCAAGAAATAAAGGTTGGTTTTTCTGTTTTGATCTTTAGTTTCTTTTTCTGGCCTCTAGGTTTTTGTTATATGTTCAATTAGAAGAAAACATAGATCCTTATAGGTTGCATGTGAACTTAGGTTATTTAGTTCATGGATTGCTTAAAACCTTTCATGTGAAGCATTCGTGAGACGAGATACTTCAGATAAGCTCGTAGAAAGAAGTGAGAGGTGTTACTTCATCGGATACCCGAAACAGTCTTTTGGATACTTGTTCTACAGACCAAGCGAGGACGTGGTCTTTGTAGCAAGACAGGGGTTCTTTCGAGAGAGAGAACTCATATCCAAAGAGGACAGTGGGAGTACGATCGATCTCGAAGAAATTCAAGAGACGCCCGATGAGACAACCTTGGAAGAAACTAGCAACCAACATGAGGAAGAAGTTCCTGTTGGACCCACCGACATTTCGTTGCCCCTTAGGCGCTCAGGTAGAGTTAGCATGCCGCCCGAGTTCTATGGTTTACATATTACTTCAGACGAAGACACGTTAGTCAGTGATCGTACATTGACTAATTTGGATGAGCCAGCTAGCTACCGTGAAGCAGTGGCAGGCCCCGAGTCTGCAAAATGGAAAGTGGCAATGGACAGCGAGATAAAGTCCATGTATGACAATCAAGTTTGGAACTTGGTTGACAATGTACCAGGTCGAAAGACAGTCGGATGCAAGTGGATCTTCAAAAAGAAGACTGACATGGATGGAAAAGTGCATGCTTATAAAGCTCGGCTGGTTGCGAAGGGATTCACTCAAACCCCGGGGGTTGACTATGATGAAACCTTCTCACCAGTAGCCAAGATTAAGTCAATCAGGATAATGCTTGCCATAGCTGCGTTTCATGATTATGAAATCTGGCAGATGGATGTCAAAACTGCTTCCCTTAACGGGAAACTGACTGAAGATGTTTACATGAGTCAGCCAGAAGGTTTTGTAGACACTAAGCACCCTGATAAAGTATGTAAGCTTGAAAGATCAATCTACGGGTTGAAGCAAGCATCTCGCAGTTGGAATCTTTGCTTCCATGAGAAAGTCAAAGAGTTTGGCTTCTCTAGGAGTGAAGATGAGTCCTGTGTATATGTCAAGGCTAGTGGGAGTATAGATACTTTCCTGGTGCTGTATGTTGATGACATACTGCTCATGGGAAACGACATTCCGACCTTGCAGAATGTTAAGGCTTGGCTCGGGAAGTGTTTCGCCATGAAAGACCTAGGGGAAGCTGCTTATATTCTCGGGATAAGAATACTTAGAGATAGAAAGAGAAAATTGATAGGCCTAAGCCAGTGTACATATTTGGAAAAGGTGTTAAAGAGGTTTAACATGGAAAGTTCCAAAAGGGGAGAGTTACCAATCCTAAGTGGTGTTAAATTGAGTAAGACTCAAAGTCCGATTACCGATCAGGAAATAGATAAAATGAGTCGGGTACCTTATGCCTCGGCAGTAGGATCGATCATGTATGCTATGACATGTACTCGTCCCGACGTATCCTATGCACTAAGCATGGTTAGTCGGTACCAGGGTAATCCTGGAAAAGCACATTGGATTGCAGTCAAGAACATACTCAAGTATATGCGAAGGACAAAGAATATGATATTAGTCCTTGGTGGCAGTGATGAGTTAAAAGTGAGTGGATATACAGATGCCAGTTTCCAGACAGATTGGGACAGTGGACGGTCCCAGTCGGGCTGAGTATTTCTTTTGAACGGTGGAGCGGTCACTTGGAAAAGTTCCAAGCAGGAAACGGTGGCTGATTCAACGTGCGGATCAGAGTACATCGCAGCGAGTGAAGCGTCTAAGGAGGCGGCTTGGCTGAAGAATTTCATCGGGGACCTTGGAGTTGTCCCGAGCATTCAGGAGCCGGTGGAACTTTTCTGCGATAATGAAGGAGCGGTCGCCTTGGCAAAGGAACCGCGAGACCATGGAAAGTCCAGGCATATCGAAAGAAAGTACCACTACATTCGACATCAAGTAGAAGAAGGGCACTTACTGGTTAAGCGAGTATCATCCGAGGACAATCCTGTAGATCCTTTGACTAAGGCTCTGAATAGGATCAAGCACAATCAGCATGCTCGGAGCATTGGGTTGAAGGATGATATTAGTTTTAGTAATTAGATAGATTAGAAACTTGTAACAGTATAAATGTAATTGACTCGGTGATTTTATAATAGAGATTTATAAATGAGTATTGTTACTGCCTTTGTCAATTGTTTATTTCTGTGTTTCTATATTTGCATGTTTAACTTCCTTAATAATTAGATTATTTAAAACTCCACAGTCGATCATACTGTTAGGAAGTAAGTATGAACAAAGACTGTCATGAATTGGTTACAGATTGTCTAAAGAGTTAGACATTGCAGTAAGACTGCTGCAACGTTCATGAGTACTTAGAAATAGAGATTTGAGTATTGGATAAACCCGCGCTTAACAGATTGCTTCATGGATTATATCACGAGCAATGTTGAGACGATAGTATCCGGTGATCTTTAAGTGAAGAGATATGATCTGTTATTTGCGATACAAGTGCTTATTGACAATACGAAATCGCGCCAGTAACTCGGTGCTATAAAACGCATTGTTGTATGTATTTGGACCTGCAAAAGTTATGGACATATGAGTCGAAACTTATCCGTCCCATGACCCGATGGGAAACAGATATCTGTAGGCCTCTCGATGATTTAGAAGTTGACTGAAAGTGTTGGCCAACCAGGACTTAATTGATGTGTTCAATTAGTAGTCTCTAAAGTCATATGCAAATCAGAAATCGAGAAACAGAGTGTCAGACCAAGATTGATGTTAGTCCATGTCTTGAGTCTGAAAATATCCTGTTGGACGGAGGATCATCAGATCACTTATCTTTGGACAGAACTGACTGGGTCAGAGTTCAGACAATTAAAGTCATAGACTTATCCAAGTGGGAGACTGTTGGATTAGGTGTCTAAGCCATGACTTATAATTGTATTTATCTTATGAATAAAAGCAAAGTCCAATTGGGTTGCCCTCATAGATGGAGGATAGATATATAGTTCAGTAGAGAGAATAGTTGATTTATTAATTGTATAATAAATCAATAGAAAAATATGTATGGTTTATTAATATATTTAAGTGTTAATGTATTAATTAGAAACTATATTAATTAATTGATATTTAATCTAGAATTAATTGGATTTAATTTGGAGATTAAATTAATTAATTAAAAGGTGCAGGGACTGGTTTGGCATTTATTCAATAGTTGAATAACTGGCCAGGTAAAACCAGGGACCAAAAGTGGCGCCAACCTGGAGGCTCCTCCAGGGTTTGGCGAAACCCTAATTAGGGTTTTGGTAAGCCTGGTACAAGTGGTCAAAAGCCTTGTCCAGTTGGAGGCTCCTTAGGGTTTCGGGTGTAACCCTAGGAGGCTATAAAAGGAACCCCCTGGCACCTCATATTCACGCGATCTCTCTCTCTGTGTTACTTTGCTGGACTGATTCTTCCATCCCTTGGGTGTGACTTGCATTTGAGGCAGGATACTTTTGCTGCTGCTTGAAAGGATCATAAGATCAAAGGTTGGTTTTCTTAATTCATCTTTAGAATTGAATTGTTTCCTTTAGGTTCTTAGTTCTAATCTTCATAGAAGAAAACATAGATCAATATTAGGGTTGCATGTGAACCTTAGGTATTTTTGTGTTCATTGATTGCATAGAAACCCTTCATATATATATATATATATATATATATATATATATATATATATATATATATATATATATATATATATATATATATATATATATATATATATATATATATATATATATATATATATATATATATATATATATATATATATATATATATATATATATATATATATATATATATATATATATATATATATATATATATATATATATATATATATATATATATATATATATATATATATATATCAGTGTTGTAAAAGTCCGCCTAGGCGCTAGGCGGGCGGGTTCCGCCTACGATTAGTGGTAGGTGGTAAAGCTAGGCGGATTTGGTCAACGGCGGTCAAAATCGGGTTTAGGCGGGTCTAGGCGGCAAAATTTTCAATTTTTCAAATTTCAAAATTTCAAAATTTTCAAAAATTTCAAATTTTAAAAATTTTCAAAAATTATCAAATTCTCAAAAAAATCAAATTTTTAAAATTTAAATTTAGAAAATGTCATTAATTATGATAATCGGTGGCTAAGTTACAATTATCGATGATTAAAATGATAAAAAATGTCATTAATGAGTCTAAACATTCTGATGTTTGATGACTTACATATTTAAACACTTTGATTTGCAAATTTTTATACTTATTTATTCATTTTTTAGGGATATAGGTAATATCTAAATTTAAAAAAATAAATTTTGTTACAATTGATACTCCCCGCCTAGGTGCCGACTAGTCCTCGCCTAGACCGACTAGTCCTAGGCCCCAGTCGACAGCCCGCCTACCGCCTAGCGACTTCTATAACCTTGATATATATATATATATATATATATATATATATATATATATATATATATATATATATATATATATATATATATATATATATATATATATATATATATATATATATATATATATACACACACACACATAGATAGTGTTATAATGTTATAATCAATAATAGGTTTCGATGATGTATGTACACCTACATATGTGTATAATATGTATAAATTTATGGGATAAAGTTATTTAGTATATAACAATGTTTTACACAATATGAACACGTGTTTGAAACTCAAAAAATGAAAAAAAAAAATCAATTTTTCCCCTAGGAAATCCCTCGAAACTTCCTACAAATTTGCAAGGAATAGAATTTGCTAGGAATATCCTAGGAAATGTATAGGAACTTCCAAGTGATTTCCGAGGAATAGAATTTGGTAGAAATTTCCTAGGAAATGTGTAGGAAATTCCGAGGAACAATATTCATCCACATTTGCTAGGAATTTCCTCAGAAATACATCGGAACTTCCAAGGAATTTTTTTTTCTTAGGAAAAATCTGTAGGAACATGGGCATTTTTTCTAGTAGTGATTGGATATTGTTGGATTCTTGTACATAATAGTCATTTACATTGGATGTCAATTATTAACATTTTATACGTCAATATTAATTAGTGAATGATCAATGATTGGAATAAAAACTAGATAAATTGATTATTCACATATGAATTAGCATGCCTAAAATTAGTTAGAGTTCATATTAACATTGTGAATGTCAACGAGATGATAGAAAAAAATTATATTTTATATACTAATAATGATGTTTATTTGTGAAACAAAAAGACATGAATTTAAATATATTCGTTTTTTAGATAAATATAAAGCCTAACATTTAAAAAAAAAACAAATAAAAATTATGATTAACATTATTTAAAGAGATTTGTATTTGTTAAGACTTATTTATCCTTGGTTTATCTCATTTAATTACACATGAACACACATAGGGCTATAAACGAACCGAACGTTTAGCGAACCGTTCATGAACTATTCGGCGGAAAGTTTGTTTATGTTTGTTTATTTAATAAATGAACGAACATGAACACAGATTCTCATTCGTTTAGTTAAACGAACGAACATGAACAATTGTCTTGTTCGTTCAATTATGTTCGTGAACGTTCGTTTATGTTGTTCGTTTATGTTTGTTCATTTAAATTCCTTTTATATTCATATATATATGTTCAATTGTGTTTGATTACATTAAAATATTATATGTTTGTTTATGTTCATATATGTTCAATTGAGTTTGTTTATATCTATTCGTTTTTGTTTGTTCCTTTATGTTCGTTTAGCATGTTCACGAACATAAGCGAACGAACGAACATGAACAATATTATTTGTTAAATGAACGAACATGAACAAGAATACTCGGTCGTTTATCCGTTCGTGTTCGTTTGTTTGTTCGGCTAACTTAAACGAACGAACATGAACAAGCCCTCATTCGTGTTCGTTTGTTTGTTCGGCTAACTTAAATGAACGAACATGAACAAGCCCTCGTTCGTGTTCGTTTACAGCCTTATTACACATATTTTTCTCATTATTTACAAAAGCAGCATCTTAATTTTCTGTTTCTCAATGAACACTACCTAAATCAACAACTAATATACATTATGTAGCTTCTTAATTGTTATTTCATCTTTATTTACTTTCTTTGACTTTGCCCCTCTTATACATAAGAATAAAAAAATCACTAAATTAAAAATAAAAGAAAAACAGGGACGTAACTAATCCACACGATTACATATATAATTCTGAAAATGTTTATTGTTTCATATCCATCTTCCCTCATCTAGTCGTCTGTAGGCGTCGGCAAACGAGACCATCGTGTTTTAATAATGAATTATTTATGTATATGATTGTTACAAAATGTCCAAAACGACGGTATCTCTTCAGTCTGAACTATAGGCCATGGACTACGAGATGGGTCACAAGTGGACACTGATAATTACACGTAAATTGACCTACAACCAGAACGACAAAAATGACAGAAGAAAAAAACAAAATATAATCGTATCGCACCATCCGTTGCCGTGATACCGGCAAACAACTCCGGCGGTTTGAACCGGTATCAAGAAACCATCTTCATCACTCTATTCGTCTGAACAAGATTCGAGAAAGCAGCCTTGACACTCCTCCAAACCCCAGCCTTCTTTCCTCGAACCCTCACCGACCCTACTCGCCCAACACAAGAAACCCTAGGAGAAACCGGTTCAGTTATCAGGAGACAGTAGTCCCTTCCAGGTTCAGACCGGTTCCTGAACAAACGAATGTTTTCCGGCTTATCGTTATGCTTGGACTTACCATCGGTTTGCTGGATCGGCTTTTTTCTAAAGCCTATTATGGAAAGTTTTGGTCGTTGGTTTAAAGAGATTGTGCGGTGAGACGACCGGGTTTGAGATGAATCTTGGTTTTTTGTGACGGCGAACTTCACGGAGCTCTTGCGCTCGATGAATGTGTGGTGGTTCAGCCAGTCTGCTACTTTGGCCTGGCATACCGAATATGACTCCGGTGGGTTGTTATCCATACAACAAAACGGATCCGGATTAGAATTCAATATGTTTTCCTGGTCGATGTCATTTTCATCTTGACGGAGATCACCATCTTCCCCATGATTTAGATCAAGATCTCGATCAGCCTGTATAGTCTTTACGATGTTCTCGGCATTGGTGTTATTCTTGTCATGATCAAGATCAACATCACTTTCGTATCCATGATCAAGATCAACATCAAGATCTTGATCTTGGTTGTGATCTTGTGCAACCATAGAAGTGGAAGTTATGGAATTCTGAAATTGGGGTTGTGGATGCGTTGGGTTTACTCTGTGTGTGAGGCGGCGGAGAATAATTAAGGGGACGAAGGGAGAGGACGAATATTTATGTATGATTGAGGGTAGGGGTTGATCCTAGAAATTTCAAAGCAAGATGGTCAAGTTCACATATTCAATTTGTTAGACCGCGGTTTAAATGTGGGAGTTATATATTAATCAATATTACGTTTGCATGTATTGAATTCCGTTGAACAATTTAAAATATCATATTGACTTTCTCGTCTGCCTCTCGTAATATACGTGTGGCCGGTCCGTATCGATATATATGGGGCATGGGGCAAAAACAAAGAAGGATACTCCAAACCGCCAAAAGTTTAAGGTCAATTTATCAAAATTTATATGCAGAATGAGAGATGGAGCAAAAAACTTACAATTCAAGGCTTTAAGGTTGAAAGACTTTTTTAGTAGGGCTTGATGCTTTTCACCACGTTTGATCCAAAAATAAATATACAAAGATATTTTTATGATCTATTTTAAATATAAAATCACTAACAACAATATGAAAGGTATACATTCTCCAAACATAAGATGGTCAATCAGTTTAATATTTTTTTATAGTAAATTATAGAAATGGTCCATGTGATATTATATAATCCTATTCCAAGTCCAACGTCAAAAATATGATATGGGTAGTTCGGATGTTTCATTTTCTTGTATAGTTGGTTTTTGGATCATTAATGTAAGAATTTCATTGTTAGTTTTTTTTTTTTAAATTTATAATTTACCCTCAAACAAAATTAGTAAAAACTACAAAACTATAGGGCCAAAACTTGCAAAATATTCGTATATCTATTCATAAACCATTTTTGAACCCTAACATCTCAATTTCCTTCCCTAACCCTCTTCGTACGAGACCTCGCCGCCTCCAATCACCGACCATCACCTCCTCTGCCTCTATTATTGGAGACCACCTCATTCGGCTCCATCATTGACCACCACCCCATATGCCTTCCCTAGTTGCACCCAAGCCAGCCCTCCATCATCCTTTTAGTAACATCCGTGTTTTGGACATAGCAGTTTTTGGCTGAAATCGATAAAATAGAACTTTATTTTGAAAATAAAATAAATAAATGAATAAATTTAATTTTTTCTATAATATATCTAGAACATAGTCCAAAGAGCCAAATAAAGATTTGATGAGTGGTTAAAAGGTTTAAAATTCATTTTGAACCAAAAATGAGAAATTAAGACATAGGGACTAAAATTGTCAATTTTTCAAAAATTAGCATATCTAGCTTTTGAAGGTTTTATGCAATCAATAAACTTTAATCCTAAGTTCACATGCAACCTAGATTGGATTTATGTTTTCTAACTTTGAACACATAATAAAATCCTAAAGGCCAAACAAAATTACTAAAAGAAATAAAGAAGAAAACTAACCTTTAGTTCAAATCTTGGAAGCCAAGCAACAAAATTGCCTTGCCTCAAATGTAGTCACACCCAGTGCTAGGGTTTCGAAAAATTCCAGAGAGAAAGTAAGGGAATGGCACCGACTAATGAGGTCCAGGGTCCCTATTTATAGGCTATTAGATAACCCTTAGAGATAAACCTCATTCGACTTCAAACTGAGATAAACCCTATCTCTAAGCTATTTTCCGGCTGATTGATACGCACGCCGCAGCCTATGTACATGCACGCCGCACGTGGCCAATTCAACTATTGAATAGACGCAAGTCTAGCCCTATACTCTTGATTAATCTAATTAATGCCCAAAATTAATCCAATCAATTTCTGACTAATTATTAATCAAATGATACTATTTCTAATTAATATATTATCTACATAATATATTAACAAACTATTTATTTTATTTCTATTGATTTATTAATCATATAATAAATCAATCTTTCTCTCTCCTGGTATTTCTGCCAAACCTCTAGCAATGAGGGCAACCCAAATGGACTTTGCTACTATTAATTAGGTAAATACAAATTATTAGTCATGACTTAGACACCTAATCCAATAGTTTCCCACTTAGATAAGTCTATGACTATAATTACCAGTTTACCCACTAATTGATCAGCAAATTGTAGCTTCCTAGAAACTGCTGCCGAACTCTGACCCAGTCAGTTCTGTCCATAGATAAGTGATCATATGATCCTCCATCCAACAAGATATTTTCGGACATGAGACATGGATTGAGATAAATCTATGTCCGATACTTTGTTTCCCGATTTCTGATTTGCATATGACATAAGACTTCTAATTGAAAACATAAATTCAGTCCTGGCTGGCCAGCACTTTAGTCAACTTCAAAATCATCGAGAGGCCTACAGATATCTATTTTCCCATCAGGGTCAAGAAACGAATAAGCTTCGACTCACATGCTTATATCTTTTACCAGTCAAATCGCTCACAACAATACGTTTTATAACATCGCGTTACCGATGCGTTTTCGTATTATCAATGAACAATTGCCTTGCAAATTATAACTCATATGTCTCTGCTTCAAGATCATAAGATATTATCGTCTCAAAAATTGCTCGTGATATAATCCATGAAGCAATTCTTTGAGCATGGGTTTATCCAATACTCAAATATCCATTTTCTAAGTAATCATGAACGTTGTAGCAATGCTGTTGCTATGTCTAACTCCTTAGACAGTCTACAATCCAATTCATGACAGTCTTGATTCAATACTTACTTCTTAAAGTATGAGCGACTATGGACCTTTTGAATAATTAAATTATTCGGGAAGTAAAACATGCGAAAGCGAAACATAAAATCTGACTGGCAACTACTCCAGCTTATTACCATCTCTCCACGAGGTAATCACCAAGTCGGATTTGTCATAATACTATTATCGATTTCTTGATTTCTTTTAAACTTTCAATTCGAATTTTATATCTATGTCTACATGAACTATTTTACTCTTTCTATGTATCCAAAAATGTCTTACATTTATACACTTTATTGCAGATAATCCAATCGGACACTCTTCCGATGATATCTTAATTTATCATTCTGTCTTTCTCTCTTACAACTCCATTCTGGTGACGTGTACTGTGACTTACCATGATTCTCGGGGTCTTTAGTCTTCATGACTACACCCTAAGACTATTTCGAGGTGTTATGATGTGTCGGTGAACCACACGCGCTCCATCAGAAAACCAATGAAACTCTTTAACCACGAAATCCTCTAGCACCACGTCCTAACGTTAGTAATTACAGATTTGAAACTCCTTCCAAATTATTACTACTACATTCACCCCAATCATTTCCCAATGATTTCTCACGTGTGTTTAAATAATCCATCCAGTATACCCAGCCAGATTGTATCCTGAATCTAACTTACTATGCTTCAAGCATCAAGTCATCAGGATAATTTCATGACACTTCAGATCGATCCAAGACGCTCGTGGAATTCGATCTATTCTTATTCCAAACCCTTTCAGAATCTAAAGATTACTTATAATCCTTGTGTCATGAAATTCGGAAACAATTTCCTTTCGGAGACTCTTTCTCATGCATCTTGAACCTTATCATGATTATGCTCACAATGGTTAGGTCTATACTGACGATTTCATCTATCCGATAGATATCTGTGAACTACGTGATTGTGTTGCACCTTCTTTATATCTTTCATGCCAAGTCATCACACCTTGCAATGATAGGAATCTCCTTTCCTAGGGTTATGCATCTTGAATCTCATCAAGATCATACTGGCAGAGTTTTGATCTATCTAATAGATGTTTGCAACCACTTGAGTATGCTATATCTCTATTGAGTCTTTCATAGCGAACCATCTCTTAATGTCAAGTCATTGCACTTTGCAATGATAAGAGACGTTTCCTAGAACAATATGTAACCGACATACAGTGATAGGCAGATAACAACAATACTCCCACTGGCTTTGACACGGTTATATGACTCTTTCAGACTATTCACAAAATCCATATTTCGAGAATCCAAAATCCAAACCTTTCTAACATAATTATGGGAATCTTTTAGGCTATTCACAAAGTCCAAACTTTTGGCATATTTTGAGAATCTGAATATCCTTTCTTGCAAGGTGCCCGTGGGATGAATCCCGGGGCCATGTACTTTTTGTATGTACTTTATGAGTCCCTATTAGTGTGCCAGTGACACTTCGTTTTTATTTCTTCTTTTTATAATTTATTTAGCACGTTTTATTTCATTTTTAGTATAATTTGCATGCATATTTTGTATTTTTATATTTTTATCATTCGGGGATACTTTCTAGTCTTTTTTTTGTTTAAATGTAGATTTTATTGAAGACTAACGGGAGCGGGATGAGCCGAACGAGAGATTATAGCAGACGAAACGGGACGATATTTTGGAGCGCGGAATTTTCGGAGACTCGGATTTTCTATCGGGCTTGGATTTGGAGCAAGCTATTGGACCAAGAAAGAAGACATGGGCTCCATTGGGTTTACTTAGCCCAAAATGGTGGTCAAAGAGGTCAAAAACCGGGTTTAGACCAAAGAAGAATGAGACAATATGTGCTTTTTGCGAGCTGGACCGGATCAGGCCCAAAGTAGGCTTTTTACCCTTTTGCGTGACCCGCGTGGATTTTGCGTGACCCGCGCAAAACGCGCAGAGGGACTGTTTTGTCATTTCACGTGTGTTTCAGCTATAAGGGGCATATGGGGAGGGTTTTTCTAGATCTTTTACACCATATTTCAGAGGATTTCGTGGGAGAGCTTCCTTGGAGCTTTGGAGAAGATTTCTTGAAGATTTATTCACCATTTTCTTCACTTGGGTTTGTATTATCTTGCTACATATGATGTTTGGTACATTTCTTTACATCTTGATGCCTGTTGTTCTAGCCATGCTTGGCTAGAACTCTTTATTATCAATATTGGGTGTAATCCATGAACAACTAGTTAGGGTTTGAAAGATTTATGAGTATTTGGTTCTTAATCTATGAATGCAACTTGTTTAAAATTCTAAGTTGTTATTGTGTTCTTATTCATGAGTTTGGATGCTTGAATGATTATTGTCATTTGTTTTTCTAATTACGTAATCGATTTCTAAAACAAACTAGTGACAAATAATTTTTGTGGATACTTATATTCATTTTTAAAATCATGGAGTTGTGTTCTTCAAGGAGAAATGTAAGCTTATTGATTTCCTTTGAGTTTGGTGATTCTTAAATCCATATTGCTAGTCATTTTACTTGAGTTGGATGCTTATTTGACTTTTGACTTTGATTAAGACGGTTATTAAGAACTTTTCTAATTTCCATACAATTAAGAAGAATCTAGGTGTTTCAAGCTTTTGAGATGCTATAGCCAAAGTAGATTAAAATTAAATACATTGCACCATAAATCTTGATGATAAACCAACTAGTTGGAATTGTGATGAAATCCCAATATTGATAGTTTATCCATATTTGATTCACTTCACAAAAATTTGTTTACTTACTCTTGTTTTCATTTTTCAACTCATACAATCAAACCCCCCCCCCCCCTTTTATTTTATTTTATTTTGTTTAATATATCTCGTTTTGAATTGATCGCATTGTTTTACAAATTGAACCAATCTCCGTGGATACGATCCTTTACCGCTATACGCAAATTTGTGTACTAGAAGTAAGGTTTATTTTTGTTGGCCTCAACAACCACCAGCCAGTAAACCACACACGGTCCACTAACGACTCACAAGGCGCAGTCATACCAAACAGTATCCTTTCGGATTTCATCTTCTATTGAAAGCGTTTCTCTCGGAATCAATTACTTGATTCTAAGTATCATCTCACTCAACCAGATGTTCTGTAAGTACATTTCTATCTATGTCGCTTTCTTTTGATGATTCATTACTCCTACTGGTTGTTAGACCAGGTGTAAAAGCAGTCAAATTGTCACATATACTGTGTCACGCTAAGGTTCTCTTATTTGGCAGCAACCGGGCTCACCAATGCTTCCAAATAGTCGGATTGCTTATCCGTAACAACTTTAATGTTTTACCACTAATCGGTATGTCACCCAGATCATGATACCTTATGAAGGTGACTAATACTATTGGTCAAGCGAAGAGAAGAGTATGTCAGGTTTATCAAGAATCTAAATCCTGGTCAAGGCCTAGTGATGACTAGAGGTTCTTTCACTTGGCTAATCACTGAACTCATTCTGGATTTTTTTTACTCCTACTGTTTCCTTAGAATATGAGTCCTTTCCAAAAGAATTCTTCTTTCATAGGTACAGCCGAGATGCCCAATGAAATGATACAGCTGATTAGTAACAGGCATGTTATGAGGTTCGGACGAACGCTACATGACCCTAGACCTTCCATGTACAAGTAGGGTCAAACCCTGATTTATATTTCAGACTGTGTCTATCCGACCTACATAGTCTAGGATGTGGTCTGTGTATGTTTTTATGGTCTGACTGGTCGAATATCCAATTTATCGAAAACTAATTGGAGGTGTATTTTATACATCAAGGATCTAACTATTTCGGCCAATGCTTCATCATCTTCCCTAAGATACATTATAGCCATTAATGTTCTTGGAAGAGGATAAACTGTGAAACATTTTCTCAGTTTATGTTGTCACTCAGGTTCTGTTGATCTTATACTTCTTTTGAAATCCTTAAACAGTTCAAGGTTTCAATCAATCGTTTATTCTGATAAGTGAAGCCATATTTGTCATACTAATTGGCAAATATTATGAAGCATAACTAATTGTGTTTTATCTGAAGATTCGAGAAATTCAAAATAACTAGTGTGTCCGTTGCTCATAATCTTAATGTCTTTTACATCTCTATGTAAATTTATGACTTTGTTAATTTTGTTCAAGATATGCATTCATCATCTGACTCTAAGTCAACTGATTCCAAAATCATGTCCATTGGATCTTTGGGTGATACATTTCTTGCAACAAATTGATTTTATTAAGAATTCAATTCATCATGCGACTCCAAGTCAAATGATTCCAAGATCCTGTTCAACTGGACCTTTGGTTGAAATGATTCTTATAAAATTTACTTTAACAATCATAAGGAACACAATTTTAAATCCAATCCCATTGGATGTATCAATATTCAAGTTATTACCATTCATGCAATTAACACTCTCATATAACATTTCAAGGATAATTTAAACAAACATGTATTAAAGGAAAATCAACATTTTATTAAAACAAAATATCCTTGAACAATGTACTATATGACATACAATGTCACACGCATCTAATAAGCTAATAACAAGATCATAGTATCTAACTAAACTTCAAAACTGCATGAGCTGCATGTGCTCCTATACGTCAAAGTCCTGTACCCTACTGAGTCCATACATACAAAGCAAATGTGACTATCACATCCTGTATCAAGGAATTATGGATCAGGAGTTCTGAGTTTTAAGATATTCCTGAGTTGCCAAACTGTTCGGCTTCGAAGTATTTTTCCAATCTTTCTGTGACTGTGTCCCACCATGTCGATTCCCAGTTTGAGACATCGAAGAACTGGTCCAGACGATCTGGATAATTTCTTGATGTGCCTTATTACTGGACTCAATCCCGAAGCAGCTAAATCAATGGAACTATGCTTTTCCATGAACGACTCATACAGAGTCAACATTGAATGCATTTCCATGATTGTCTTATCTGGTTACCCTTCCTGTACATTTGGATGAACAGATCAGCAAGTCGAGTTAATGTTCAACTCCTGATTAAAAGGTAACAAATTTTATACAGTTCGCCTATGTGACTCAACCTTGAAAACATGCGAATTGGTGCTACTTCCTTCTTCAATCTCTTTGAAGATCTCAGCTCGTCCCTTTACCACCGGTTTTCGGAACCTTTCTGTAACACCCGGTTTCCCAAAAATGAATTACACCTTAATCTTCTCACATTAGAACAACATTTAAACGGTGTAACTCAATTTAAGAAACAAGTAATACAAAACTGTTACCAAAAACATAGTTTAAGTCTTAAGCTATTTACAACTATCATTCAAAAACTGGGTTAGATTACATATTTCTAAAACTACAACTAAATCCAAGTCCAGCTATCCCTCTGAGACACGCTTCCCCTGATCGCCACTACCAAATCCTAACACAAAACAACAATAACAAACAATTTATGAGCTATGAAAGCTCAGTGAGTAATTTAAGGTTAATTGGTTTGTATCATCCATTATCTTATTTTAACCAAGCTCAATGGACTATCTCAGTTCCGAGTGTGATATACACACTATAAATCTTTATTCCATATACTCAAAATTTGGTTATACTCAACCAAATCAAAACATAGCTCACTTCTTATCTGTAAACAACATCAAATAAGGCATAATCATCTAATAAATAACTACTCACCTATTGTCGGGTTACTCTATGGAACTCCTGAACCGCGTGTGTCGTGCTCCTGTCTAGCCTTAGCTGTATCACAATATCTCAGGTCAAACTCAATATTCAACAATCTCAATCATACTCAATATCGACAACAATCAAGAATTTGAATCATAAGAGAGGGTTACAATCAAAAGATAGCAATACTATCCTAATTGTAACTTCCAATTTCACAATTTAACTCATATAACCCTAGGAACATAATACAAACACTTCACTAGCTTAGGTCTCGAATTAGAACTCCCTTACTCACACAATTCCAAGTAAACTCACTCTAATTCATGCTAGTTGCAGGTGGTTCATCAAAACCACGAGGAACCATCTCAAATCCAAAGATTCAACCGTCAAAACAAGATAAAAATCAAAGAGGTTTACCTTTCAAGATCAAGGAACTAATCTCTAGCTTCAATTCGTAAAAGATAGGCTCAAATCTCGACTTAGAAGGGTTAGAATCAATTTTCTAGGGTTTTGGGAGCTTTTAGTCGAAGTGGGTTTTAACTCCAAATGAAACAAAATCGCACTTTAAAAACATATCTGTGCGATTACACGGCCCGTGTTAAAATTACACGGCCCGTGTAATTTACGGTATTGAACTTGGAGTTTGGTCTGCAGAGCTACACGACCCGTGTCCGTATTACACGACCCGTGCTGTACACTCTACACGACACGTGTTCATATTACACGACCCGTGTTCATATTACACGACCCGTGCTGTACACTAGTTTTTAGTCTGTAGGTTTACACGACCCGTGTCAACAAGACACGACCCGTGTAACTCACGGTATGCTCAAAACAATCACAAAGGACTCCTACACGACCCGTGTAACTCCAATACGACCAGTGTAACCTCTTTTTAGCATTTTTCAACCTCAAATTTCTACCAAATGGGATTTTAACTACCCAAACTCATACATTAGCCTAATAAATCTTAATTACACTAAGATTAACTCAAAATTTCAAAAATTCAATAACACGGTATTACAAGTTCTTACCCCCTTCAAAAGATTCCGTCCTCGGAATCTCTTGAAACAAGAAATGATATTTTGACTGCATCTCCCCCTCAGCTTCCCAAGTAACATCTGTTCCTTTATGATGTCGCCATTGCAGTTTCACTAATCCCACTTCTTTATTTCGCAATTTCTTAACTTTCTTATCTAGAATTTGTTCCGGCATTTCTTGGTATCTCAATTTCTCATCTAATTGAACTCCGGCCAAAGGTACTCGAGTGGAGTTGTCATACAATGTCTTTCTAAGGTGTGACCAGTGTTGTAAAAGTCGGCCTAGGCGGCCGCCTAGGCGGCGCCTAGGCGCTAGGCGGACCATTACTGCACACGTTTAGTGCTATGCGGCTTATTAGTCGGGCATGGTCAACATCGGTCAAAAAACGGGCTAGGCGGTCAAAGGCGGTCAAATACGCTGGTGAAAAATTTCAAACTCGCACCTCTTTTTACTTCTTTTATGTAACAAGACAAACTCAAAAACATATAATTATTATTATATTTTTTTATTTCTTTTATTTTACTTTTGTAGGGTGGAGCACGACACATACACACACTTTTACTTTTGTGGAGCACGCCTCTTTTCCTTGTCCCCATGTTCTTGGAATCTTTTTTTTAATTGTAATATTTTTTAATAATTTTTATTAATTATGAATTTTATATATATATTATTTAATTTTCGAAATTTTATATATATTATATATATATATATATATATATATATATATATATATATATAATTATATATATATATATATATATATATATATATATATATATATATATATATATATATATATATATAAATTAATTTTATTATAATTAATACTCCCCGCCTAGTCGCCGATTAGTCCTCGCCTAGACCAACTAGTCCTAGGCCCCAGTCGACCGCCCATCGACCGCCTAGCGACTTCTACAACCTTGGGTGTGACACATGGAAAACATTGTGGATACCCCGCAACTCGTCTGGAAGCTCAAGTTTATATGCAACGGCTCCAATTCTCTCTAAGACTCGGAAGGGTCCAATGAATCGTGGACTCAACTTACCTCTTTTACCAAATCGGATTACTCCTTTCCATGGAGACACTTTCAACATTACCATATCCCCAACACAGAACTCTAATGGCTTTCTTCTTTTATCTGCGTATTGCTTTTGGCGGTTTTGGGCTATTTGCATATGCTCACGAATATTTTGTATCTTTTCTTCAGTCTCAGCTATAATCTCTGGTCCCGCCAATGGTTTCTCTCCAGTCTCTGTCCAACAAGTCGGGGTCCGACACGGTGCACCATACAAGGCTTCAAAAGGTGCCATCTGTGTACTGGAATGATAAGTGTTGTTATAGGCAAATTCTACTAAAGGCAGATGATCTTCCCAACTGCCTCCAAAATCAATGATGCAGGCTCGTAGCATATCTTCAAGTGTTTATATCGTCCTTTCCGACTGTCCATCTGTCTGGGGATGATACGCAGTACTCAATAAGGCTTTTGTACCAAAGTTTTTTTGAAAACTCTGCCAGAAATGTGAATTGAAACGACTATCTCTATCAAAAATTATTGAAGTTGGCACTCCATGTCGTCTCACTACTTCTCTCGTATAAATCTCAGCTAGCTTTGACACTTGATAATCTTCTCGGATTGGAATAAAATAAGCCGACTTTGTTAACCTGTCAACAATCACCCATATATAATCATATCCTCGTGGAGTTCGAGGCAGCTTTGTGATGAAATCCATAGTGATTTCATCCCACTTCTTTATTGGTACTGGTAACGGTTGCACTGCTCCATATGGCTTTTGATGATTGGCTTTTACTTGAAGACACATCAAACAGTTTTCTAAAAAACGTCCAACATCTCGTTTCATACCGGGCCACTAGTAGTACGGTTTTAGATTATGATACATTCACGTGCTACCAGGGTGAACCGAATATCTAGTACAGTGAGCATCCTCCAGCAATATCTGTCTCACCTCGCCATGCCTCGGAACCCAAACTCGCCCTTGGAAAGTCTTGATTCCTCGTGCATTTTCCACAAGTTTTTCTACATAACCAATCATCCTCTCTTTCTTCATGTCATTTGCTTCGACTTGGCATCTACGTATCACCTCCGGTAATCGACTCACAATCCCTATTCGAGCCGATACGACTCGAATAGGCGGCTCTTTACGGCTTAGTGCATCCGCCACTACGTTAGCTTTACCGGGATGGTAAAGTATTTCACAATCATAATCTTTTAGCAGATCCATCCACCGTCTTTGCCTCATATTTAACTCTTTCTGATCAAACAAGTATTCAAACTTTTGTGATCCGTGTAGATCTGGAATCGCACGCCATAAAGATAGTGTCACCACATCTTCAATGCAAAAATTATCGCCGCCAACTCTAAATCATGTACTGGAAAGGCTTTTTCATGTGGTTTTAGCTGTCGAGAGGCATATGCTATCACTCGTCCTCTCTGCATCAACACACATCCAAGACCACTTAAGGAGGCATCGCTGTAAAGAACAAAGTCTTCCCCACCTTGCGGTAACGCCAACACCGGAGCCTTGCATAAACCATCTCGTAGTTGTTCAAAGGCTGACTGTTGTGCCTCAGTCCAACTAAATTTCTCCGTCTTCTTGGTCAACTTGGTTAAGGGTATAGCTATACGAGAAAAGTTTTCAACGAATCGTCGGTAATAGCCTGCTAACCCCAAGAAACTACGAACTTCCAGTGGATTCTTTGGCGGCTCCCAACTCATTACGGCTTCGATCTTTGCCGGATCCACCTTTATACCGTCTTCATTTATCACATGGCCAAGAAATTGAATTTCCCGCAACTAGAACTCGCATTTTGAAAATTTTGCATATAATTTCTCAACACGAAGAAGATCTAACATTTGTTACAAATGAAATCTATGCTCGTCTCGACTCTTTGAATAAATCATGATGTCGTCGATAAATACAATCACAAATTTATCGAGAAAAGGACGACAAACACGATTCATTAAATCCATAAAGGCAGCTGGAGCATTAGTCAAACCGAACGGCATGACTAAAAACTCATAGCGACCATACCTCGTGCGAAAATCCGTCTTCGGAATATCAACTTCTTGAACCCTCAACTGATGATAGCCGGATCTCAAATCAATCTTTGAAAAATACGTGGCCCCATGCAGTTGATCAAATAAATCATCGATCCTCGGCAACGGGTAACGATTATTTATAGTGATCTTGTTGAGCTCTCGATAATCTATACACATTCTCATAGATCCATCTTTCTTTTTCACAAAGAGTATAGGCGCACCCCACGGAGACGAACTCGGACGAATAAACCCAAGTTCCAATAACTCTTGCAACTGTCTCTTTAATTCCTCCATCTCGGAAGGTGCCAATCGATACGGTGGTCGAGCTACTGGTTTCGCCCTTGGTATCACATCGATCACAAACTCAACTTGTCTACTTGGTGGTAAGCCTGGAAGATCATCGGGAAATACATCGGGGTAATCACAAACCACTTCTACTTCTTCTATCTTGGAATGTTTTGACTCGGCACTAATCACATGTGCCATAATAAATTCACCCCCTCTTTCCATATATCTCCTAGCCGTTGCAAGTGACACTATCGGTACTTTTCGGGAACGTCGTTCACATCGGATCAAAATTCAGGAACCACTCGGTGTTTTTATGAAAAGTGTTTTCTCATGACAATCCATTTGACCTCTATTATCATCCATCCAATCCATCCCGACTATTACATCAAACTCATGATTAGTGATCGGCTTCAGATTAATAAGGTACGTAACCCCATAAATCTCAAGCCGACACTGCTCATAATGACTCTTTATAAAAACACATCTCCCATCTGCTACATCTACTATCACTTTCTCATATAAATCGACTAACGGAATGTAACACCCCTTTTCTCAAACCATATTTAAATACAGTTTACATTACAAAAATATTCTACAACTCGTGACTATGAGGTAGTCACTTAAATTTTTTTTTAAAACTTTATTCTGAAGGGGTATTGCAGACTCAATACAGAAAACCATAATTTAAACTTACTGTATATACACTGGTCCCAACTTCAACTTCTGCTCCTTTCACCTAAGTACATAGCATTTAAAAACAAATAACGTGAGACATAAAGCCTCGTGAATAATATGGGTTTAGACCCAAAACTTTTCTGTTCAAAACTTGAAATATTACAAGTAAACTGCTTTAAACTGATTTATGTAATAAATCTCAAAATTTTATTTCTTCTTTACTTTCAAATTCTAAAAATACTTTCTTACTCAAAACTACTTTCTTTTTCAAAAACTACTATCTTTCTCAAAACTGCTTTCTTTCTCATTTTCTGGTGACCAACAGAAACTCATGAATTAGTTTAATTTAATTCATTCTACTAGCTCTCCTCGCGGGACAGAACAGATCCACCCGCTAGGTTATGCTCTTTCTGACTCCCCTTTGTGACTTGGAACGGATTCAAGCACAAGGGTATGCTAAGCTAGACAACTACTTCGCGACGGGAGGTACCATCCCAGTAGTGTCTTCTGATCTCCCGATTATGTGGGTGATCCTAGTCCGGACAACTGACTCTTATTACTTTCTTTGCTTTAGTTCTTCTCTTTACTTTCTTCATTTCATCTCAAATTGGTCAAAACGGGACACAATTTATAATAGACTCAAACTCATAAACTTTTAAACTCATAATCAAAAATACTTTCAAAACTAGCTTCAATATCTCTAGCTCTTATATAGAGCTTCTTTCCAAAACTTTTCAAACTATACTTCTTTAAAAACTGAACTTCTTTAAAATCTCTTTTAAACATTTAGCTCTTAGAGCTACTTTTAAAACTGTTTCCAAACTTTAATATCTAAAAATATTTGGAAATCTCTTTTCTGAAAATATCATTTTGCTATGTACTAGAAAATCCTCATAAAACTCACCTTGGTGTAACTACGGGTCACTAAGCTTCTCGTACACCCTTCCCTTTTCCGTGCTCAACAATGTTCGAAGCACCACCTATACAAGTAGCATATATATTTAATAAATACATACTACAACTGGCTCTACAGTTCTAAGGTCTCACATAATACAACTTCAGGTCATAACAAATGTATAACCATTAATAACCTCGTTTTATAATTTTCTCCGAAATATGCGTATTTTGCTACAGTACCCCCGAGGGGTCGTATTTCAGTTCCGACACTTTTCCATGAAGTCTTAGGCCATATTAGACTTATGTTTCAAATTTGGAGTTAATTGGACAAGTCTAACTCAAATTCCAAAAATCAAGTTTTGACATAAACTTGAAGTTTAGCCACTGCCGCTACAGTGATTTTTCCGCAAGGTTGGATTATGAATTTAACAATTTTCCATATGTTTTCATACCATTTTAAGGCTATGGTATGAGTTACAGACCAAACGGATAAGCCTAACATCAAGTTCAAGTCTTAAAAATTGGACAGAACCGAGCAGCATTTCTGCCGCTAGGTCGCGTCACGACCAAGGGGTCGGTCGGGTCGCGATCGCTGAGTAGATTGCCATATTTGACGTTTTTCCAAACTGCAGCTCCACTATTTACCCCATTAAGCCCTTAATACTTAACTTAATTGGTTTAGGGTCATTCTTAGGCCCTAAATACCAACTTATATCTAATTTTGATCCACAAAAACATCAAATCTTCTTTAAAATCTTAAAAGTTCTTCCGAAAATACAATTTTTCACCAAAAATCGTTTTGTTGGATTTTCAAGCTTGAAACTGATTTCTTACTTCTTTTATGTCATGTTTGACTTAACAAGACCATAAGAATCATTTAAAATCAGTTTCATCTCTTTTACCCATTTCTAGGGTTCATGAGATAAAGACCCATTTCACAATTGTTGCACCAAAACTTCATTTTCATCAAATTGGCAACCTCTACATGTTTATTTCATCATTTCTAACATATTAGGTTCATCAAAACCACCTGAACATTCAAACCCGTGACTTAGGGTTCTTGAGCAAAATTACCATTTTTCTTAATTTTCACATATTCCATGACTAGAACATGCTTAAATGGTGATTTTGAGCAAGATGATTCCATTAAGACCATAAATTCTGGAAAATCAGAAGTTGAGAATCAACTCCCGTTCAAGACTTGGAGCTTAAAACAAGATAATCTTACCCTTCAAGGCTTGGAATCACCAATTCCAAGTGTTCCTTTGATTCCTTTGCTGAATTTTCCCAAACCTCTTCTCCTCCCGTGCTCTCCCTCTCGTTCTCTCTAGCTCTCTCTGGACTCTTCTACTGATTTCTGGAAAAAGGAGAGTAATAACTCTCTTATTTATATTTTTAATTTTATAAAATATTTACACTTTAACCCCTAACCTTCTAACTTCTTTACAAAAGTGGTCCTAAGACCCAAAATCTTGTAACAATGTTCCATTAACTTCTAACTTAACATTTTCTTGACATTTTGGTCATTTCCATGTCAAATGACCATTTCGCCCTTTTTGGTCAAATTTTACTATTCACGCGGTAAAACTCCAAATTTCACATAAACTTTTATTTCTTATAATATTATTCCACAAATACATATTATATTACATAATGGTCTTATAATGTGTCAAAATACCATTTTACCCTTTTTGAAACTTTTTCGCGGGTTCTTACAGTCACCCCTCCTTATGCGGATTCCGTCTTCGGAATCTTTTCGTAATCTGTGAAATTTGGATATCTTCTCTTCATCTCTTCTAACGTCTCCCAAGTTAGGTTTGACCCTAATGGGTGCTTCCACTTGACTAGTACTAAGTCAATCTCCTTGTTTCTTAGCTTCTTGGTTTGTATTTCTAGAATTGCTTCAGGTTCTTCAATCATTCTGCTAGGAGTTTCCACCCTCAAGTCTGTGTACGGTATAACTAGCTCTTCTTTTCCAAAGTACTTTTTCAGGTAGCATACATGAAAGGTATCATGTATTCCACTGAGTTCTGGTGGTAACTCCAGCTTGAACGCCTGTAATCCAACTCTCTTTAGGATTCTAAAAGGTCCAATGTATCTTGGACTCAACTTTCCTCTCTTGCCAAATCTAACTACACCCTTCCATGGCGACACTTTTATCATCACTAAGTCACCTTCTTGTAAATCATATGGTATTTTCTTTAAATTGGAGTAACTCTTCTGTCGGTCTTGCGCTGCTTTCATGTTAGCCTGAATCACTCCAATCTTCTCATTGGTCACTCTAGCAATTTCTGGTCCTGTCAACTTAGTCTCACCCGCCTCCAACCAGCATAAAGGAGTTCTACACTTTCTACCATACAATGCCTCAAAGGGTGGCATTTTAATGCTAGAATGGTAGCTATTGTTATATGCAAACTCCACTAAGGGCAGGTGTTTATCCCAACTGCCTCCAAAATCCATCACGCATGATCGTAGCATGTCTTCTACTGTCTGAATCGTTCGTTCACTCTGACCATCCGTTTGTGGATGATACGCTGTACTTAGCTAAATTCTCGTCCATATTTTCTCTTGTAAGGCTCTCCAAAAGTTAAAGGTAAATCTGGGGTCTCTATTTGACACGATGGACAACGGTGCACCATATCTTCTTAACACTTCATCTATATACAACTGGGCTAACTTCTCCAATGGAGTAGTTTCTTTTATGGCTAGGAACAGTGCACTCTTGGTCAACCGGTCCACTATGACCCATATACAATCATAACCTCTTCTCGTTCTTGGTAACCCGACAATAAAGTCCATGGTTACATCTTCCCACTTTCCGGCTGGAATGTGCAATGACTGAGCATCTCCATGCGGGACCTGATGTTCCGCCTTGACTTGTGCATAAATGACACACTTGGAGATGTACTTAGCTATCCTCTTCTTCATTCCAGGCCACCAATAATGTCTTTTCAGATCTTGATAAGTCTTGGTACTCCCTGGATGTATGGAATACTTTGACTTATGCGACTCTTCTAAAATCAGCTTTCTCAAACCTCCTGCTTTTGGCACCCAAATGCGATTTCTAAAAGTCTTTAATCCCTGACTATTGGTCTCAAACTGTATGTCTTTTTCTAGTTTCTCATCTTTCAAATCTCCACTTTCTTCAACTTTCTGTTGAGCTGCTTTAATCTGTTCTATGATGCTGGACACTAGTTCTATTCGCATCGATCTTGCCTTGATTCTTTTCTCAGGAGCTTTTCTACTCAATGCATCTGCTACTACATTTGCTTTACCAGGATGGTACACAATCTCACAATCATAATCACTGATCAACTCTAATCATCTGCTCTGTCTCATGTTCAACTCTTTTTGGGAGAACACATACTGCAAACTCTTGTGATCAGTAAATAGCTTGCACTTTGTACCATACAAGTAATGTCTCCAAATCTTCAAGGCAAATACGATCGCTGCAAGCTCTAAATCATGGGTTGTGTACTTTGTCTCTGGTAAGAATGGCAACGGGTCGGGTTCGGGTCGGGGCGGGGAGACCCATACCCGACCCTAAAAGTTTCGGGTCGGGTTCGGGGCAATACCCTATCGGGTTTCGGGTTTTCGGGTCGGGTTTCGGGTCATTGAATATTATATATATATATATATATATATATATATATATATATATATATATATATATATATATATATATATATATATATATATATATATATATATATATATATATATATATATATATATATAGAAACACACACACACACACACACACATATATATATATATATATATATATATATATATATATATATATATATATATATATATATATATATATATATATATATATATATATATATATATATATATATATATATATATATATATATATATATCGGGTCGGGCCGGGTCGGGGCAATGAGACCCAAACCCGACCCTATACCCTAAATATTCGGGTTTCGGGTCTCGGGTCTCGGGTTTTTTTGCTCGGGTTTCGGGTTGGCCCGTCGGGTTCGGGTTTTTTTGCCATCCCTAGTCTCTGGGTCTTTCAACTGTCTGGAGGCGTATGCTATAACTTTCCCTCTCTGCATCAAGACACAGCCAAGCACCCGATGCGAGGCATCGCTGTATACTTCGAAATCTTCTGTCCCATCTGGTAACGTAAGGACTGGCGCGTTACACAACTTCTCTTTTAATGTAGCGAAAGCTCTTTCTTGTTCTTCTTACCATCTAAATTTCTCTTCTTTCCGAGTTAGTCGTGTAAGTGGCACTGCTATACGGGAGAAATCTTGGATAAATCTCCGGTAATACCCGGCAAGTCCGAGAAAACTTCTGACTTCTGTGGGCGTCTTGGGTGGCTCCCATTTCATCACTGCTTCTACTTTTGACGGGTCAACTTTTATACCTTGGATAGAGACTACATGTCCAAGGAACTGCACCTCTCGCATCCAAAACTCGTACTTGGAGAACTTTGCATATAGTTGTTCTCGCCTCAAAGTCTCAAGCACTTTTCGCAGGTGGCTCGCATGCTCTTCTCTGTTCTTTGAGTATATATCAGTATGTCATCGATGAACACTATAACAAATCGGTCTAGGAATGGTTTACAGACCCGATTCATTAAGTCCATGAAAACCGCTGGTGCATTGGTAAGACCGAATGGCATCACTAAAAACTCGTAATGTCTGTATCGAGTACGGAACGGTGTCTTCTCCACATCACTCTCTTTCACCCTGACTTGGTGATAACCCGATCTCAAATCAATCTTTGAAAAATAATCTGCACCTTGTAGCTGATCAAACAAATCATCTATTCTGGGCAACGGGTAACGGTTCTTGATAGTAATCTTGTTCAATTCTCTGTAATCAATGCACATACGCATTGATCCATCTTTCTTCTTTACAAATAGAACTGGAGCACCCCACGGAGAAGAACTAGGCCTGATAAAGCCTTTATCTAGTAACTCCTGCAATTGGGACATTAATTCCCGCATTTCCTGTTGGTGCTAAACGGTACGGTGCTCGTGCTATTGGGGAAGCTCCTGGAACAAGATCTATCCGAAACTCAACTTGCTTTTCTGGTGGCAAGCCTGGTAACTCATCTGGGAAAACTTCTGGGAATTCTTTTACTACTTCTATGTCTTTATACGTCTGTTTTACTTTGTCTTCAGTCACCGCATAAGCCAGGAAAGATACACACCCTTTCCTGATACACCTTCGGGCTTTTGCCACACTAATGAGACTCGGCACATGCTTTCTTCTTTCTCCATACACGTACACTTTAGCTCCTAGGGTTTTAACAGACACCCTCTTCTGCCCACAATCTATCTTCGCGTCATTGGCACCAAGCCAATCCATCCCAATTATCACATCAAAGGACTTAATTCCAATGGGAAGAAGATTAAGTCGGAACTTCTTGCCATTGATATCAAGTTCACAATTTCGGTACATATGTTGAACTTCAACGAACTTTCCATCCGCTACTTCCACTTCAAAAACTATGTCTAACAATTCTAACGGGACTCTCAATCGGGCTCCAAATCCATGGGACACGAACGAATACGTAGAACCGGAATCAAACAACACATATGCAGGTGTTGAGTTGATCAGTAGTATACCTGAGACGACATCGTGCGCCTCCTTTGCCTCCTCCCTGGTGATCTGGAAGGCTCGAGTCTTCACCTTCTGGGGCTCCGTCTTCTTCTGAGCTGTGGACACCACAGTTTCTCCTCCCTTTTTTGGGCAGTTGAAACTATAGTGCCCAATCTGATGGCACGAAAAACACTCCACTTCACTAGCTTTCTTTGCCTTACAGTTCTTCATTTTTTGACCAAGTCCGCCACAATTAAAGCAGGCGTTTGATCCCGCACGACATTCGCCACTATGTTCTCTTCCGCACTTCTCACACTTCCTTACATTCCCCTGTCGAGTCTGACTAAGGCTTGTTTTCCCTTTCTTCTTTGAATTCCCGCTGCTGCTCACTGTCTTTCTTTTGTCACTAAAACTGGGTCATTCATCATTTCGACGTTTTCCAACATCTTCCACGTTGCGGACAGCAATGATAGCCCCGTCTAAAGTATCAGCTTTCTTCACTTCTAACTCATAATTCCATGGTAACCCTCGAACATATCGGTTAATTCGGGACCGCTCAGAGGGATAGGATTCCCCCACGAAAGGCAGCATGTCACAAAACCTCTTCATATATTCGTCAATCGACGAGTCTCCTTTCTTTATCATCAGGAAAT
This sequence comes from Cichorium intybus, assembly GCA_023525715.1. Classification (NCBI taxonomy): domain Eukaryota; kingdom Viridiplantae; phylum Streptophyta; class Magnoliopsida; order Asterales; family Asteraceae; genus Cichorium; species Cichorium intybus. Next base: position 13,753,284 of record CM042010.1, read on the forward strand.
CTTCGTTCATCTTCTCTAGATCTCTCGTGGGACAGAATTTATCTTTAAGACACGAGACAAACTCCGCCCACGACCAGCCATAAATAACGTCTTTCCCCAAACTCTCGTATTTGGTATTCCACCATACTAAAGCATCATCTTTCAACTGCCGGGACGCATAGTTGACTTGGTCTTCTTTACTACATTTACTAGCTTGCATCACTTGTTCGATTTCCCGGATCCATCTCATTGTCACCTTTGGCTCAAAACTGACGTGGTATTCTGGCTGTTTACAAGCCATGAAGGACTTAAAGGAACAGCCCTTCTCCTTCCTTCTGTTTTCTCCGCTGGCTTCTTCCTCGGTCGTCTTTTTAGAGACTTCTTGTGAAGAATGGGCACTGGGTTCACCCATTCAGCTATCAATTATGTTGTTCACATCTTGCTTCAGATCATTTCGTAAATTATTGATCAGATACTGAATTGCTTCCATAGTGACAGGTGGTGGTGGTGGGTTCGGCTCAGCCCCATCATTTCGAATAACATGTCCGGGTCCACTTCCTCTTGAAGAAGTGTGACTGCCCTCACCCCTGTCAGCCGATGGTGTCTGTCTTCCTCCTTCCATTACTATATAGATAAACAAAATTTCTGTTTATTACACATTTCTATATAGTATTTCATAAGCGGTAGCATGTTATCTCCCTATCTTGACTGCACTTTTATAGCAGTCATACTCACTCTATAACTTCTATAAGTCTAAGTGTACCTCTATATTACTAAGGCACCTTACTACTACTCTTGCTAGTTTAAGCCTAGGATGGTATTCCAACCTAATTCGCTTAAACTATGGCTCTGATACCAAAACTGTAACACCCCTTTTCTCAAACCATATTTAAATACAGTTTACATTACAAAAATATTCTACAACTCGTGACTATGAGGTAGTCACTTAATTTTTTTTTAAACTTTATTCTGAAGGGGTATTGCAGACTCAATACAGAAAACCATAATTTAAACTTACTGTATATACACTGGTCCCAACTTCAACTTCTGCTCCTTTCACCTAAGTACATAGCATTTAAAAACAAATAACGTGAGACATAAAGCCTCGTGAGTAATATGGGTTTAGACCCAAAACTTTTCTGTTCAAAACTTGAAATATTACAAGTAAACTGCTTTAAACTGATTTATGTAATAAATCTCAAAATTTTATTTCTTCTTTACTTTCAAATTCTAAAAATACTTTCTTACTCAAAACTACTTTCTTTTTCAAAAACTACTATCTTTCTCAAAACTGCTTTCTTTCTCATTTTCTGGTGACCAACTGAAACTCATGAATTAGTTTAATTTAATTCATTCTACTAGCTCTCCTCGCGGGACAGAACAGATCCACCCGCTAGGTTATGCTCTTTCTGACTCCCCTTTGTGACTTGGAACAGATTCAAGCACAAGGGTATGCTAAGCTAGACAACTACTTCGCGACGGGAGGTACCATCCCAGTAGTGTCTTCTGATCTCCCGATTATGTGGGTGATCCTAGTCCGGACAACTGACTCTTATTACTTTCTTTGCTTTAGTTCTTCTCTTTACTTTCTTCATTTCTTTCCAAAACTTTTCAAACTATACTTCTTTAAAAACTGAACTTCTTTAAAATCTCTTTTAAACATTTAGCTCTTAGAGCTACTTTTAAAACTGTTTCCAAACTTTAATATCTAAAAATATTTGGAAATCTCTTTTCTGAAAATATCATTTTGCTATGTACTAGAAAATCCTCATAAAACTCACCTTGGTGTAACTACGGGTCACTAAGCTTCTCGTACACCCTTCCCTTTTCCGTGCTCAACAATGTTCGAAGCACCACCTATACAAGTAGCATATATATTTAATAAATGCATACTACAACTGGCTCTACGGTTCTAAGGTCTCACATAATACAACTTCAGGTCATAACAAATGCATAACCATTAATAACCTCATTTTATAGTTTTCTCCGAAATATGCGTATTTTGCTATAGTACCCCTGAGGGGTCGTATTTCAGTTCCGACACTTTTCCATGAAGTCTTAGGTCATATTGGACTTGTGTTTCAAATTTGGAGTTAATTGGACAAGTCTAACTCAAATTCCAAAAATCAAGTTTTGACATAAACTTGAAGTTTAGCCACTGCCGCTACAGTGATTTTTCCGCAAGGTCGGATTATGAATTTAACAATTTTCCATATGTTTTCATACCATTTTAAGGCTATGGTATTGAGTTACAGACCAAACGGATAAGCCTAACATCGAGTTCAAGTCTTAAAAATTGGACAGAACCGAGCAGCATTTCTGCCGCTAGGTCGCGTCGCGACCAAGGGGTCGGTCGGGTCGCGATCGTTGAGTAGATTGCCATATTTGACGTTTTTCCAAACTGCAGCTCCACTATTCACCCCATTAAGCCCTTAATACTTAACTTAATTGGTTTAGGGTCATTCTTAGGCCCTAAATACCAACTTATATCTAATTTTGATCCACAAAAACATCAAATCTTCTTTAAAATCTTAAAAGTTCTTCCGAAAATACAATTTTTCACCAAAAATCGTTTTGTTGGATTTTCAAGCTTGAAACTGATTTCTTACTTCTTTTATGTCATGTTTGACTTAACAAGACCATAAGAATCATTTAAAATCAGTTTCATCTCTTTTACCCATTTCTAGGGTTCATGAGATAAAGACTCATTTCACAATTGTTGCACCAAAACTTCATTTTCATCAAATTGGCAACCTCTACATGTTTATTTCATCATTTCTAACATATTAGGTTCATCAAAACCACCTGAACATTCAAACCCGTGACTTAGGGTTCTTGAGCAAAATTACCATTTTTCTTAATTTTCACATATTACATGACTAGAACATGCTTAAATGGTGATTTTGAGCAAGATGATTCCATTAAGACCATAAATTCTGGAAAATCAGAAGTTGAGAATCAACTCCCGTTCAAGACTTGGAGCTTAAAACAAGATAATCTTACCCTTCAAGGCTTGGAATCACCAATTCCAAGTGTTCCTTTGATTCCTTTGCTGAATTTTCCCAAACCTCTTCTCCTCCCGTGCTCTCCCTCTCGTTCTCTCTAGCTCTCTCTGGACTCTTCTACTGATTTCTGGAAAAAGGAGAGTAATAACTCTCTTATTTATATTTTTAATTTTATAAAATATTTACACTTTAACCCCTAACCTTCTAACTTCTTTACAAAAGTGGTCCTAAGACCCAAAATCTTGCAACAATGTTCCATTAACTTCTAACTTAACATTTTCTTGACATTTTGGTCATTTCCATGTCAAATGACCATTTCGCCCTTTTTGGTCAAATTTTACTATTCACGCGGTAAAACTCCAAATTTCACATAAACTTTTATTTCTTATAATATTATTCCACAAATACATATTATTTTACATAATGGTCTTATAATGTGTCAAAATACCATTTTACCCTTTTTGAAACTTTTTCGCGGGTTCTTACACGGAACATTTAGTTTAGAAGCAAAGGACACCGATATAAAAGACACGGAAGCACCAGAATCAAAAAGTACTCGTGCTTGAGAAGAGTTTAAGCTAAAAATACATGTGATAACATCAGTTTGGTCCCGAGCCTCATCGACGGTTAATTGAAAAGCTCTCGTTTTCACGTGACCGCCACTCCTGTCTTTTCGATCATCTCGATCTCGACCTCCTCCTCGTCCAGTCTTTTGAAAATCTCTCTGTGGCTCAGATTTCATCTTTGGGCAATTTGGACGAATATGCCCGCTCTCCCCACAATTGAAACAAACGGGGCGACTCTCGGTACACTGGCGAGCCATATGTCCCGTCTTTCCACACTGGAAACAAACTGATGGAGGGTTTCGGGGATCACACTCCCCAGTGTGTTTTCGTCTACATTTCTTACACCATCTCTCCTCATTCTTCTTGGGTTCACCACGGAATTGAGAACCCGTGGTAGTAGACCTCTGAGAAGTATCTCCAGCTTTACCTTCCCATTTTCTCTTGGATCCTCCAACTTCTCTTTCGGTTCTTCTCTCCTCCTCCTGTCTTTGCAATTCCCTTTCTCTCGACCTTGCTGCCTCGGCAACTTGTTGAAAGGTAGTATATCTGGAACTCGGTAAAAACTCTCGGATCTGGGTTTTTAAACCCCACAAATAACGATCCATCTTACGCTCCTTTGTATCAACTTGATGTTGTGCAAACCTCGCCTTCTATTTGAAATCCAACGTATATTGTTGCACTGTTCTCGACCCTTGCTGTAACTTCAAAAATTCTTCTTCTTCAATTCAAGGTATATGCCAAGCTTTCTCCTATCTCCATGCACATATTCTCCCACCAAAACTGTGCATCCTCCTTTAACAAATTCGTTGCAAACTCAACTTTATCCGCCTCATCACATTTACTTGTGCGGAACATCTTTTCAACGTGTGTCAACCAATTCTTGGCTGCTATGGGATCATCTTTCCCATAGAAATCATATGGCTTGCACTTCTGAAAAACATCATAAGTACACGTCCTTGTCTTCTCAGGTATTCTAGCTCTACCCGCCTCGGTAAAGATCTCTTCATGACCCTCTCTTTGCTCAGGTTGGACCAGGGTTGGTCCTGAAGTACCTCCAGTGGTAGCCTCCGTTTGAGGTTTCAAGTAAGTTGGTAATATATCTTTGATTGCTTTAGCTACCTCAGCTGCAATCATCGCCTGCATGTTACTCTGTATCTCGGGAGGTTGCTCTCCCTCGGGTTGATGCTCTTTACCTGAATCTCGTGATCCCGATTTATCTCTTGATGGATCACCTCGCTCTTTTTCTTTTCTAGCGCTCATTTTAACTGAAAAAGAAAATCAACTCATTTAGTAATCACCACCATAATACTCAATATAGTGTGTAATCAACTCAATTGTATATCACCATAATACTCAATATGGTGTATAATCAACTCAATTGTATATCACCATAATACTTAATATGGTGTATAATCAACTCAATTGTATATCACCATAATACTCAATATGGTGTATAATCAACTCAATTGTATATCACCATAATAATCAATATGGTGTATAATCAACTCAATTGTAATACACCGCGGAGGATAGCTACTCGGGACCCTTTGGGACTTCTCTATCTCATTGGTTTAAGTCTAAACCCCATCTCAAGATTTAATTCCCTTAAACCACAGCTCTGATACCAACTTGTAACACCCGGTTTCCCAAAAATAAATTACACCTTAATCTTCTCACATTAGAACAACATTTAAAGGGTGTAACTCAATTTAAGAAACAAGTAATACAAAACTGTTACCAAAAACATAGTTTAAGTCTTAAGCTATTTACAACTATCATTCAAAAACCGGGTTAAATTACATATTTCCAAAACAACAACTAAATCCAAGTCCATATCCAAGTCCAACTATCCCTCTAAGAAACGCTTCCCCCGATCGCCACTACCAAATCCTAACACAAAACAACAATAACAAACAATTTATGAGCTATGAAAGCTCAGTGAGTAATTTAAGGTTAATTGGTTTGTATCATCCATTATCTTATTTTAACCAAGCTCAATGGACTATCTCAGTTCCGAGTGTGATATACACACTATAACTCTTTATTCCATATACTCAAAATTTGGTTATACTCAACCAAATCAAAACATAGCTCACTTCTTATCGGTAAACAACATCAAATAAGGCATAATCATCTAATAAATAACTACTCACCTGTTGTCGGGTTACTCTGTGGAACTCCTGAACCGCGTGTGTCGTGCTCCTGTCTAGCCTTAGCTGTATCACAATATCTCAGGTCAAAGTCAATATTCAACAATCTCAATCATACTCAATATCGACAACAATCAAGAATTTGAATCATAAGAGAGGGTTACAATCAAAAGATAGCAATACTATCCAAATTGTAACTTCCAATTTCACAATTTAACTCATATAACCCTAGGAACATAATACAAACACTTCACTAGCTTAGGTCTCGAATTAGAACTCCCTTACACACACAATTCCAAGTAAACTCACTCTAATTCATGCTAGTTGCAGGTGGTTCATCAAAACCACGAGGAACCATCTCAAATCCAAAGATTCAACCGTCAAAACAAGATAAAAATCAAAGAGGTTTACCTTTCAAGCTCAAGGAACTAATCTCTAGCTTCAATTCGTGAAAGATAGGCTCAAATCTCGACTTAGAAGGGTTAGAATCAATTTTCTAGAGTTTTGGGAGCTTTTAGTCGAAGTGGGTTTTAACTCCAAATGAAACAAAATCGCACTTTAAAAACAGATCTGTGCGATTACACGGCCCGTGTTAAAATTACACGGCCCGTGTAATTTACGGTATTGAACTTGGAGTTTGGTCTGTAGAGCTACACGACCCGTGTCCGTATTACACGACCCGTGCTGTACACTCTACACGACCCGTGTTCATATTACACGACCCGTGCTGTACACTAGTTTTTAGTCTGCAGGTTTACACGACCCGTGTCAACAAGACACGACCCGTGTAACTCACGGTATGCTCAAAACAATCACAAAGGACTCCTACACGACCCGTGTAACTCCAACACGACCCGTGTAACCTATTTTTAGCATTTTTCAACCTCAAACTTCTACCAAATGGGATTTTAACTACCCAAACTCATACATTAGCCTAATAAATCTTAATTACACTAAGATTAACTCAAAATTTCAAAAATTCAATAACACAGTATTACACTTTCCTCAACCAGCTGTGCTAATTCATATAACCCTAAGAATTCAAAATCCCTACGGAACTCGGGGTCAATGATCAATAGCATGAGGCAACGAACTTCGTTGGACTCAATAGTCAAGGAGTCATGCTCATCAGAAGCTTCTGTGTGATGCCATGCTTTGGTAGAACAAGGAGTGGACACTCAGTAAGATATAGTTTGCCAGCAAAACTAAGAACCATTCTCTATTTGCGGAGCCATACCACATAGTTTAGGCCAGTCAGCCTTACCATATTTAACAGGTGCTTTCTGAGGCTCTCAGAAATGGGTGAAGGAAGGGAAGGAAGAGAATGACACTTTCTTAGATATTTATAAAATTTGAATTTATTAGTTTAATTTTAATCCTTCTTAAACAATTACCCAATATATTATTTAACAAGGCTAGGATCCAAAATCTCCCAATATGTTGTGAAGAGGGATGCCGTAATCACAACACAGTGGCCATTAAGGTAGATATACATTTATCAATTTCAGTCTTATGAAATTCCTAGATCTGTGAGATTCATTGAACCGTTCAATGACATGTTTAATCTCGGACTATGCTCTTCTATTTGTGATTGGGATGCTGAGGATCACAAACAAGATGTGAATAACTATGCAAATGTGCTCGGTAACCTCAATGTCATTTATCATCTCAAATTGATGTATCGGTTAACCACACACGCTCCATCAACAATGATAAATCATGAGAAACCCGTTACCACCCTTTATGAGCCCCTATTTGTGTGCCGGTTAACCACACATGCTCCACTAATGTCACATAAAGTGTAATGTGCAATTTCATGGATTAGCATATCTTTCACATTTTTCCTAAAGTAACTAGATTTGAGATTTTATAAAACTGGTTCTAGTACTTTGATTAATAAAATTATACTTTTAGTGAGATTAAGCGGTCTTATCAAACTCGTTCGGCTAACGACCCTCCACTTATCAAGAGAGCGGTAGGTGAGAGTGGACACCCATTTAACCGCCATTTTATAGGCAGTTTCTTTATACCCTCCTTATAGATCAGTTTCGTGAATGAGGCCTACTATTGATTTGACTAACCAATTATCTTATACATATAATATTAGCTTTTAATTATAATATATATAAGATATATTTTAAACTTTTAAAATATTAATGGTTTAACTATTTAATTTTTTCAAAATTAACAATTAATTAAATTTAAATTTAAACCTTTAAATGATTTAATATTAATCTTTTAATTAAACAATTAATTAAATAATTAAATCAGATAGGTATCACAAATTAATCAAATTAATTTAATCCTATCTTAAACCCACTAATTTTGAAAAATAGCACAAAGGGGTTTAAGGTTATCCATTTATTAATTAATCACAATTACCAAAAATAGAAAACCTTCTAAAACCCTAGAGGCTAAATTCGCAAAATAGAGGGGAGGGGCAAGGGTTTCGAAAACCCTAACCCTAAAAACGAATTGGTCATATTTTTAGGGTTTAGATTCAATAAACCCTAAAATTTAGGAAAAAACAATTACAGCATTTCAAAAAGAAAACAACCAAAAGCTCTGATACCACTGAAAGGTTTTATGCAATCAATAAACTTTAATCCTATGTTCACATGCAACCTAGATTGGATCTATGTTTTCTAACTTTGAACATATAATAAAATCCTAAAGGCCAAACAAAATTACTAAAAGAAATAAAGAAGAAAACTAACCTTTAGTTCAAATCTTGGAAGCCAAGCAACACAATTGTCTTGCCTCAAATGCAGTCACACCCAGTGCTAGGGTTTCAAAAAATACCAGAGAGAAAGTAAGGGAATGACACCGACTAATGAGGTCCAGGGGTCCCTATTTATAGGCTACCAGATAACCCTTAGAGATAAACCTCATTTGACTTCAAATTGAGATAAACCCTATCTCTAAGCTATTTTCTGGCTGATTGATACGTGCGCCGCGGCCTATGTACACGTGCGCTGCGCGTGTCCAATTCAACTATTGAATAGACGCAAGTCTAGCCCCTGTACTCTTGATTAATCTAATTAATGCCCAAAATTAATCCAATCAATTTCTGACTAATTATTAATCAAATGATACTATTTCTAATTAATATATTATATCCATAATATATTAACAAACTATTTATTTTATTTCTATTGATTTATTAATCATATAATAAATCAATCTTTCTCTCTCCTGGTATTTCTGCCAAACCCCTAGCTATGAGGGCAACCCAAATGGACTTTGCTACTATCAATTAGGTAAATACAAATTATTAGTCATGGCTTAGACACCTAATCCAACATCTTTGACTTTTCAAGGACTTATATGTTGGAGAATTTATGATGAGGGGCTAAAGTAGAAAGTTGGATTAGGTTATACATTTTCTATAAACCATAAATGAACCTAATCATAGAAATTTTAGTGAAAATGGTCATTTTCGCCAAATTGTCAAACCAGGGGTTAGATTTGACCTAGTTAATGACCTAGATGAATAAGAATTGTAATATTTGGGGAAAAATTATATAACTTAATGCTTATAGTAAATAACTAGTCAATTTGGTGATTATTTGATGGGAGGAATGAACTTTAGGGACCCTTCTTGCCAAATCTTGAAAAATAAAAGGTTTTAGATAAGAGTTCTTCCCCTTTCAGCCATAGGATGCAAATTTTAAGAGAGGAGAGCCTCATTGGAGGCGATTCTAGTATTTTAAGGAAGACTAAGTGCTAGAGTTTGAAGATTTAACAAGTTCTTGATGTTTCCTAGCAACTAAATGTATAATCTCTTTTGTTTCTAACTTGAAAACCCGTTTTGAGTTGAGTTGGGTCTCAAATCCAAAAATTATCAATTAGGGGAGGAAAATCCTAGGATCTTAAGTGTTATTTATTATTTTAGACCATTGTGTGATCATTATCTAATCAATGGATGACTTAGTATCACCTCTAATCATGAAATGAGTGCTATGAACCCTATAATTTCGGTTTTTGATGAGATTTTTGTTCATATTGGTGTTAGATGGATTCTTTGATGAGTTTTGGATAAATGAAATAATTTCTAATGGTTTTCTTATAATTCTCAATCAATTTATGTTTAGAAACAGCTCTAGAATCACTAGATCAATAATGAAATTAGGTGTTTGAGATTCTAAAACCAAGAAGGTGTTGTGTCTTGGCTTTGGCTAGTTGTACCGTATGTTCTTGATGCATTATTTGAGTTCGATTGATTCTAAACTTGGTTGGATTGATCTTAAGCTAATGCTAGATCTTGACTATTTGAAGTGTTATAAAGCAATGATTGCAATTAGGCATTCTAATAGTTTTTCACCATTTGAATCGGAATTCGGTATTTCATAAGGTTATCTTCATTGGAATCAAAATTAAGGAGTGTGAATGACTCCCTTGTGGATGACTCAATGGAATAAGTCATTAAGGGATGAATGAGAAGTTCCTAGTGTAATAAATGACTTAGCATAATGTTTGACTCCATATCTTGATTGGGGGGAAGAGATAATTGGCATTAAGTGCTTAATAATTAAGTCATGAACATTATGAGGATATGATGTGTTTGTGGGTGGAAAAACCTTGTAATTACCCACTCTTTAGTTGTCTAAGAGTTTGGATAACTTTGGAAATCATTAGGGATTGTTTTGCAGAAAAACTAGACATTGTGGAAGTGGGTGCCTAGTGTTCACACGGCCCGTGTGGCCTGTTGCACTAGTTTTGCATAGCCCCCACACCTGCAAAATTCGAATTCAGGCTTCCTGACGTCTCACGCGGCCCGCATGACATTTTGATCATCATTTGCGTGCCCTTCGTGGATGCTGGGCAAGTATTCTAGGCACTTTTATTTAATGCAACATTTTCCTTAGGCTTTGATTTGGTGTTTGTTTCCCCAACCTAAAGCACTATTGATTTAGAGTTGTTTATCATGTTAAAACCATCTATAATTGATGTTTAACCTAAGGGTGTGTAGTTGATATATTAGGATGTTTGTCCTTTAAAATTTTGGGTAAAGTGGAAGTAACACTTCTTTTTTTATTTGTAAGAAAATATTAGAGTTGTAGCAAACCTAAAAGAGGTTGAGGACTTGTTTAACTACTTAACTAAGGTGAGTTTACCGGAGTACATGTCTATACACTTATCTTTTGGTGTGAGTTATTTTTTTAAAGAATTCATGCAAACATTTTATGTGATATATGCTATATAATAAGTTTACTTGTGCATTCATACAAATCTATTTTGAATGACAAACTAAAGATGATTTTAAGCCAAAGTTTCATCCTTCATGTGCATCGGATTTAGGATGGGAGTCAGTGGGTGTCACTCATGATATCTATATGGAAATTGACTTAAAATGGAAGATGTAGTAAATAGATTTTTATATAATCATCACTTTTGCATGTATGAGGCTAGCTACCCCACGTGTGGATCTTGGTTGATGGTTCACGAGATCCTAGTTGAAAGCGACGGTGTATGTGCAATATTACACCGCTTATTGAACCATTATTGTAAGGATGGGCTTATTGATGTGGGCTAGGGATATGGGTTAGTTTCATATACATACATCATACATATGACTTACCCTTTTTATGATGAAACGATGTTTTAATGATAATGTTGACCATGTTGAGTTTGAGACAATTTTCCTTCAACCATATTTATTATGATTTTGGTGTTACAAGTTGTATTCGATTCAAATGTTGACTAAGATGATTTTGGGGAAAATTTTCCCCTCAAACCATTTTTAATGGCAGATGAGTGTTTTAAGATATTTTTGGGGGTTGACTCGAGTATGGTGATTGACATCATTTACTCTAAATGAGTTGACCTCGGGTAATCTCACTAGGAATTTCCATTGCCTAACTTATTTTGACATGTCCTCAGGTTAACGAATAAGGATGAATTGTGTGGAGCGTGGAATTTTACAAGGTCACGAGTTTTGTGGTTTCACTTAAACTTTCTAATGACAATTTGATTGTAACCACCTCATATTTACAAGCTAAATTATTTTGAAATTGGGACCGTAAGATTTTCCGTAACCTAAAAGCTCTGAAATGATTTTTGAGTAAAACCCAATGGATTTTTAAAACGATGCTCAAATGCAAATTTAACTACATTGAGATGTTTTGGGGCCAAATTTCTCGCATGTGATGGTTTATAAACTTTTATAAAAACCTTGTGGGTTTAAAAATGATGTTTTTACATTTACCCTGAGCGAGGGGTGTTACACTTCTCATTAGGGGCGAGCGTTTGGTCCGAAAAATGAATTGGTTACCAAAACTGGTTAGAACTGTATAGGGGAGTTCGGTCCAGCTTTTGGTTCTTGATTCATTACTTATTCGGTTACCAGTTATTCAGGCTTCAGAATTAGGATGAGTGTTTGGACTAAAAAAACAAACGAAAACCAAAATTGGTTAGAACCAAATAAGAGGAGTTTGGTCCAGTTTGCGGTCCTCGATTCATCGCTTATTCAATTACAGTTATTCTGATTGAAAAACCTGTTACATCCCTACTTTTCTTCTCCGATAAAAACACATCCCTTTTCCTCTTCTTATTATCTTTAGAGTAAATTATAGTTTTGGCCCCTGTGGTTTGCATTTCTTAACAACTTTGGTCCCTCCCTCCGTTAACTGTTAACTTTTTCTGTTAAGTGAAGGTAAAATATCTATTTTACCCTTCATTTAATTAATTATTCATTTTTTAGAAAAAAACTCTCACACTCTCTCTTCTTATCCATCGTCTTCTTCATCCTATGCTGCCATTCAATCTAAACAAATACTTTCCAGCTGTGTAATTTATATAACTATTGTTTGTTTTAGTCAAATATGTATCTAATCTAGTGGTAAATTAGTTCAAGTTCAATTTTATCTCAACCGAGTGATTAATTTACAAGTTTTAAAGGTATGAATCATAAATATTGTTTATTTTAGTTTGATCTGTGATTAGCCAATCACTCCCCCAATTCCAAAGGGTGTTATCGTAGCCACTAACTCACCCAATTTTGAAAAGAGAAAATGACTAAAATAGCCTAATCCCTTAGGGGTTTGCCTGAAAATAGCCAAAAAATCGGGTCCTGCCTCAAAATAGCCAAGGAAAACGCAGGCCGCAGGGGGCGCCTGCGTTTTCCTCACAAAAACTGCGTTTTCCTCTTTGACGCAGCCAAAGGCTGCGTTTTCGTGCCTATTGGCTGCGTTTTCCTCCCAAAAACTGCGTTTTCCTCTCTTCAAGCCATATTCAAGCCATCTTCGTCTTCCCCTGCGTTTTCCTCCCCTTCCCCTGCGTTTTCCTCCCATTCCCCTGCGTTTTCCTCCCCTCTCCTCCCACATGTTCTTGAGGTTCATGAGTTTAGTTATAATTTTTGTCCAACTTTGAACACTCGTCATTTGTTCATACGAACTCGGATTGAATTGAAGTTTTTTTTAACGTGAAGTGTATGAGTAGATGTGTTCACAAACATGATTAAAAAAATTTTTGACGTCCGAAAGTGTTCGTTTTGAACCTCTAAAAAAGGTTGTCGGTAAGGTTTATTAATTATTTGTCCAACTTTGAACCCTCGTTGTTTGTCCATACGAACTCCGATTTACTTGAATTTTTTTTTAACGTGAAGTGTATCAGTAGATGTGTTCACAATCATGATTAACCAAAATATTTGATGTCGGATAGATTTACTTTTTGAAGGTCTAAAGATGGTTGTCGCTAACGTTTATTTATATTTTGTCCAACTTTGAACGGCCGTAGTTTCTCCATACGAACTCCGATTTACTTGAATTTTTTTTTAACGTGAAGTGTATCAGTAGATGTGTTCACAAACATGATTAACCAAAATATTTGATGTCGGATAGATTTACTTTTTGAAGGTCTAAAGAAGGTTGTCGGTAACGTTTATATAGTAATATTTAGTACTGATATTAAATAAAAACAAAGACAAATATTATAAAAGCACATCCTAATCAAGAGGTTACATGATAATAGAAACATGAGAAACATACGCAATACGTCTAATTACTATCACATAAATCTGGGAAATCAAGAGGATATTTTTTTTTCTCTGCAATCACCCAATTGTTTTTCCTTTTCATTTCCTTGACCTTAATTTGGAGCTCCAGGTCGCCCTGTTCAACAGCCTCCTTTTGTTTTTGCACCCAGATAGTTGCCTGTTTGATATCTTGTTGTGTCTTTTTGACCCATTTTATTTTTTTGACAACCTCTTCCTGCATTTCATCCAACTGTTTTTTTTGCTGCCTAATAGATTTGTTTTGAGATTCAATCTCCTCTTCCTTCTGTGTAACTAGTTTTCTAAGGGCTTCAGGCATGAGCCAAGGTTTTCCTTGTCGGTCTGAGGATGAAGCAGACATATTTGGGCTACGATATTTTCGATGAGTGATAATGGTTTGGTGTGAAGAATGTTAAGGTGAAATAATGTGTATATATAGAACATTTAGAATGGTAGGTGGGAAATAATAATACAGGGGAGGGGGTTGATGTGACCATTAAATATAAAGATATATAGAGTACGGAAATACATAAAGTGATACAAACAATAACTACTGAGATACAAACAACAAGCGACAAATGACTACTGGGACCCTAAATACCAACATTGAAATAGAAATAATTAATACCTACGAAATAGAAAAACTAATCTTTAATTTGCCACTCAGGAAACTCATATGGATAGTTTTTTTTCATATTAGCTACCCAAAACTTTTTCTCAGTAATTTCTTGCCCAAGTGACAAAACATTATCCATCTCTCGATCAATGTTTGCTTTGGTTGACTTAATCCATTTCTCAGCTTCTATTACTTCTTGTTTTTTTGAAGCTATCCAATTTTTTTTACCGTCAAGTAATCTCCGTTGACCCTCTAAGAATTTTGTATCTTCAGCAATTGATTGAATTTGTTTGTCGACTTCAGAGGCGCTGTGAAGGAGAATTCTTTTCATTTCCTCTGGCATCCTATCATCAATAGTAGGTGGAGTTGTTGATGTAGAAGGAGCCTTGCGTTTTTCCAATACCCGTTTTAACTTCTGTGATTGATCAGACATGTTTACAAATAAAAAATATCTAAATTTGATTGATTGTGTAGATGTGATAGTTGACATGAAAAAGTTTATTTATATAGAAATTAGGGAAAACGCATGTGTTAGTTTGACTACGAAATAAGTGGGTTTGACTGCGAAATGTCATCTGCATACGGAAAACGCAGCCCATCTAGAGGAAAACGCAGCCCATCTAGAGGAAAACGCAGCCCATGGGAGCCCGTATAGTGTCCATGCAGTGAAATGTCATGTCCACAGGGTACCCTTTGGTGTCTTTTAATAGGGAGCAGTGTCCTGTCTTGTCAACGACATTTTCTGCATACGGAAAACGCAGCCCATCTAGAGGAAAACGCAGCCCATCTAGAGGAAAACGCAGCCCATGGGAGCCCGTATAGTGTCCATGCAGTGAAATGTCATGTCCACAGGGTACCCTTTGGTGTCTTTTAATAGGGAGCAGTGTCCTGTCTTGTCAACGACATTTTCTGCATACGGAAAACGCAGCCATCTAGAGGAAAACGCAGCCCATGGGAGCCAGTATAGTGTCCATGCAGTGAAATGTCATGTCCACAGGGTACCCTTTGGTGTCTTTTAATAGGGAGCAGTGTCCTGTCTTGTCAACGACATTTTCTGCATACGGAAAACGCAGCCATCTAGAGGAAAACGCAGCCCATGGGAGCCCGTATAGTGTCCATGCAGTGAAATGTCATGTCCACAGGGTACCCTTTGGTGTCTTTTAATAGGGAGCAGTGTCCTGTCTTGTCAACGACATTTTCTGCATACGGAAAACGCAGCCAATAGTAATGGAAATGAGTAGGATATAAATACGTGGATATCTCCATACTTTGTAATCAATCAGTTTGTATTTCAATTATTATCCAAAATGAGTACATCAACCAAGCAACACAAACAAAGCTTTACCCGCCTTCCCCTCTTCTTCCATAACCTTCAACTTGCGAACCCACATACAATCACTAGCATAAAGCAAGATGCCCAGAAACGATTTGAATTTTGTTTTATGGCTGTAGGATGTGTCGTAAGTTGTTATTCTGATCATATTTTTAATCTAATGATCACAACATTATACTACTAACATTTGTTGTAAACCTTTTTGTAGATGCATACATTCCTTTCTACCACCCTACCAGTCATTTTACTGGAGTGCCTACCATTGAATGGACCATACGTCCATACAATGTACGTAGCGGTCTCGGTAGATGGAAACCATCAACCTCTACCAATAGCAATCGGTCTTGGAATCTCAGAATCGTTAGATTCGTGGACATGGTTCCTTATGAGACTACATGAATGCTTTAGAAATGCTAGAGAAGTTTGTTTCATTACCAAATTGTCCAATCACTTAGACGTCGCCATATCTCATGTGTTCCCACACTGTTACCATGGATATTGTTACAAAAGTGTGTTTAAATATTTTGTTGATAGAATGCCAATATTCCAAGAATGTCCACATATTTTCTGGCAGACTTGCAAGGCTTACGAATTACGTCATTTTGAACCGAACTTTGCTATACTTAGAGATGTTTTGGTCCAACACGGGGGCCAAGATATAATGACCTGGTTTGAAGGTATTTCTCAAGAAAAATGGGCACGGGTGATGTTCCCTATTTTCCGTTACAACATCCTCTCCATAATAATACCCGATGAGATTCGTTGGGTCTCTGCAGCTCAGCAAGATTTACCAATAATATCACTTCTTCGGTCTTTCGTTGACATGCTGCAACGTATTTATGCTGATCGCGGTGCTTTAGGAGGTTAATCGTTATTATTTAATTATATTTGTGTGTAAGATACTTTGACTTATGCTAATTTCTTAATGATTTGTTTCAGGCATGCTTCATCATGAACTGACCCCGTATGCAGAGAACATACTTTATAGACGAATGCGCAAGTCTGAACCATGTGAAGTAACGGAATTATACAACACCGAGTTTTTTGTCCGTGACTTCACGAAAACATATCTTGTTAACCTGCGTGAACACACTTGTGATTGTGGAAAATTTAGGAGTTCTGGTATTCCATGTCGTCACGGCCTGGCTGCGTATCGAACCTATATGATGTTACAGGAAGATTTTAATACGGTGAACATTTATTTCACTACGGCTGCATATAGAGCTGCATATCAAACGGAAGTGGTGCAGGCTGTACCCCCTCAAAGTGAATGGCATGTACCTGTCAACATGGTGGATGTTTTACCCCCTTTAGCTTTGTCTTAAATGTTTTCCCCCATTAGCTTTGTAATAGATATATGACCTTTGTGTTAAGCGTATTTCGTTGTTTTCCCCCCATTAGCTTTGTATTAGCTTTGTCTTTAGATGCATTTACCTAAATTGCTTCTATTTCTTTCTGCAAACTCCGAATGATATGTTGCATTTACCTTAGTATGTTTACCTGTTGGATCTTTAAGGACAACATAGAAATTATAATTAGATTCCAACGACGTTACACACATTAGGAAAACTACTAGATTGTTCAGTAAAGTCATATAAGGATTTACTTTACTACCATTACATAATTCATCACCGTTATATGGTAATTAGAGTTTATAAACTAGTACGGCTACAAAAAGCATCCAACTGAGCACTAGGACGATCTTCAAATTTCGATTCTCGAGTTGAAGCCTTCTTAGTTCTCTATCTCTTTGAATTCTGGCAACAACATTGTCTTCATCGACCCACCCATTAAAGCCACAGTTTAGCATCTGTATTAATGATATTACAGCAAAGGTTATCATATAGTACGATCATATTATAAAACATAGGTGGGTTCGATATTATAATATTACCTTGTTACTACAAGCATAGAACTGTCTTCCTGGGTTTCTGCTTGTATTCGACACACGTATTAGTGTAGGATAACCGCAACAACTGCAAGTTCTTGCCATTTGATATTTTGACGATGGAACAAACTCAGATACAACAAAAAGATACGCATTAGACCATAAGAGCACACCTTTATATAGAGATGAAAAGTAGGAAAGATACAGATACAAACAAACCACTCTACCTACATCTACTTAATTGTCACATCAACTGTCTAGTATATAGACTGCGATTAGCTTTAATTGGAATAATATAATAAATAATATTAAATACTAGGCCACAAATTTGGGAATTGCAACGGATACATTGTTTTTTCGCGGTCGATAAAATCTCCCCTTATCCTACTAACATCTGCAATACGATTTTTTTCTTCCACAAGCTTAGAAACTTGTTGTTCAGTTTCCTCAATCCAACGTTTAGCATTTTTTAGCTTCATAGACGTATCTTTAACCCAAATTTTCTTTTCCTTCAATTTCTCACAAAGGACTTCTACACGGTCATCTAGAATCCTTGTTTTTTCCAGGTCTATTTTGTTTTCTTCCTCTGCGCGTGTCATCGCATCAAATATATAGTCAGGCATTTTATCTGGTAGTGGATCATTCATAGAATATCCTGGCTGACCTGGGCAGACATCGGGAAAAGGGTTAATATCTGAACAAATGTAACAATCCTCATCATCACAATGCCAAGAAGCATCTTTAGAAGAACTCATAATGTAACTCCAGAAATGCTTACTACCTTGTAACAGTATTTATAACAGTATACAACATTGACTGTGCATTCGTTTAACTTTGACTGCGTAGTCGTACAACATTGTCAGCGTATCTGTACAACTTTGACTGCGTAGTCGTACAACATTGACTGCGTATTCATACAACATTGCGTTGTCGTTCAACTATGACTGCGTATTCGTACAACTTTGTCTGCGTATTCGTACAACTATGAATGCGTATTCGTACAACTTTTGACTGCGTAGTCGTACAACTTTTGACGGCGTAATCGTACAACTTTGACTGCGTATTAGTACAACATTGACTGCGTAGTCGTTCAACTGTTGACTGCGTATTCGTACAACTTTGACTGCGTATTCGTACAACATTGATTGCGTAGTCGTACAAATTTTGACTGCGTATTCGTACAACTTTGACTACGTAGTCGTACAACTTTTGACTGCGTTTTCGTACAACTTTTGACTGTGTTTTCGTACAACCTTGACTGCGTATTCATACAACTTTGACTGCGTTTTCGTACAACCTTGACTGCGTTTTCGTACAACCTTGACTGCGTTTTCATTCAACCTTCACTGCGTATTCGTACAACTTTGACTGCGAGGTTCGCTGTCATACAAACTATATAAATGAGTTCATCCCAGAAAAAATATAAGAATTACGGAGTGAAATTCAATCTAAACTACATTACACAATGAGTTCATCCCAGAAAAAATATTTTGTTCTGGTGTGCACCGGTGGGCATTGGTCCACAGTTGATGGGCAACCTAAATACGTTAGCCCAAACCATAAGAATTACGGTGTGAAATTTAGTTCACATATAAATTATCATGATTTTTCTTTGTTGGTAAAATCAAAGGCGGGTTTCGATGCTCAATCGAGTGCTAGATTATCAATTCAACATCCAGAATATAACTATGTTATGGAGATAGTTGATGACAATGATATCATGCATTTGATAGAAGTTATCGAAGCTGTGAACACCATCGTTCGTGTTTACGTCGTTGCAGATGACGAGATTCGAAGTAACGACCTGTGCAAAACATCACAGGAAAAGAAGTCCAGCGGAATTGGGAGCAACAACGCTCCATGTAATATTATGACCACCGACACTGTTCCAGAAACCGTCTTCCAAGAACCAATCCACTATGTGGAACCTGAAAATTTCAAGTACGCAGGAGAGGACGACATTGGTACGTGTGCGGATGATTTTGGCGCCAAAAATATGATGAGTAATGCAGACACGAATGATCAAAAAGACTACGAAAAAGTTTGTGTGCTTCTAAATGATGGTAATCTAGCACCAAATGGGGATCCCGTGGATGGTGATTTACGTTTATCCGACTTGGAAGGAAGTGATCGTGACGAAGGAGTGACGGCTGATCAAAACGACCACGAAGGAGGGTCGGAGGATGCTCGACACAATCGGTTAAAAAGCACATTGTTGTACGGTATGCCACAGCCGCCGCCATGTCCTGTACCATCAAAAATAAAAACCGCATCTTACAGCCACCACCCATCACAAAAGATTAGAGTTTTCCAAGCCTATAAAGACAAAGACGCTATGAAACTTGCACTTGGTGTTAAAAGTATGACCGAAGGCTTTCAATACAAAGTTAGAAGATCAACAAAAACAAGGTATGAGGCTATTTGTTGTCAAGATAACTGTAGTTGGTGTTTTACAGCTACATCAGAAAAAGGCGGCGACGGCTCATTCCAATGCACTAAGATTGTTGATGAACACACGTGCTCGTCTTCACAACTCAACCCAAAAGTATGCCTCGATTCTGCCAATAGTTGATTGAATCCAAAAGGGCAACAACTTGCTTTTTGAAAGTCTGGATGTGCCCTTGTTGTACCAGTCGATCGTAGTAATGACCTTCTAGGAAGCTATCGTAAATGTGGATTTTCATGGTGTCCAAACGTAATTCTCCTAACATCCAATGTGCCTCTTTAACGTTTACGTGAAAGAACACCTGAAATAAATTCGATTATTATTAACGACCTTAAACTTATATATATATATATATATATATATATATATATATATATATATATATATATATATATATATATATATATATATATATATATATATATATAAACATTGAAATATCATATGCGTACCCGATCCACTGTCCACCAAGCCGGGCTAATATGGGTTTCAA
>CM042010.1:13778752-13876252 GCA_023525715.1 Cichorium intybus
GGTTATTTATGATTCGAACTAGTGAGTATGATACGTAACACCTAAGACATTCCGTATACAAGTTTAAACATCACACTAGTTCTATTCCTATTATTCAATCCATGCTTCCCATGTTCTGCATAGTGACACTTCGTTTTATTTCTTATTTTTATAATTTATTTAACACATTTTAATTCATGTTTAATTTAAATCGCATGCATATTTTCTATTTTTATATTTGTATCACTTGGGAAAATTTCTAGTCTTTTTGTGTTTAATTGCAAATAATTTTAAAGACTAGCACGGGAGCGGGAGAATATAGTGGAGGCGGAACGGGATGAGATTTTGCGGATCGCAGAATTTTCGGATGCTTGGATCACTTACCGGGCTTGGATTTGGAGCAAGCAAATGAACTAAAATAGAAGACATGGGCTCAAGTGGGCTTACCTAGCCCAAAAGATGGTAAACCAAAGTCAAAAACCGGATTTGGAACAAAGAAGAAAGGGACAAAATGGACTTCTGCCGAGTCGTACCGGATTAGGCCCAATCTTGGCTTACTGCGCAGTCACACGACCCGAGTGAGAGTTTATACTAGGCTTGCGCGACCCACGTAAATGGTCCTGATGGGCATTTTTGTCATTTCAAGCTAGGGGCTGTTATAAGTGGTTTGGGAAAAGGGTTTTCGGGTATCTTCTACATCTTGGAGCTGAGACTTTTATGGAGAGCATTTTGGGGAGTCTTGGAGAAGAGATCTTGAAGCTTTGTTCTACATTTTCTTCACTTGGATTTGTACTTTTGCAACAATTTATGTTTGGTATTTCTTTCCTTTGTTATTGTTTGGTTATGAGTAACTAAACTTCTCATAGTTAGTGTTGGGTGAAATTTCTTGGATTATTATCTAGATTGAATCGTTCTTGAATCTTTGTTAAATTCATGATTGAAACTTTGTTTTAATTATCATATTGTTGGATGCTTTGATTTTATAAGTCCAAGTATTTAATGATTATTGTTATTTGTTTCTAAGATTACATAATCGATTTTAGAAACAAATTAGTAACAAGTGATTGTTATGGATGCTCGTTATTTCATTTCAAAACCATGTGGTTTCAATCTTTGAGGTAGAAGTTAAGCTTTTAGCTTCCTTTAAATTTGGTGATTCTTAAAGTATAATGCTAGTCAACTTATTTAAACCAAATGCTTATTTGATTTATGACTTTGATTAAGAGGATGTCATAGAGCTCTCTTGATATCCATACAATCTAAGAAGAATCGAGATAACTCTAGTTTTAGAGTTGTTATAGCCATTTTGATTTGAGCAAAGATCTTGCACCTAGAACCATAATGATAAACTAGTTAATTGATTCAAGATATGGAACCCGGTGCTAACTCTTTTTTTCCTAATTTATCAAATTACCATTTTCACAAATAGCAACCGACTTTACTATTTCTCTCTTTTTAGTCTTAATAGTTCAAAACTTTCAAAACCCCCATTATTTACTTTATGTTGTTTGACAAATTACCTTTATGGATGGATTGCATAAAATTGTAAATTGAACCAATCTTCGTGGATACGATCCCTTTGCCGATATACACACTTATTTTGCAAGTAATAGGGTTATAAACTTGGTGGCTCGACACCCGCCACACATGAATTGTGAGAATTAACATTCATAATGGTGATTATGAGCTTAAGTGATCCATTAATCTCTTTTAAACTTCCAAACATCATTAGATTAGCAAACATATTTTTCATTTATATGTTTCTCCATGGATTTGAGATTGTAATTTGATTTTTAAGATTAAGCCATTCCATTCCAATAGAGTATCACAAATGAATCATTGAGTGAATTAACAACTTCCAATCACACAATGGAATCACATAATGAATTAAACATGGAGACATGTGACTTCATAATTGATCTTAGGTGATGACCCCTCAAGTTCTGGTTCTTCTAAAATAACTATATAGTAAGACTAAGAACTATTCAATGTTTTCCTTTTTCTAATATAACGCCTAAATATCATTTAGTTCCACCACTTACTCAAGGCTAGCTCAATACAACTTTCATCAAAATGACACTATGTCCTTCAATTAATTTTTTAACCAAACTAATCTTTCTTGCCTAATTTGTAAAATCTTAGGCCCTAATCTTAGTCAAGATAATGTCTAACTCGAGTTTAGCAAATTTGACAAGTTTGGTAATTCATACTTAAATTTCTCATATTGACTTTTGTAACATTTACAATTTAGTAAATTAAACTTAAACTTATAACTATTAATTAATCTTACATTTAAGTCCTTAATCTTTGCTAAATAAATGACATACCTAATTAATATTACATTTAAGTACCTAATCTTTTAGTGATTTACTTTATTTATTTATATTTTAATTTATTAACATTTTAATTTATTTTATTTTTTAAATAATTTATTTTACCAAAGAGGACAAAAATTCAAGCCCCGAAATACGGGTATTACACATTACGTACCAAAACTAATTTTTTGATCTTGCACACATAATGTAGAAAACAAGAAAGTCATAGCATGATCCTAACTGAAACCAAATTAGAAGAGAGTGTCATCAAATAGGGAACATATACATCAAAATGGTATGTACTCACATTTTCCCTTCCGAGATGCTACCTAAAACTACTTTGCTAACTAGTTGGAATTTCACTGAACACCTAAAATTTAGAATTAAGTCTAGTAATATCATTAATTTAATTCAAGTTACTAAATTAGGTCATTCATATCATAATTGGTGCGAAAGAAATCTTAATAACTCTTTTATATATATATATATATATATATATATATATATATATATATATATATATATATATATATATATATATATATATATATATATATATATATATATATATATATATAACTAGTTGGAATTTCACTGAACACCTAAAATTTAGAATTAAGTCTAGTAATATCATTAATTTAATTCAAGTTACTAAATTAGGTCATTCATATCATAATTGGTGCGAAAGAAATCTTAATAACTCTTATATATATATATATATATATATATATATATATATATATATATATATATATATATATATATATATATATATATATATATATATATATATATATATATATATATATATATATATATATATATATATCTCGGGACCCATAGATAGCATCCAAAAAGCCATCAAATCAAAGTTGGAATTTTCATGTGGGACTTAACAAACAAATACATAATCCCTCCTCTAGTAACAATAAAATCCAAATACATTATAGATTCAACGAATAAACATCATTCAAATATCATATCTCACCAAATTGATCAATTGTCATGTTTTTCTTCTTTTGGAAGGATATAAGGTGTGATAACTCAAAAATAATATATATAATATTAATGAATAAAATCTTATTAGGTTATTATGTCAATGATTAAGAATATTAATTAGGAGTAATTAGGTTTAATAGAGAGGAAATTATGGGTATTTATATAAAAAACTATCATCTTGATGATGGAGTAAATTCGAGCAATTAATAGGGTCTCATCGGTTACAACCTTGGGCATTATAAATAGCACGAAAAAGTAGAGTGAAAGGCACTCAGAAATCACAAGAAACGGTGAAGAATTGAAGGTGAAATCGAAGAAGGAAGTTGTGAAGTTTTTGGAGGTCTTTTAGAAATTAAGGAGATCACTTAGTAGAACCAAGCTTGTTCTAAGGGGGCTGCATTACCCAGGTGAGTTTTTCGTGTTCTGTGGTTGCTTGCACAAAATGTTTGTTCATGTAAAATGTGGTTATTATACATTTATTTTATGATCCGTTGATTGTATGCATGAAAACGTATTTGTGTTTTCTTATTTACGTTGTGTCGCATTTAGTGGGAACGAGGTGTGTATTAGTCGTGAGCATGACGGATGTATTGCAAACGACGGTGATGAGAATTGAGAAAATTTACTCACTTCCTTGGATATTTATAATGCTTGAGCATAAGGGTGTGTTATGCCAAGTGGGAAGAGAAACGGGCCTTTGGTTCTTTCTCTGGATAACTACGTTCCCCTAAATTGTGACATTGGGTGTTATCCGCTTAAATATGATTTGTTGTTAAAACTATTTGTTTTTTTTACATTGATGGACATCTATGTGCAACACAAACTTACTAGGCCCTAGGCTTACCCAGTTAGAATTTTAAATGTGCGCAACCCAGGAAACAACTTAGTTTCACACCCCCAAACCACGATGGCGGAATCGTCTGAGGGTGGAACGGGACATAGCATCACAACCATTGCATACATTGAAAACATAAGTAGATAACAACCATCATACATTATAATTGGAAAGTTACATTGTTCAAACGGTATTGTTTCAACCCAATTACAGTATGATAAAGAAATAAGTAAAAGAGACGTCTTCGCATCCCATTCCAAAAGGTTAGTTGGACTTGACTAATTGTTACCTGAGAATACAAGTAATTTGAAAGAGTGTCAACATTACGTTGGTAAGTTCATAAGATGTTTGTATTGAGAAAATCCATAGTCCCTTTTTCCTTGTAAAGATATAGTGTTTGAAACCAGAAAATCCAGTATTTTCATATAAGTGAGTCGTAGTCTTAAAACCCAAAGACCGAAAATGTATATGTGTTTCTATACTTGAATATAGTATTACATAGTCTTATTTTTGTACGAAACCATGTAAATACATGTTTATTCGTAGAATAATTGTAGATCTAATTCCGTGAAACCTTTACGTAGGTAAAATCGTACTTTTATTTATATCTTGATAAAATGTAGTTTTAATTCCCATAAAACCCATAGGTATAAGTAAAACCATACTTATATTTGTAACTTGTTAGAATGTAGTTTTAATATCATAAAACTCGTATGTATAAGTAAAACCGTACTTATATTTGTACCTTGATAAAATGTGGTTTTAATCTCATAAAACCCGTATGTATAAGTAAAAACCATACTTATATTTTGTGTAGAGCAACATGTAGTTTTATATTTATATAAAACCATTTGAAGATGTTTTTCCCCAAACTAAGGATATTCGTTGTCGTTCATGTGAGTTATTATAACCTTGCTGTGACTAGTATGTAGGCCTGCTACGACGTTCTTCAGGCGTCGCAATGTTAAGACATTTGTCACCTCAGACCTGCCGGTCTAGCTGTACCTAGCAACTTAGGTGCGGGATTGTCAGTCCCGTATAGATCTATACACAACTATCTCGCTCATGAATGATTAAGGTTATAATCCAGGACTTAATGCGTACATCTTTCAGTACTGTGAAGAAATGTCTCACATAACCACCCAACGTGATGTTTTATCCTAGTTCGTATTGAAATGAAAACCCTTTTGTATTTGTAATTATCAAGATATACTCATGATAATTATAGTGTAAAGCCTTGCTTGTAAATGTAGTGAAAACTCCTTTGTATTCGTAATTATCAAAATGTCCATGATAATTATAGTATGTAAATATACTGAAAACTCATTTACGTTTGTAATTATCAAATTGTCCATGATAATTATGGTATGTAAATATACTGAAAACTCCTTTATGTTTGTAATTATCAAATTGTCCATGATAATTATAGTATGTAATAATTATATATTTATATAATTATCTTTAGTATTTCTGTCGTATCTTTGTCGTTCGTTCCATAAATTATGCCCATTATAATTTATATAAATGTTTTCGTTGTGTTAACGTATTTAAGCCTAAAAGATGTCAATGAGTTGAAAAGTATAATTTCTTACATCTAAGGCACTAAATATTTTAATAAGATAGATTTAAAGTTTATCAACATGTCATGGCAAGAAATTTGTTTTAGTCATCTTACATGAGTGATGACAACATTTTTTTTAATCATGTCTTTTTGTCAAAATGATGGTAATCTTTCCAAATGGTCATTTTTCATACACATTATTTCGAATATAGTCATTTTTGGTTTAAAATACCAACTTCCTTGTAAAAATATCATTTCCCAAGTTTATTATGACGTTATAAGTCTAAATAGTCGTTATTACGTCAAATTAACGTTCTTTTTATAAATTACTAGAAAAGCTGTATTTCCGGTCACAAAAACATACTATTCCTATAATAGTCTATTTTTAGTATACCGTTGTAATAATCATATTTTTACGAACAATAATGAAATAACTTATTTAGATGATTATAAATAACATCTTTTAAGATATTTTCCACAAAAATGGTGTAATAACTTGGTTATAACCATTTTGTTAGAAAGTAGTGTTTCCGGTTACAAAAACGTAGTTTTTACTAGTTTTCGTTTTCATGACGTTTATATTAAAGATCTAGTATTTTTACACAATTTATTTATAGTTTTGTAACTTTTACACAAATATAATACCTCATAATGTTCATAATACATAGATCTAAACATATGTCATGTCAAAAACGTTTTTACACAACTACTAGTTTTATAAACTTGTGTAAATCATTATTTATAGTATATAAACACATATAAACTTGTGTAAATCATCATTTTTAACATGTAAACTTGTATTCTCCCCCAAAAAGTTTAGAAAAGATGAAAATGAGGGGTATGAACTCACCCTTGATGCGTGCTTTACTTAAAAATAAGGTTGTTCTTGCGGGATTTACGGTAGAAGACAAGATCTAAGCTTCGGAGCTCGAATGACCCTTGGACAAAGCTATTATCCAACGGGTTTATGTAGATGTTAGTGTGTGTAAATGAGATAAAAGTGGTGTAATGATGTTTAAAATCACTAGATGAGAGTATCTTACCAAAAAGAAGTGTTTTACACTTGAAATGGTGGAAGATGGTGGTGGAGATGGGTGGTTTATGGTGGTGGTGGGTGGAGAGAGTTGAGAGAGAGATGAGAGAAGATGTTGGGTGTTAGTGTAAGTTCAAATGAGATGAAAAGTTGGTGTTTATGGGTTTTAAATTCATTTATTTTGATTTTATGTACAATATGATTTAAATAAGGAGACATGCCTCTTAAAAACAAGACATGTCCCATGATGGCTCATGGTCGGCCAAAGGGAGGGGGTGGGGGTGGGGTGGGTTGGTTTTATAAAAATGCCACTATTTTATATAAAAATAAGTAGTTTTTTATAAAATCGTAAAACGTTTTAGCGTAATTTCATGAGTTTTTGAAGAAATGGTGTTCTAAATAAATATTATGTATAAAAACATTGCTAAACATTTATTTAGATAGAATCATAACTCGTTAGACGATGAAATACGCGTTTAAGCGCAGTATTCTTCCGATTACGCGATTCTCAGCATTTTACCGGAAAATGTATTTAGCTATGAAATTAAATACTAGATAGTATTACGCTTCATAATATATGATTTGTTATTCCATATTTGATGTTTAAGGCACCACATTTTGTATTTTGAGTCCAAACCCTGTGTACATTTATCCGTTCACAGCGGTTTAATTGTTGTAACTTTCACATACGAACTCCGTTTTCAACATTTTATATATCCACGGGTTCGTATTTACGACTAGATCGTTTTATGAATATTATTATTCTCAAAATAATAATTATATGATTATCGAATTTTTACGCTACAATAGTTTATTATCCGTATCTTCAGCGTTTACTTGATAATTGTTTTGAATTAGCATACGTAATATTATAATATTTAATAATACATCACAAAAGTTATGGAAAATAACTTTTCAACAAATGGATTAACGTACGCTTCGTTTGACTATGGTTGACTTTCGTTGACCAAAATTTACAATTGTCACATCATCTACCCGTTAGAAAGAATTTCGTCCCGAAATTTAGCACTTGAGTAGATCCCAAGGGTTTGGGAAAAGATGTGGGTATTTCAGTTGAATTTGGTCCTTACTTTCCCAAGTAGATTCAAGTCTACGCTTGGCGTTCCAGTGGACCTTTACTATCGGTATGCGGCTTTGTTTCGTCCTATTGACTTCCCTATTCATGATCTCTACAGGTTCTTCAACGAAGTGGAGATTTTCGTTCACTCCAATCTCATCAAGCAATATGAAGAGAGTCTCGTCGTACAGACACATCTTCATGTTTGACACGTGGAAAGTGGGATGTACATTTGTTGAGTTCCTGTGGTAATTGGGGTCTGTAGGCTACTGGGCCGATCCTAACAAGGATCTCGAATGGCCCAATGTACCTTGGATTTGGTTTTCCACACTTCTCAAGCGTAACATTCCCTTCTAGGGTGAGACCTTCAATAATACGCGGTCGTCAACCTGTAATTCCAAGGGCTTGCGTCGTTTATCCGAGTAGTTCTTTTATCGGTCACGAGATGCTTTCAATCGTTCATGGATCTGAACGATTTTCTCTGTCGTCTCTCGTATGATCTCAAGACCGGTGAGACTGCTGTTAGGTACTTGTCCTCTGGCTAACTGAGTATCACTCACCTTAGCCCAGCACAGAGGGGGTCTGTACTTGTGTCCGTATAAAGCTTCAAATGGAGCAACCTTAATGCTCGTGTGATAACTATTGTTGTATGAAAGTTCGATGAGCAGAAAGTGGGTGTCCCACGACTTACCGAAGTCTATCATGCCAGCTCTCAACATGTCTTCCAGCGTTTGGATTGTTCTCTCGCTTTGCCCCGTCGGTTGTGGATGGTAAGCTATACTCATGTTGAGCCTGGTACCCAAGGTCTTTTGCAATGATTGCCAAAAACGTGACGTAAATCGACTATCTCTATCTGAGATAATGGATATTGGCGCATCATGCAATCGTACAGTCAATTTGATGTACGTCCTTGTCAGTTTCTCCATTTTGTCTGTCTCTTTTATTGGTAGGAAATGTGCGGACTTGGTTAACCTATCGAAAAGTACCCATATGGTGTCCAACTCACCAGTTGCCTTGGGTAACTTAGTTTTGAAGCCCATGATTATCCGCTCCCACTTCCACTCGGGTATTTCTAGTTGTTGTAGTAAACCTGAGGGCTTTTGATATTCTACCTTGACCATGGCACAAGTCAAACACTTGCCCATATAAGTAACAATCTCTGCTTTCATGTTTGGCCATCAGTATACTTTGTCTTGCGAGTCTTTTATAGAACTAACTCCCTGAAGCCACCGAACTTTGGTGTCTGGATTCAGTCCATGAAACACCGCCAGGGCATTAGTCAACTCAATAGTTATCATGACCAATTCCGCAGTGGTCATACTGAGTCCTAAATGATGTCCTTGGAACGTCCTCCTCCTGAACTCTAAGTTGATGGTACCCAGCTTTCAAATCGATCTTCGAAAAGTAGTTGAATCCCTGTAACTGGTCGAACAGGTCATCGATTTTGGGAAGTGGGTATCTGTTCTTGATAGTCAACTTGTTCAGTTCTCTATAGTCAATACACATTCCAAAGGATCCATCCTTCTTTTTCATAAATAAAACCGGTGCTCCCTAAGGCGAGAAGCTCAGTCTAATGGATTCCCTTTCTAATAGTTAATGTAGCTGACTAGATATCTCCTGCATCTCTGCTGGGGCTAGTCTATATTGAGATTTTTCTAGGCAGCAGCTCCTGGGATCAAGTCGATTCTGAACTCGACCTGTCATGTTGGTGTTGGATTAGGTGTCTAAGTCATGACTAATAATTTGTATTTACATAATTAATAGAAGCAAAGTCCATTTGGGTTGCCCTCATAGCTGGAGGTTTGGTAGAAAGTTCGGTAGAGAGAAAGGTTGGTTTATTATGGGATTAATAAATCAATAGAAATAAAAGATATGGTTTGTTAATATATTAAAGTGATAATATATTAATTAGAAACTATATTGATTGATTAATAATTAATCAGGAATTAATTAGATTAATTTCTGTGGCATTAATTAGATTAATCAGGAAGTCAGGGATTAAAGTCGTACAAATTCAATAATTGAATTGCGGCGTGCGGCGCGTAAATGTAAAGGCCGCGACGCGCGTACGTATAATCCGGAAAATGGCTGACGGCTAGGGTTTCTTGTTTCCCTATAAATAGGGACCCCTAGACCTCATTATTTGGTGCTCATTCTATTATTCTCTCTGGAATTTTCGTCCACCCTCTGGCTCCCTGGGTGTGATCTCATTTGAGGCAGGACACTTGTGCTGCTTAGCTTCAAGATTAAAACTAAATGTTAGTTTTTTCTGATTTATTCTTTTAGTTAATTTTTGTTTGGCCTTTAGGAATTAGTTACATGTTCAAAGTAAGAAAACATAGATCTTTTCTAGGTTGCATGTGAACTTAGGTTATTTAGTTCAAGGTTGCGGAAAACCTTTCAGTGGTATCAGAGCATTTGGTTGTTTTCTTATTGAATGGCTGTAATAGTTTTCCTAATTAGGGTTTATTGTTTATAAATCTCTTGGGCCTGATTTCGATTTTGGGGTTTAGGGTTTTTGAAACCCTTGCCCCTCCCCCCTTCTTTTTCGATTTTCCTGGGTAGGGTTTTAGGAGGTTTTCTATTTTTGGTAACTTTAATTAGTTAATTAAATGGATAACCTTAAACCCAGTTTGTTTGAATTCGATAATTAGGGGTTTAAGATAGGTTTACATTGATTTGATTAATTTGGAAAAACCTATCTACATTTGAATTAATTTAATTAATTGTTTAATTAAAAGATAATTCAAAGGATTTAATTTAATTTTGATTTAATGGTTAAATTTCGAAAATTAAAGGATAAATCCTAAAATATTTTAAAAGGTTTAAAATATCTAGATTTAATCAATTTAATTAATAGTTTAATTAAAAGATAAATTAAATCAAATTAAAGGTTTAATTTAATTTGAAATTAAATAGTTAAATTTCAGGAAATTAAAAGATAAACCAGGAATATTTTAAAAGGTTTAAAATACATCTTATATATATTATTAAAAGTTAATACTATATGTATAAGATAAATTGGTTAGTCAAATCATTAGTAGGCCTCATTCACGAAGCTGGTCTATAAAGTAGGTATAAGGAGACTGCCTATAAAATGGCGGTCTAATGGGTGTTCACTCTCACCCATCGCTCGCCTGATCAGTGGAGGGTCGTTAGCCGAACAGTTTTGATAGGACCGCTTAATCATTAAAAATATAATGATCAAAGTACTAGAACCCGTACAAGAATTCCCAATCTAGTTACTTTAAAAAAAATGTGAATTTGATGCTAACCCATGAAATTGCACATTGCACTTTATGAAACGTTGGTGGAGCGTGTGTGGGTTACCGGCACACCAATGGGGGTTCATAAAGAGTGGCAATGGGTTTCTCGGGTGTTATCATTGTTGATGGAGCGTGTGTGGTTAACCGGCACATCAATTTGAGATGATAATGGACCCCGAGAGTACCAAGCTAATTTGCATGGTTATTCACACCCGGTTTGTGATCCTCGGCATCCCAGTCACAAACGGTGGGGCATATCCGAGATTAAACATGCCATTGAACGGTTCAATGAATCTCACAGATCTAGGAATTTCATAAGACTGAAATTGATAAAAGTTATCTACCTTAATGACCACTGTGTTGTGACTTCGGCATCCCTCTTCACAGCATAGTTGGGGTATTTTGGATCCTAGCCTTGTTAAATAATATATATTGGGTAATTATTTAAAAGGATTAATTAAACGAATAAATTCAAATTTTATATATGTCTAAAGAAAATGTCATTGTCCTCCTTCTCCTCCTTCACCCATTTCTGAGAGCTTCAGAAAAACACCTGTTAAATATGGTAAGGCTGACTGGCCTTGACTATGTGATATGGTTTTGCAATTAGAGAATAGTTCTTAGTTTTGCTGGCGAACCATATCCGATTGAGTGTCCGCTCCCAAACATGGCATCACACAGGAGCTTGTGATGAGCATGACTCCTTGACTATTGAGTCCAAGGAAGTTCGTTGCCTTATGCTATTGATCATTAACCCCGAGTTCTGCAGGGATTTAGAATTCCTGGGGTCTGATAAGTTAGCACAGCTGGTTCAGGAAAGGTT
The DNA here is from genome assembly GCA_023525715.1 of Cichorium intybus. NCBI lineage: Eukaryota > Viridiplantae > Streptophyta > Magnoliopsida > Asterales > Asteraceae > Cichorium > Cichorium intybus. The sequence goes on from CM042010.1 coordinate 13,790,642, forward strand.
CCGTGAACTGGTTGAAAAAAGGGAACGAACTAGGATCTTCAAAGAGCTTGAAGTTGCAAGCTAGAATGAAGTAGCACCAGTTTGCGTGTTCTCGAGATTGAGGGATACATAGGCGAACAGTATAAAACTGGTTTCCCTTTGTGATCGGGAGTTAAGCATTAGCTCAACTCGCTGATCTGTTCATCCAGATGAACAGAAAGGGTAACCGGATGATACAATCGGGGAAGTGCATTCAATGTCGACTCTGTATGAGTCGTTCATGGAGAAGCATAGTTCCATTAATTCAGCTGCTTCAGGATTGAGTCCAGTATTAAGGTGCATCAAGAAATGATCCAGATCGTCTGGACCGATTGTTCGATGTTTCAAACTGGGAATCCATAAGGTGGGACACAGTCACGGAAATATTGGAAAAATGCTCCAAAGCCAAACCGTTTGGCAAACTCATAAATATCTTAGAATTCAGAACACCTGATCCTCATTTCCTTGATACAGGATGTGTTTCACACATTTGCTCTGTATGCTCGAACTCTGGAATATGCGGGATGGTGTCGCACAAGAGCATATTCGGATTGGATCTGGAGCTCGTGCGGTTTTTGAGTTAAGCTAGATATTTGTTCTTGTTATTAGTTTATAGATACACACGACATGGATTCGCATAGTACATTGTTCTGAGGATAATTCTGGTTTAATGAAATACTTTTTTTTGAAAGATGATTGTTTTAATTATCCTCGAAATGTTGTGTGAATGTGTTGATGACGTAAATGGTAATAACTTGAATGTTGATACATCCAATGGGATTAGATTTGTAAATTGTGTTCTTTATGATTGTTAAAGTGAATTTTATGAGAATCACTTCAACCAAAGGTCCAGTTGGACAGGACTTTGGAATCACTTGACTTAGAGTCACATGATGAATTGAGTGCTTAATAAAATTAATTGTGGCAAGAGAGGAATCGCCCAAAGATCCAATGGATAGGATTTTATTGTTAGTTCTATATGCCCAAGGATGATCATAAAATGATATTACTAATAATACATGATCCTATAGGGTCACACCAACAACAAGTTTGACACCAATTGATCATTTAGAACGTTAAATTTGATTTAACATCAAATGATACTAAACTTGCAATTTAATCTTGTAGGTTATTATTATTTGAGGTAAATAATAATAACTACAAAATTAAAGGTTGATTAATAATTCATATGTGATGAATTAATTAAGTGTAACAATTAAATTGTTTAAATTGTTAAACGATTTAATTGATTTATAAGTAAGCCTTTTATTTAATTTAATTGGTAAATTAAATAATATATATATATATATATATATATATATATATATATATATATATATATATATATATATATATATATATATATATATATATATATATTGTTATATATATATATATATATGTATATATATAATTATACAATTAAGATTGTATATTTAGATGGTTTATTTATGTATATGATTATGGGTTAAATGTTATCCCATTTAAGAAATAAGAAGATGTATTATTTATAAGCTTTTATTATCTAAGTTTTATAAATAATAACAACTCACTAGCACTTCATTTGTCATCATAAAATCAGCCATATTGGAAGGAAAAGAATGCATTAAGAACTTAAAAGAAAAGGAAGATGCTTTGTGTCTTCTAGCTTTTGATTATAGAAATCAAATGGGACTTTCTTTTAAGCTAGTTGCATGTGCTTTTCTTTTCTTTTGTGTGGTATATGTTGGCCACGATTTTGAGTGAGTTTTTACATCATTCTTGCTTCAAAAAATCAGCCTAAAACTCTCCTTAAGCTCTTAGCAAAAATTGGTTTTTGGTTTCATAAGAAAAGGAGTCATATTTTGCAAGTTGTGGAACTAGCATTCAAGTGTGTTCAAGCTTGTGGTGGATCAACTATAGAGGGATTCTAATTTGATTCCTAGCTATCAAAATCATCCAAACCAAACCCAAGAACAAAGGTTATGATCTTGAACTTAAACTATGTTTGTTCTTCATCTTATCTCTACATGCATGTAGCATGATCCTCTTGAAAATGGAATTTGTGTTCATGATTTTATGCTTCCGTTGCAAACTCATGTTTTTGAAACTAATTACATGAACCATGATTTCCAACAATTGGTATCAGAGCCATGGCTATATTACATGTTTAGATAATAAGTTTATTTGGATAAACTTGGTTTTTGGAAGCCATGAATGTTCATCTTCTTAAATGAAAGTTTCATGCATGGCTTCTTTGGCAACATGCAAGTATATTATCTATGATTTTATGTAACCAAATATATCTTATGTATGCATGCTTTTGGTTACATAAATTGTTGCCTTAGAAAAACAAAGTGTTGATTTTCTTATGATTTTATGTGATAAAATGGTGCATAAACAAGCCAAGGACCATATGATGCATGTTTTGTGTTTGTATTCGATTTGGTTGTAATCTATTCTTTTATTCAAATGGTTTGTAATAATAATTAGTTATTTACTTCTTTTATTCATTTTGTAATTGTTAGAATAGTTGTATTTTATTTCATTCACAAAATGTAACAAGATAAGGAAGTAAGAAAAGATTGCACCCAACAGCAGCACTTTCTGAAGAGCTGCTGTCCAGATTTCAAAATTGTTTTGGAAGTGTTTTATAAATTCATATCTTGGTCATTTGGTGATATACTTGTTGGTAACTTTAATATCTAGTATATACATTAAGTTTCAACAAGTATTAGCATCAATATAGCCAAGAATGAATTGAAAAATGCAACAAAAACAACAAAAATTCCTTCCTGCTGCCCCTGATTTCGAAAATTTTGAGGGCTCCATAGAAAAATCACATGTCACTCAATGGTGTCAAGAAATGGTGGTTCAAGTATCATTTGGTGATATAAGAAGCTTGGCAAAATTGTAGCCAAATCGGAGATCATTTGGTTGAGTTTTTGTCACCTTTTTGTCCCTAGGTTTGGACTTGATATTTCATGTGTGGCTCACATGAAATATCAAACTAGTTGGCTTGTGTTTATGCACCCATGCATGCTTGTGATGTTTGAATGTTTTATTATGTTATGTTGTGGATGAAAATAAGATTTTGCATGCTAGACAACTTAGATAATTAAACATAATCATCAAGGAGTTTGTATTTTCAAAAATTGACATTTAAAACATAAGATGTGATAAAATGGGTTTTGTTTAAAACCTATTAAGTCAAGTTTTGAAAATGATTGTAACAAGATATAAAATGGAGATTTTATAAACTCTTACAAACTCCAAACCTAAATAATAATGGTAATTTTTTAGGATTGTAAATTGGTTCTTATATATGTGATCAAACTCAAACTTAATATAGGATATTAATTGTAATCTTGACCACAAACAAAGAATCAATAAAATGGAGATTTTATGATTTAGGAACCAATTAACAAAATAAGATTTAATGGTACCATGTTCATTGGAAGCATGCAATCTACATGATACCATATGTTTTTCAAAATTAGAATTGTAAAACATTCAAATCCCTTACGAAATACGAATCAATGTCATCCTTCTTAAAGACACTCATGTATCACTTGTATTTCCTTGTGGGATAAAGGATACCTAACCACTTGGAGTCTTCTTGTGATACAAGAAGTAGTTTTGCAATATTGATGGGATAAAGGACACCTAACCATTAATAGTTGTCAAAACTACACGTCCGTTTAAGTAGGATGATTCGTTTGGAAATCTCTTGTGATAAAGGTCACCTAAGCATTAGAAATCCAAGGCATAGATGGGATCAAACATGCCAAACCTATAAATGTTATAATAGGATCCCATAACTCTAGAAATTATATTTGGATATAATTGGTAAACCGTTACCTACCTTGTTGATTCGAATAGGCGGGATAAAGGATACCTAACCACTTATTCGTGATGCAACTTGGATTCTAGACCTTAATTAATTAAAGTTTATGAAACAAGAAAGGGTATTAATTATTAAGGACTTAATATCATAATTTACTAAATAGAACCTTGTTAAAATTTTGTAGATGGCACCAAACAACACACACTCGGCTCCTAACAAAACCTCACTACGGTCTCTCCTTGAAGGAGAAAAACTTAACCATACCAACTTCTTGGATTGGCACCGTAGTGTGAGAATTGTTCTCAAACAAGAAAAGAAAGAATATGTTCTCAATGAACCACTTCCAGAAGAGCCCCCTGCCATTCCTAAGCCCGCACACGATGCATGGCTTAAAAAGATGGATGATTCCATCGATGCATCATGCCTCATGTTGGAAACCATGATTCCCGACCTTCAGAAGGATTTGGAGAATCATTCTGCCTATGACATGATTCATCAACTAAAGGAAATGTTCCAACAACTTGCAAGAACGGAAAGGTTCGAAACTGTTCGGGCTTTCCATGCTTGCAAGATGGAGGATGGGCAGTCGGTAAGCTCTTATGTGCTCAAAATGAAGAGTCACATTGATCATTTGGCACGTCTTGGAGTAGTGATGCCCGAAGAGCTAGCAACGGATATGATCCTTAACTCCTTGACAAAGTCCTTTGATCCTTTTGTCATGAATTTTAACATGAATGGTTTCAACAAGACTATCCCGGAATTACATGGGATGCTAATTACCGCGGAAAAGAATCTGCCTAAGAAAACCACTCAAGTTCTCATGATCAAGGAAGGTGGAACAAAGAGAACTAGACCAGAACACCCCAACAACTCCAAGGGAAAAGGGAAAGCAAAAGCTTTCAAAGGTAAGGGCAAGAAAGTTGTCCAACCTTCCCATCCGCCCAAGAAAAAGGCAAAGGTTGCCAAAGATGAAACATGCTTTGAATGTGGCAAAGCTGGGTATTGGAAGAGAAATTGCCCTACCTATCTTGCGGAGTTGAAGAAGAAGAAGGCCGGTGAAGGCACTTCAGGTATCTATGTGATAGACCTAGAACTTTATAATTTATCTCCTAACACATGGGTATTTGATACTGGTTGTGGAACTCACATATGTAATATGTTGCAGGGGTTCAAAAGGAGTAGGCGACTGAAGGCAAATGAGGTAGTACTTCGAGTTGGAAACAATGCAAGGGTTGCGGTGGATTCAATTGGAAGTTTTAATTTATTACTACCTAATGGCTTGTGTGTGACATTGTTGAATGTTTACTATGTTCCTAGCTTGACTAGGAATATTATTTCAGTTGCTAAATTAAGACAATGTGGATTTGATCTTTCCTTTAATAATGATGATATTTGTGTTTACAAAAATAATGTATTCTATTTTGAGGCTAGGCCTTTAAATGGAATTTATGAAGTAAACCTTGATGAAAAGACTAACAATGGCTCTTTATACCACACTTTCACCAAGAAACCCAAATTTGATTTGAGTCAAACCTATCTATGGCATTGTCGCCTTGGGCATATAAACAAGAATCGCATATCCCAACTTCAAAAGAGTGGACTTTTGAAGGCAAATGAGAATGACTCATTTGATATATGTGAATCTTGTTTACATGGCAAGATGACTAAAGCTCCTTTCTCCGGAACCAATGAGAGAGCAAAGGACTTGTTAGGAATCATACATACGGATGTATGTGGTCCTTTCAAGCCAATGACTAGATATGGTGAAAGATATTTCATCACCTTCACTGACGACTTTAGTCGTTTTGGATATGTTTATTTGATTAAACATAAACATGAGGCGTTTGAAATGTTCAAAACGTTTCAAAGTGAAGTGGAAAATCAACTCAACAAAACAATTAAAGTTCTTCGTTCTGATAGAGGAGGTGAGTACTTAAGTACAAACTTTATGGATCATTGTAAGACTTGTGGAATTGTTTCACAACTTACTCCACCTGGAACACCACAACATAATGGCGTGTCTGAGAGGCGGAACCGAACACTATTGGATATGGTTCGATCCATGATGAGTAGAAGTACTCTACCTTTATCTTTTTGGGGTTATGCTTTACAAACAGCTGCTCGTCTCCTAAACATGGCACCTACTAAGAAGGTAGATAAAACGCCTTATGAGATATGGCATGGAAGGGTTCCATCTTTATCCTATCTCAAGGTATGGGGTTGTGAAGCTTATGTTAGACAAGAAGCTTCAAACAAATTAGAACCCCGTTCAACTAAATGTATCTTTGTAGGGTATCCGAAAGATTGTCTTGGATACTATTTCTACAATCCCATCGGGAATAAGATATTTATTTCTCGAAAAGCTGAATTCCTAGAAAACAAGTTTCTGACGGAAGAGGCTAGTGGGAGGTTTGTGGAACTTGAGGAACTTCAGGAACCACAACCTGATACACAATAAGTTGAATCTAGCATTCAACAAGAAATTGTTGAACCTGAACAAACGGTTGATCAGGAACAAATTGTAACACAAGGTGTTCGCAAATCTGGTAGGGTTCGAATTGAACCAGAAAGGTATGGTTACCTTTTGATGGAAGAGGAATGTTATACGATAGATTCTGATGAACCCGTCAACTATCAGAGTGCAATATCAGATCCTGAATCTGATAAATGGCTTGAGGCCATGAACACTGAGATGCAATCCATGCACGATAATCAAGTTTGGAACTTGGTTAATCTTCCCACCAATTGTAAGACTGTTGGGAACAAATGGGTTTTCAAGAAGAAAATCGACGTGGATGGAAATGTTCACACTTTTAAGGCTAGACTTGTCGCTAAAGGATACTCACAGACTCATGGTATTGACTATGATGAGACCTTTTCTCCAGTGGCAATGATCAAGTCGATTAGGATACTTTTTGCCATAGCCGCATACTATGATTATGAGATATGGCAAATGGATGTCAAGACCGCTTTCCTTAATGGATACTTATTGGAAGATGTCTATATGGATCAACCTGAAGGTTTTGTCGATCCAAAGCATCCAAACAAAGTGTGCAAGCTTAAAATATCTATCTATGGATTAAAGCAAGCGTCTCGAACATGGAACATCCGTTTTGATGAAAAGATTACGAGTTTTGGATTCATCAAAAATGAGGATGACTCCTGTGTTTACAAGAAAGCTAGTGGGAGCATTGTCATAATCCTAGTATTGTATGTAGATGACATACTTTTATTTGGAAATGACATCCCAACCTTAAAAGGTGTCAAAGCGTTCCTTGAGAGTTGTTTCTCAATGAAGGATCTAGGGGAAGCTGCTTATGTATTAGGCATAAAGATCTATAGAGATAGATCTAAGAGACTTATTGGTCTTAGCCAAAGTGTATATATTGATAAAATCTTGAAAAGGTTCAAGATGCAAGACTCCAAAAGAGGATTCTTGCCAATGCCACATGGCACCATCCTAAGCAAGTCTCAGTGCCCAAACACTAGGACTGAACTTGAAAGGATGAAACATGTCCCATATGCTTCGGCAATTGGGTCCATCATGTATGCCATGTTATGCACTAGGCCCGACGTCTCATGTGCCTTAAGTATGACTAGTAGGTATCAACAGAACCCAGGTGAAGCCCACTGGACTGCTGTAAAGAACATTCTTAAGTACTTGAGAAGAACTAAAGATATGTTCTTAGTTTACGGCGGTTTGGAAGAAAGCTTAAAGGTAAAGGGTTACACTGACGCAAGCTTCCAAACAGATAGGGATGATTCAAAATCTCAATCTGGGTATGTCTTTATTTTAAATGGAGGAGCCGTGTCTTGGAAGAGTTCCAAACAAGAAGTGATTGCACAATCCACTACATAATCAGAATATGTTGCTGCTTCAGAAGCTGCTCAAGAAGCTGTCTGGATGAGAAAGTTCATAGAAGATTTAGGGGTTGTTCCTTCCATTCGGGACCCTATAGAAATCTTCTGTGACAATCTAGGTGCTATAGCTCAAGCAAAGGAACCTAGATTGCATCAAAAAACCAAACACATTCACCGAAGGTATAACTACATTAGACATGAAGTTAAGAATGGTGAAATAAGTATTCACAAGGTTCATACAGATCAAAATTTGGCAGACCCATTCACGAAACCTTTACCCCAAACTAAGCATGAAAGTCATGCTAAGGGTATAGGACTCCGTTTTTCTAATGAATGGATTTGATTTGTGTTTAATGTTTTATGAATATGAACTTATGTAAACGACAAGAATTATGTAATATATGTGACGTGATGTTTCATTCATAATTATTGTGTTTTATTAGCATGTTTAATCCTTGAATAAATTAGTTATTCTAAACGTCCATAGTCGATCATAGTTGTGGGAGCAATTATGAAGTAAGACTAATATGAATTGGATTGGTTGACTTTTATGGGTAAAAGTAGCAAAAGGTTGCAACCAAATTCATAGGTACTTGTCAGTAAACAAGTATTGGACTTGACCCGTTTCAAGATTACTCCATGGATCATCATCATAAGTGATTCTTGAATAAAGGTATTATCATTGTATCCTTTGACCTGAGATACATATTTGGGACTCAAGTGTAGAGTGTACTATGCTTTGATATGGTTTACTGTTGTTCTTGAAATACAGACAACCATAAAGGCCATACTCATGCATAGTACTAACTATATGAGGGGCGTATGTAGTCAAGACGGGATTTGTTCCTCTTATGTGTTGAGAGTTAGACATCTAAGGCGCCTGTTTGAAAGTTGAACATAAAATGAGAATGATTAAGATCCATGTCTCATGTTCAACATGATGTCTGTGACAAAGGGATAATTGATAGATAACCTAATACATCAATTAGAGCCTCGTGTTTTCTGAAGAATTGAATGTTGTTGAATGGCACAATGTCATGTGTTATTGGGGACAGTAAAATGTTGCTAGACGTTTACCACTGTCTATATCATTCTGTGATGCAACCTTGTGCAAGTGGGAGATTGTTAGTTCTATATGCCCAAGGATGATCATAAAATGATATTACTAATAATACATGATCCTATAGGGTCACACCAACAACAAGTTTGACACCAATTGATCATTTAGAACGTTAAATTTGATTTAACATCAAATGATACTAAACTTGCAATTTAATCTTGTAGGTTATTATTATTTGAGGTAAATAATAATAACTACAAAATTAAAGGTTGATTAATAATTCATATGTGATGAATTAATTAAGTGTAACAATTAAATTGTTTAAATTGTTAAACGATTTAATTGATTTATAAGTAAGCCTTTTATTTAATTTAATTGGTAAATTAAATAATATATATATATATATATATATTGTTATATATATATATATATATATATATATATATGTATATATATATAATTATACAATTAAGATTGTATATTTAGATGGTTTATTTATGTATATGATTATGGGTTAAATGTTATCCCATTTAAGAAATAAGAAGATGTATTATTTATAAGCTTTTATTATCTAAGTTTTATAAATAATAACAACTCACTAGCACTTCATTTGTCATCATAAAATCAGCCATATTGGAAGGAAAAGAATGCATTAAGAACTTAAAAGAAAAGGAAGATGCTTTGTGTCTTCTAGCTTTTGATTATAGAAATCAAATGGGACTTTCTTTTAAGCTAGTTGCATGTGCTTTTCTTTTCTTTTGTGTGGTATATGTTGGCCACGATTTTGAGTGAGTTTTTACATCATTCTTGCTTCAAAAAATCAGCCTAAAACTCTCCTTAAGCTCTTAGCAAAAATTGGTTTTTGGTTTCATAAGAAAAGGAGTCATATTTTGCAAGTTGTGGAACTAGCATTCAAGTGTGTTCAAGCTTGTGGTGGATCAACTATAGAGGGATTCTAATTTGATTCCTAGCTATCAAAATCATCCAAACCAAACCCAAGAACAAAGGTTATGATCTTGAACTTAAACTATGTTTGTTCTTCATCTTATCTCTACATGCATGTAGCATGATCCTCTTGAAAATGGAATTTGTGTTCATGATTTTATGCTTCCGTTGCAAACTCATGTTTTTGAAACTAATTACATGAACCATGATTTCCAACATTTTGGAATCAGTTGACTTGGAGTCAGGTGATGATTGCATGTCTTGAACAATATTAACAAAGTCATAAATTTACATGGAACTGTAAAGGTATTAAGATTTTGAGCAACAGACACATAAGTTACTATGTATTGCTCGAATCTTCGAACAGAACACGATTAGTTATGCTTCATGATATTTGCCAAATGGTTTGACAAATATGGCTTCGTTTATCGGAATAAGCGATTGATTGGAACCTTGAAGTGTTCAAAGATTTCAAAGGAAGCATAAGACCAACAGAACCTGAGTAACGACAAAGACTGAGAAAATGTTTCACAGTTTATCCTCTTCCAAGAACACTAATGGTTATAATGTGTCTTAGGGAAGATGATGGAGCATTGATCGAAATAGTTTTGATCCTCGGTGTATAAGATACACTAGATACATTTCCGACTAATATTTCAATGAATTGAATATTCAACCAGTCAGACCGCAGAAGCCATATTCCGACCACATCTTAGACTAAGTAGGTTATGTTGACACTGTCTGAAATGTAAAACTGGGATCATCCCACTAGTACATAGAAAGTCCATGGTCATGTAGCATTCGTCTGAATCACATGACAAGCCTGAAACTAATCAGCAATGTCGTTTCATTGGCCACTCCGGTTATCCTTTGAAAGAAGAGTACTTTTAGAAAGAACTCAAGTTCTAAGGAAACAGTGGGAGTAAGAATAATTCTGAATGAGTTCAGGGATTAGCCAAGTGAAAGAACCTTTAGTCACCACTGGGACTTGACCAGGAATTAGATTCCTGTTAAACCTGACATACCATCTCTTCGCTTGACCAGTAGTTATTGTCACCGTCATAAGGAGTTATGATCCGGGTGATATACTGTGTAGTGGTAAAACACTAAAGATGGTACGGATAAGTAATCCGACTACTGGAAGCATTGGTGAGCCCGGTTGCTGCCAAATAAGAGAACCTTACCACGAGACACAGTCTATGTGACAGTTTGATTGATTTTACAACTGGTCTAGGAACCAGTGGGAGTAAGTGAATCATCAAAAGAAGGGAACATAGAAATGTACTTACAGAACATCTGGTTGAATGAGTCATCACTTGGAGTCAAGCAACTGATTCTGAGAGAAGCACTCTCAATAGAAGATGTAATCCGAGAGGATTCTGCGTGGCATAGTGTGAGTCGTTAGTGGAGCGTGTGTGGTTTACCGGCACACTAATAGGGACTCACATAGAGCATGCCATTACAAAAGGTACATGGCCCCGGGATTCGTCCCATGGGCATCTCGCAAGAAAGGATATTCGGATTCTCAAAATAGGCCAAAAGGTTTGGATTTTGTGAATAGCCTGAAATATTTCCTTTAATATGTCGGAAAGGTTTGGATTTCGGTTTCGCAAAATGTGCCATAAGTTCTGGATTTTGTGAATAGTCCGAAAGAGTCATATAACGGTGTCAAAGCCAGTGGGAGTATCGTTGTTATCTGCTATCATTGTATGTGGGTTACATACTGGTTCTAGGAAACGTCTCTTATCATTACAAAGTGTAATGACTTGGTGTTAAGAAACGGTTCGCTATGAAAGACTTTAAGAGATACAACATACTCAGGTGGTTGTGAACATCTATTAGATAGATCAGAATTCTGCCAATATGATCTTGATGAGATTCAAGATGCATAACCCCAGGAATGGAGTTTCCTGTCATTGCAAAGTGTAATGAATTGGCATGAAAGAAACAAAGAAGGTGCAGCATGCTCACGTAGTTCATAGACATCTATCAGATAGATGAGACTGACAGTATTGACTTAGCCGTTGGGAATATGATCTTGATGGGATTCAAGATGCATAAGAAAGAGTCCCTGAAAGGAAATGGTTTCCGGAAATCATGACACAAGGATTATTGGTAATCTTAGGATTCCGAAAGGGCTTGGAATGAGATTACATTAGGTTCCTCGAGCCTCTTGGACAAATCAGAAGTGTTATGAACATATCCTGATGACTTAATGCTTAGAGCATTGTAAGTTGGATTTAGGATATTGCCTGGCTGAGAATACTGAATAGATTTTTGAACAGACGTGAGAAATCATTGGGAAATGATTAGGGTGATTGATTTGAAAGGGTTTTCAAATCGGTAATTGTTTACACCAGAACGTGGTGCTGTAGGACTTCATGGTTAAAGAATTTCGTTGGTTTCTGATGGAGCGCGTGTGGTTCACCGGCACATCATGACACCTCGAAATTGTCTTAGGGTGTAGTAATGTAGACTAAAGACTCGAGAACCATGGGCAGTCACGGTACACATCACCAGAATGGAGTTGTGAGAGAGAATGACAAAATGACAAATTGAGATATCATCGGAAGAGTATCCGATAGGATCATCTGCAATGAAGTGTATAAGTGTTAGACACTTGGATACATAGAAAGAGTGAAAAGGTCATAGACATAGATATAAAAGGCTTGAATTGAAAGTTTAAAAGAGAATAAGAAACCGATAATAGTTATGATAAATCCGACTTGGTGATTACCTCGTGGAGACTTGGTAATAAGCAGGAGTAGCTGCCAGTCAGATTTTATGTTTCACTTTTGCATGTTTACTTCCTAAATAATTGGATTATTCAAATATCCATAGTCGTTCATACTCTTAGGGAGTAAGTATGAAGGAAGACTGTCATGAATTGGTTTGTAGATTGTCTAAGGAGTTAGACATAGCAATAAGATTGCTGCAACGTTCATGAGTACTTGGAAATGGAGATTTGAGTATTGGATAAACCCGTGCTCAATGGATTGCTTCATGGATTATATCACGAGCAATGTTGAGACGATAATATCTTATGGTCTTAAAGTGGAGAGATATGAGTTATAATTTGCAAGGCGGTTGTTCATTGATAGTACGAAAACGCATCGGTAACTCGGTGTTATAAAACGTGCTGTTGTGAGTGATTTGTCGGGTAAAAGATATAACATATTAGTCGAAGCTTATTCGTCCCTTGACCCAGACGGGAAACAGATATCTGTTGGCCACTCGATGATTTTGAAGTTGACTGAAGTGCTGGCCACCAAGACTGAATTGATTCGTTCAATTAGAAGTCTAAAAGTCATAAGCAAAATCGGAAATCGGGAAACAGTGTGTCAGACAGAGATTGATCTCAATCCATGTCTCATGTCTGAAAATATCTTGTTGGACGGAGGATAATCTGATCACTTATCTATAGACAGAACTGACTAGGTCAGAGTTCGGCAGCAGTTTCTAGGAAGCTACAGTTTGCTGATTAATTAGAGGTTAAATTGGTAATTATAGTCATAGACTTATCCAAGTGGGAGACTGTTGGATTAGGTGTCTAAGACATGACTAATAATTTGTATTTACATAATTAATAGAAGCAAAGTCCATTTGTTTGCCCTCATAGCTGGAGGTTTGGTAGAAAGTTCGGTAGAGAGAAAGGTTGGTTTATTATGGGATTAATAAATCAATAGAAATAAAAGATATGGTTTGTTAATATATTAAAGTGATAATATATTAATTAGAAACTATATTGATTGATTAATAATTAATCAGGAATTAATTAGATTAATTTCTGTGGCATTAATTAGATTAATCAGGAAGTCAGGGATTAAAGTCGTACAAATTCAATAATTGAATTGCGGCGCGCGGCGCGTAAATGTAAAGGCCGCGACGCGCGTACGTATAATCCGGAAAATGGCTGACGGCTAGGGTTTCTTGTTTCCCTATAAATAGGGACCCCTAGACCTCATTATTTGGTGCTCATTCTATTATTCTCTCTGGAATTTTCGTCCACCCTCTGGCTCCCTGGGTGTGATCTCATTTGAGGCAGGACACTTGTGCTGCTTAGCTTCAAGATTAAAACTAAAGGTTAGTTTTTTCTGATTTATTCTTTTAGTTAATTTTTGTTTGGCCTTTAGGAATTAGTTACATGTTCAAAGTAAGAAAACATAGATCTTTTCTAGGTTGCATGTGAACTTAGGTTATTTAGTTAATGGTTGCGGAAAACCTTTCAGTTGGGGGTATCCCCGGAAGATCTTCTGGAAACAAATCAGGAAAGTCACAGACTTTTGGTATGTCAGCGATTTCCTTCCTTGATCGCATTTGGCTGAACCCCTTTGCCTTTGAGCAATCTCTCTTGAAGTGCTCGGTTTCGTCATACCCAAAACAAGCGTGGCTCAAACCCAAGTTGGACGCTTGATTGGTTTCCCAGTACCAGAGTCTTGCAAAAGCGAGCAGTATGTCCCTTCTACTTGCAGTCATAGCATGTCATCTCTCTGCAGGCACCAGTATGATGAAGGTGGCATTTGTTGCGCTTTGGGAGATTCCCGGAATACTGTTTTGATAAAATTCCCTAAAGGTACATACTAAGGATAGGCAGCGAAGTTTTGATTTGTCCCAAATGTAAAGACTGTTCAAGCATCGTCTACAAAGCAAGTTATGAAATGAGCGAGGATTCTTGGAGCCACAATTTCTGTTGCGAGCACTCTCCTTACAATAGAACCATATTCGAAGAATATGTTTAGGGAGTCATTGTCTCTAACGGGGGCAGTGAAAGCTCATGATAGATGAAACCACATGATCTAGGTGATGTTAGAAGGGTTTAGAACGATAAGTAACTTCACTGTTATCAAAGTGCGTTACAACTCCGGGTGAATGAAGACGCTCGTGTGGCAACCAGACGAGGTAGTAAGAGAATGAAGAAATTCCTTATGATAAAGGTGTAAGTCGTCGATAATGGACTCGTGTAGAACTATTTTGATTTCAATTTTGATGAATTATCCAACTGTTTAAGTCACGTAAATTTTAAATTTAGAAGGAGTCGGAAAAAAAATGAGTTTAGGAGTTAGGAACTTTTTTGAAATTGTAAAGGTAGAATGCTACTCCGAAGGAAAGCATAAAAGTATCGATCATTGAGATTGTGTACAACCTCAACTTAGTGATTCTAGGAAAGCAATCCTTTGGAGGATAGCGAATTATAACATTTAAGACTTCTCTCTCCTCGAAATAGAGGACCTAGCAAATTTTTTGTACAACGTTTGGTGTGAATGCAGTTTTTGTACCTTTTATAGAGGCAGCGGTTGAGCTATAGGTTTGACGTGTGACTTAAGGTGATTTAATCCTTGATAACAATGAGAATACCAATGACGTTAGAAGGACACGAACGAATGTATGAAACGATATGAGTCGAAAGATAACTCAACATTGTAGGAATTTCCATGTGTCGACGAAGTGCGAAGTTGATCTGGGAACGAACAGCGTAAGGTAGATGATTTTTCTAGAAACATGTGAGTAATTTGGAGTGTATAACATGATGGTACACTTGAGAATATCACTCATGTATTCTGAGGGCCTTGAACTAAAACTTAGTAATTTTTGACATAGTGGAAGGGGTTTGTGTATTACGATATACGAAGTAAAGGTGGCTGGGTAAGCATTCCCAAAAAGGGAGGTTTAGAATCAAGAGATATCCTAGCTTAAGTCTTAAGCTCGAGATAGAAATAATCCTAAGACTGATATTGTAGCGCAAAAGGAAAGTCTCACGTATCGGTCAACTATGAGTTAAACTTCCGTGTCTCCTTGTGAGTCATATCGAGAGTACTCACTAATGGTTTTCAAGTCGTGACTACTCATGGAGACTCAATTGTCCCTTAACGTGAAGCTCCCGTCGTCGCCCTTGTCGGCATTAGAACCGTTTTCTTAGTCGTAACTCAAGTAAGCAGACGATAAAGAGGTATTGAGATAATATTGATATTAGTGTCAGCTTAGAATTGTCATTAGTATCTCTTAATAATAACTAATACTATCAAAAGTATTTATGTTAAGTGTTGACGTGGTTACTAAGTGTTGTAGGATTCTCGAGTTTTTACTCCGTTGTCCATTATGCTCACACTTAGTTACATGTCGGTCAAACCCTAGTCAAACGTAGTTGATCAGGTTACGTTTCCACATGGTTTGATAACATATTATACTAAGTCTAAACGTAATGTCCAACTTAAACTCTAATGTTTTTGTAATTGTTGTATTGTGATACTATCTTTGTTTGTATGTGTATACTTTTATATAAATATCATTGTATTTTAAAAGTATACTTGTACGAAAAGTTTTAGAGAGTTTTAGTCCCATTGTATTTATAGTTGTATATCTTTAAATGGATTGATATACTTAGTTCACTATAAACAATGCTCTGATACCAATCTTCCACACTCCCAAACCACGATGGCGGAATCGTCTGAGGGCGAAACGGGACATAGCATCACAACCATTGCATACATTGAAAACATAAGTAGATAACAACCATCATACATTATAATTGGAAAGTTACATTGTTCAAACGGTATTGTTTCAACCCAATTACAGTATGATAAATAAATAAGTAAAAGAGACGTCTTCGCATCCCATTCCAAAAGGTTAGTCGGACTTGACTAATTGTTACCTGAGAATACAAGTAATTTGAAAGAGTGTCAACATTACGTTGGTGAGTTCATAAGATGTTTGTATTGAGAAAATCCATAGTCCCTTTTTCCTTGTAAAGATATAGTGTTTGAAACCAGAAAATCCAATATATTCATATAAGTGAGTCGTAGTCTTAAAACCTAAAGACCGAAAATGTATACGTGTTTCTATACTTGAATATAGTGTTACATAGTCTTATTTTTGTACGAAACCATGTAAATACATGTTTATTCGTAGAATAATTGTAGATCTAATTCCGTGAAACCTTTACGTAGGTAAAATCGTACTTTTATTTATATCTTGATAAAATGTAGTTTTAATTCCCATAAAACCCATAGGTATAAGTAAAACCATACTTATATTTGTAACTTGTTAGAATGTAGTTTTAATACCATAAAACTCGTATGTATAAGTAAAACCGTACTTATATTTGTACCTTGATAGAATGTGGTTTTAATCCCATAAAACCCGTATGTATAAGTAAAAACCATACTTATATTTTGTGTAGAGCAACATGTAGTTTTATATTTATATAAAACCATTTGAAGATGTTTTTCCCCAAACTAAGGATATTCGTTGTCGTTCATGTGAGTTATTATAACCTTGCTGTGACTAGTATGTAGGCCTGCTACGACGTTCTTCAGGCGTCGTAATGTTAAGACATTTGTCACCTCAGACCTGTCGGTCTAGCTGTACCTAGCAGCTTAGGTGCGGGATTGTCAGTCCCGTATAGATCTATACACAACTATCTCGCTCATGAATGATTAAGGTTATAATCCAGGATTTAATGCGTACATCTTTCAGTACTGTGAAGAAATGTCTCACATAACCACCCAACGTGATGTTTTATCCTAGTTCGTATTGAAATGAAAACCCTTTTGTATTTGTAATTATCAAGATATACTCATGATAATTATAGTGTAAAGTCTTGCTTGTAAATGTAGTGAAAACTCTTTTGTATTCGTAATTATCAAAATGTCCATGATAATTATAGTATGTAAATATACTGAAAACTTATTTACGTTTGTAATTATCAAATTGACCATGATAATTATGGTATGTAGATATACTGAAAACTCCTTTATGTTTGTAATTATCAAATTGTCCATGATAATTATAGTATGTAATAATTATATATTTATATAATTATCTTTAGTATTTCTGTCGTATCTTTGTCGTTCGTTCCATAAATTATGCCCATTATAATTTATATAAATGTTTTCGTTGTGTAAACGTATTTAAGCCTAAAAGATGTCAATGAGTTGAAAAGTATAATTTCTTACATCTAAGGCACTAAATATTCTAATAAGATAGATTTAAAGTTTATCAACATGTCATGGCAAGAAATTTGTTTTAGTCATCTTACATGAGTGATGACAACATTTTTTTTAATCCTGTCTTTTTGTCAAAATGATGGTAATATTTCCAAATGGTCATTTTTCATACACATTATTTCGAATATAGTCATTTTTGGTTTAAAATACCAACTTCCTTGTAAAAATATCATTTTCCAAGTTTATTATGACGTTATAAGTCTAAATAGTCGTTATTACGTCAAATTGACGTTCTTTTTATAAATTACTAGAAAAGCTGTATTTCCGGTCACAAAAACATACTATTCCTATAATAGTCTATTTTTAGTATACCGTTGTAATAATCATATTTTTACGAACAATAATGAAATAACTTATTTAGATGATTATAAATAACATATTTTAAGATATTTTCCACAAAAATGGTGTAATAACTTGGTTATAACCATTTTGTTAGAAAGTAGTGTTTCCGGTTACAAAAACGTAGTTTTTACTAGTTTTCGTTTTCATGACGTTTATATTAAAGATCTAGTATTTTTACACAATTTATTTATAGTTTTGTAACTTTTACACAAATATAATACATCATAATGTTCATAATACATAGATCTAAACATATGTCATGTCAAAAACGTTTTTACACAACTACTAGTTTTATAAACTTGTGTAAATCATTATTTATAGTATATAAACACATATAAACTTGTGTAAATCATCATTTTTAACATGTAAACTTGTATTCTCCCCCAAAAAGTTTAGAAAAGATGAAAATGAGGGGTATGAACTCACCCTTGATGCGTGCTTTACTTAAAAATAAGGTTGTTCTTGCGGGATTTACGGTAGAAGACAAGATCTAAGCTTCGGAGCTCGAATGACCCTTGGACAAAGCTATTATCTAACGGGTTTATGTAGATGTTAGTGTGTGTAAATGAGATAAAAGTGGTGTAATGATGTTTAAAATCACTAGATGAGAGTATCTTACCAAAAAGAAGTGTTTTACACTTGAAATGGTGGAAGATGGTGGTGGAGATGGGTGGTTTATGGTGGTGGTGGGTTTGAGAGGTGGTGGTTGGTGGAGAGAGTTGAGAGAGAGATGGGAGAAGATGTTGGGTGTTAGTGTAAGTTCAAATGAGATGAAAAGTTGGTGTTTATGTGTTTTAAATTCATTTATTTTGATTTTATGTACAATATGATTTAAATAAGGAGACATGCCTCTTAAAAGCAAGACATGGGTGTCCCATGATGACTCATGGTCGGCCAAAGGGAGGGGGTGGGGGTGGGGTGGGTTGGTTTTATAAAAATGCCACTATTTTATATAAAAATAAGTAGTTTTTTATAAAATCGTAAAACGTTTTAGCGTAATTTCATGAGTTTTTGAAGAAATGGTGTTCTAAATAAATATTATGTATAAAAACATTGCTAAACATTTATTTAGATAGAATCATAACTCGTTAGACGATGAAATACGCGTTTAAGCGCAGTATTCTTCCGATTACGCGATTTTCAGCATTTTACCGGAAAATGTATTTAGCTATGAAATTAAATACTAGATAGTATTAAGCTTCATAATATATGATTTGTTATTCCATATTTGATGTTTAAGGCACCACATTTTGTATTTTGAGTCCAAACCCTGTGTACATTTATCCGTTCACAGCGGTTTAATTGTTGTAACTTTCACATACGAACTCCGTTTTCAACGTTTTATATATCCAAGGGTTCGTATTTACGAGTAGATCGTTTTATGAATATTATTATTCTCAAAATAATAATTATATGATTATCGAATTTTTACGCTACGGTAGTTTATTATCCGTATCTTCAGCGTTTACTTGATAATTGTTTTGAATTAGCATACGTAGTATTATAATATTTAATAATACATCGCAAAAGTTATGGAAAATAACTTTTCAACAAATGGATTAACGTACGCTTCGTTTGACTATGGTTGACTTTCGTTGACCAAAATTTACAATTGTCACTCTTAGCGAGTGGCAGTGGAAAAAGGAAGGAGAAGGATTAGACGGTATGAAGACTTAGAAGTTTCATGAAGACGTAACACTCGGTGCTCACCAATCAAGAAGTTTATCTTATTTTATTGCTTCCGCTGTTGCTAGTCGATATTAGGAGTTTTTATTTATTGCTAATATTACTTTGGGGTGGAATTCATTTATATATTCTATTATGGAAAAATTGGGGTGTTACAAGTTGGTATCAGAGCATTGTTTAAGCAGATTAGGTGTTTTCCATAAACGCCTAAGCTTAGACGAGAGGGGTGAAGTAACTCTTAGGTTAATCTAGACTACTTTCCATTAATTGTTATTCTGAAAAAGTTGGAATAAAACAAATCGCATGAATCCTATCCTTATTTTGTTAAAACCTTGATATGTAGCCAATATGTCTTCACGAAGATCTGGGAGATTCACTAGGGTTGCCCCAGAGGGATCACATGTTCCTACCGGAGCAAATGTCACGCCGCCAGGAGGAGTGCCAGAGGCTCCTCTAAATTTTGTCGTAAGTCGTGGGCGTGGTCAAGGAAGAGGAGGAGGAAGGGGTAGAGGTAGAGGTCGGGGAGCTGGCACAGCACCGATACCTACAACATCAGCCCATGGAAGCTCTAACTCCAACCGCGGTCGTGGTAGAGGTCGGGGGCGAGGTCGTGCAACAAATGTGATAAACAGGGAGGATCAAGCTAATGAGATTGCTCAAGCTATACAAGCTAACTTACCGAACATAATTGCTCAAGCTCGTGATGCAATATTGAATGCGAACAATAATAATAACGAAGGTGATGATGAGTACGAGTATGAGCATGCTACGCCGGTCTCAAACCATGAACCTAGCATTGTACAGCTGTCAAGATCAAATGCTCAGCACGAGCGACGGAGTTGTACTTACAAGACCTTCTTGACCTGCAAACCACCGTCGTTTGAGGGGGAAATTGACCCTATTATAGCATCAAGGTGGATCACGGA
Organism: Cichorium intybus; assembly: GCA_023525715.1. Classification (NCBI taxonomy): domain Eukaryota; kingdom Viridiplantae; phylum Streptophyta; class Magnoliopsida; order Asterales; family Asteraceae; genus Cichorium; species Cichorium intybus. Next base: position 13,811,309 of record CM042010.1, read on the forward strand.
AATCGAAGAAACATTTGATACAAGTAAATGTGTGGATGAAGATCAAGTGATTTATGCTGCAAGGATGTTCAAGGGGGAAGCTCTATACTGGTGGCAAATGGAGAAAGTAACAAGGGGTGCTGATCAAGCAAGGAGAATGACATGGGAAGAGTTCAAGGATATTTTTATGAAGAAGTTCTGCCCTCGTACATCAATCAAGCAACTGGAAGAGGAGTTATTGAGGTTGGAACAAGGGAGTATGACAGTGAGGGAGTACACCACCAAGTTCATCGAGAAAGCTAGATTTGCTTAATTCTATGTAGCTACTGAGGAAAGAAGAGTGGAACGGTACATTTGGGGGCTAAAAACATCCATTCAAGAAATTAAATGGTAAACCTTCATTAATGAACCCCAAAATCTTAAAATAAGCATTTATAAAGGAAAGAGTATTACCTTAGATTGCCTCCTTATTGGGATTGAATAATAATATTACCAAATTTGATCCCAACTGATCCATTCAGGGTCCCATCTCCAAATTTAAAGTTTTTTTCTCCTCCTATCAAAAGCATATAAGAAAATTGGTTAGAAAAAACCCTAGGGGTTTAAGTCAACTTAAGTTTCCATATACTATACCCTTATCCATAAGCATATATTTGACCCAGTTTTACCCAATATTGCTTATTTCTGACATTAGGGGATTCTCATTTACACAATAGACTCTAAAAATCTATAAACATTAAAACTAAGGTCCAATATAAGGAAAATGAGAATGATGAACTATTTACCTTCATTTCATTCATTCATTCATGAGAAAGCCTCCAACACTTTTATTCTTGAAAAACACCTAGATCAATACTTCACAAACTTATTATTAATAAGTGTTGGTTAATTTAATAAGGCTAAACACAGTGCCCTAATTGTCGAGTATTACAGGTTCGTTGTTGATTCGTCGTTAAAGGACCCACGATTGAAATTAAATTTCAAGATACTTCTAAATTTTATATTTTGAAATATGTTTAAGAATCTTTGATCTCTTAACTAATTTTATAAAGAAGAAACGGAAATGAGTTTTTTTAATATTAAATGTTTGTATTATTATTATTATTATTTTGACAAACTTACCCCTCATTATATAGCTTCTCATATTCATAATAATAATAATAATTATTATTATTATTATTATTATCATTATTATTATTATTATTATTATTATTATTATTTAGCTTCTCATAATAATAATAATATTATTATTATTATCATTTCTTCTCTTATTATATATTTTTTATTTATATAATTACTAGTATTATTATTGTTGTTATTATTATTTTTATTTATATTATACATATCATTAATATTATATATATTCTTGCTAATATTATAAAATCACCGATGGGGTATCTGAAATAAAATTGAATACCTTGTTTTGTGGTTAATCAATTGCTTTTTTTTTTTTTTTTAAATTTGATACACAATTGAGTAAATTTTCAACATTTTTGCTTGTTTTAATAGCATGTTCGTGTTGTTTGAGTGCAGTTGTTATACATTAAAAAATTATTTTAGTACATTATATTTTACACAAGGAATCTGTTCGAAGTATTTCATATGTGGTGCATTTTAATCGGATTCTTCAATTTCATGTCTTTTGTTTTGTGTTTTGTAAAGGGAAGCCTAATTAAGCATCAATTTAGCTAACTTAAATACGATGTTAAAGGTTGCACTATAAATTATATCCAACACAGTTATTTTGCCAAGTGTTTCCATATTCACATATACCAATACTAGGTTAAAACCCGTGTATTACACGGGTTGGGATAAAAATTGTAAAATTAAATAATAAAATAAAAATCTATTTTTATAATTATTAAATGGAAAATGGAAAAACAAAAAACATTTATATTGTAATTTTGACATTTTAATGAAAGACCCAAGCATGAAACATAAAAATTATCAACAAATAAAATATATAAAAATAAAAACTTATCAAGATCATATAAAAAATCCAAAAAAGTTATTTTTGTCAAAGTATGATACGATTATTGAGTTTTTTTGCAAAGTTTAATGCTAAAAACAATCTTTTCTTTCCAAAAAAATTGTCATGTTAGTAAGCTTCATTGTATAAAAAATGGAACTTTTCCAAATCATCTAAATATATTTCGAAAAAAAATCATTTTTCAAAGTACGATACTATTGTTCAACTTTTTTGCAAAGTTCAATGAAGAAAACGCTATTTTTTACATAAAAATGTCCCATAAATGAAAATATACCACAAGTATCATAAATAAAAATATAATTTTGAAAGGCCAAATTGCTCTTAATTTCTTCATAGATCAGATTTTCCAAAAGACCAAACTGCCCCTAAATATAAATATAAATTTGGGAATTTTTTAGTCCCTAATTAGGCTTTAAAATTGATAAGTCGAAGCTTATTTTAGGCTAAATTTTACTGTTGTGTTGAACATTTTTTTTCTATATTCCATGATGATAAGACAAACTAAATAAATAAAGACAAAGCTAAAACTATACAAAGAAGTAACCATCAAACATTCAAAGCCTAACTCGAGAGTAAAATCCAGTTAGGAGAATTATGTATTTATCATACAAAGGTTAATTGCAAGTTTTATAAAATCACTAAAAAGTCAAACACTATATATTAGATATTATTTCAATCTAACATGTACAACATCTGTATTATAATATGTTTAGTTAGAGTAACTTGAAATTTTGAATTAGCCACCAACCATAGCATTGCAATGAGAATTATTAGGCTTTTTTAAACCATAGAACATACCAGTTCTATTTTTTTATCAAACATACTCCAAGGCCAAGGTGTTAGCAAAAGTAATTTTGACCTAAAAGGAAACCAAAAACTTTAAATGTTGTTAAAATTTTGATTACCTAGTACAATGCAATTAGGAAAAAACATTAAATGCACAACGGTTAACACACACACATATATGCACAACAACACACAGCTGCCAATCGATCCCATTTTTGTATGAAATCTAACTAAAACTTGCCATGTTTAAGACATTTACAAAAACACCAACAACTTTTGTAAATAAATAGTAAAAAGAACAAAACTGTAAAAAAACACTTGACGGCCTTGTATTATGCTATTTTCTCTTCCTTTTAGTCTTTTAATAAATGGATGATTTTAAAATAATTGTCTGTTAAAAATGTATATGCATTGAGATTCAAATAGTAGTTAACACAAGACATAAAAACACAATATGTGTGTGTGGAGGGGTGGAATCTCGAGGTTTATGCCTTTCTAGAATTACCATTTCTTTCCCGGTATACAACCGAATACAAATCAATAAATGACAGCATACCTTAAATGCCGATTTCAAAAACAAACATACACCTGGTTATACATACAGAATAAAATGCAAAAAAGAAACTTAGAAAAAATAGTTTACATTTAATTCGCAGATAAAATCTTCAAAAGAAAAAAACTTTATTTTAGCTTACATTAAAAACTTAAGAATCAAAATCTGATTAAACAATAACTTTTAGTTCTTTAAACATACGTACGTACGCACATAGTTAAACACAGCTGCATATACATTTGGAGAGGGTTATATAGAGGAAGATGCTGATGACCCTTGAACATCATCGGTGTTGAGTACTGAAGGAAGAGCTTTGCCTTCCTTGCTATAACTTTTCTTCCTCTTTTTCTCAGACCGGGGCTCTTTTGCTTTTAGATTGTATGATTCGGACATCAATAAGTCAGCCAAATGGTTGTTTCTATGTGCTGAGAGTAAAAACTAACAGTGAATGCAGAGTTTTATAGAGATAGAATCATAGAAATTTACCCAAGGCTTTGTGCTTAGCACTTTGTCTCTAAACAATCAACATACTTGCAAAATGTGTTTTTATTGCTATTTTCTATCAGCCATAGTGTATTCTTTTGGCGTTTGGCAACTTCATTGGTTGTTCAAAATGAGATACCAAATACAATGATTTGAATTTTGAAATAAAAGTTAATTTGAATAATTTCTCGTGCTACTCCAAACCAGCATCACGTAAATGCATAATTACTTACCATGATTAAATCGATGGACTAAAATTTGATAGTTGTTAAACATAGATTCATATGTTTGTTACAATCTTAATCCATTTTTCTTTCTATTTGAAGTCCATGTTTAAAAGGTTTTGGGAGAATATCAACTTTTTTTCTCAAAACCACACCATAAAGTTCTCGACAACTATTTAAGTTTGATGCACAAAATCGTATCGGCTTTCTAAAACGCAAAAAGTATAGAAATCAGCATAATTATGCACCAACACCGTCATAACCCCAAATTAGAGCAGTGTCAACTTCCTACGGTTACAGTTAGCTAATATGAACCAGTGTGACCGAATATGTGATAGAGATGCAGAGAGAAAAAGGATCAGAAGCAGCATCGGCATACTTGAACGCTAAATCGGAGATGCAAACGATAACAGGTTCAGAAATCTCCATGTTAATTTGTTTGGCTGTATCGAACGAAAATATAAACTTGTAAATATTTCCTTAGTGTTTAACACGATTAGGTTTTAATTCATACCTTCTGAAGAGGATACACTGTTTTGCGGAAAATCAGAAATCACTAAACAAAATAGATGAAGCCTGACCTAAAAATTTACAATTAGAAATAGAAACAAACCAAGAGAAACTCACAGTACAGTCCATGAAAATAATTCCATACAAATTTACAATTTATCAATCAATATATGTCGTTTATTGACAATTTCACAACACCATTGAAGAAAATAATAAAGGGTTAAATGAACATAAAAACCTAGAATACTTAAATAGACCTTGAAGAGACTGTAATGGTTTTAAAGAAGCTTATTTTGGGTTGTCGGTAAATGGAACGGAAAATAAAAATAATCTTACCACTGTAATCGACATCTGTTTCTTAAACCCTTCTGATCTCCAGACCAGTGATAGCGCCAATAAACACAACTTCAATATCATCAATCTGTTATCAAAAATTCATGTCGGTGTTATAAAGCTTAAAGAAGTTAAGATTGTAGTGTGAAAAGAGAAAATCAAAAAACACATTTAAGAAACAAAACCCAAAAAATAACAGAAAAAGGGGTATGTAGATGTCGTGAACAAATTAGAGATCGATTCCTCCTTGTAAAGCCCTAACGAACCATAAATCTATTCCACCAACAATCGCCAAATGGGCTAATTTTGGGCAGACCACCTGTTGTTTTTTATCACCATAACAAAACGAACCATAAACTTTGAAAGAACTGTGAAACCACAGTTATCTCAGTAGGTTAAAAGTATGATTTGTCGGAGTGGTTGAGACCGTCTGGGTGGAATTGGAAGTGATATGTGTGATGCTGGAATGTTAGAGAGATTGAGGCGCTGTGAAAGGATTTGGATGTTAATAGCCGTCGTTCTTAGGGTTGATGTGGATATTATGCAAAACCCGTATAGTAAGAATGAAATGACGATGTTGGTGTAGATGATTTCCCGGGGGTATTAATGGAGTGGAGGGCGTTTGAACAGGAAGATAATCGACGTGAGGCGGAAGAAGGAAGATAATCGACGTTACATATGAAGCAGTTTAACATAGAAGCGTACATATGAAGCGTTTCCAAAAGCTTGAGGCAAAATTGGGGGCGTGAAATCAGGATGAAATTGAAAAGTCGGGGTGACAGGGGAATGAACTACAAAAATTTAGGCGTAAAATCAGGATGGATATCTAAGGAGATAACTTTGAGCGGGAATATAATAGAATACAGGCTAAAAAAAAGACACGTGGCAGAAAAGGTATCTAAAAAATTGCCATGTGGCACTAATATGGTAGCTTTATTATAATGTATAGATTAAAGAGTTTTGTATCGAGTGGTGGAGTTACAAAAACCATACATGCGTACATATGTATAGAATGTGTATCAGTTGGTAAAACAAAGCAAGACTATAAATGTCTGTGTTATCTGAAAGTTGGAATGAAAAAATGTTTATATGTCCAACAATTAAATTTCATTAAGGTTTGTCGCTCTGTATTTGGTTTTGATGAATTTATCAGTGGATGGTTAGTATCACTCGCTAACCCATTGATAAATTCATCACAATCAGTAATGTATTGGTGACACCTTAATACAATTTAATTTTTGGAGATTTAAATATTGTTGCTTTCGTTCCACCTTTCTCGCGATGTAAATATTTATTCTTTTGTTTTACAAACATATGCGCATTCCACGTATACAGTCGTGGTTCCGTGCAAGTGTACTATCAGACATCCATCGCTCAATATAAAAATCTTGAGTATTTATGCAAACATCTCATGAAACCTCAATGTGTTTTAGAGACATTTATTGCATGTAACATTTTTTATAACTATTAAAGTTAGTTAAATTGATCCTTAAGTTAGCTTCCGTTTACAAATTGAAAACAAAAGACATGAAATAACAAAACCAAATATAGTGCACCGCAAATTAAATACGGGGAATGAATTCCTTTGTGAAATGTATAATGTAAAAAAATACGTATTTTTTGATACATGATTGATGCATTCAAATAAAAATGTGAACTTTCAATTAAAAAAACTATTTAAAATACTTTCAATTCTACTAGTAATTCATCACTACCGCTGGTAAAGCTAGCAGTCTAATAAAATTCCTGCATGTTAAAACAGCACACTAGTGCATTTTCATTGACAACCGAGACCAACCCCAAGCCCCGTCTTTGAACTAATAAAGATGGCATAGTAGAAAACTTCAGACTAACTATCATCGCGCTTGAAGTCCACCCAAGACCCCGGCTTTAGTGATGAGTGCAGCAAACGGTGTTTGCGCTAGAGGAGGGTGGTAAGAACCGTTGAGCCATTGGCTTGCTGAGCTTTTCTGATTTGGGTTTCTCGCCCACATTTCCGAGTGGAGGGCTTTTTTCGTTATAGAAAAGAAAGGTCAATGAAAGGATTCAGTAATGATGCCATGCATCACCATTGAGTGTTGCGTTGAAGAGAAAAAAACCGAAAAAAGTTCTCCACATTGGGAGAGAAAAGAGAAGACTGCGGTCAATGATCAATTGTGCACATCCTTTTTGGATGGCCGGCTTAGAGTGAAAGCATACGAACATATACTTTGTGATTGACTTTTTTTATAAGCATATCTTCACAGAAAGTCATTAGGTTTGCTTTTGCCCATGCCATGAATGAGAGTGAGTCCAGTATATCTTCATTCCCTAGGCTTTTAAAATTAAGGATAGAACAAAGTATCTATATTATTACGATTTGAAATATGTTCACTTTTAAAATACTACTTCATACAATTAAATTTAGCAAACTAATAATGCCAAAACTTTTAATTCCAAAAAAAAATGATATTATACTTTTAGACGTGGATTTAAAGAATGTCGTCGATAAGGTATAATTATGATGGATTAGTGATAGAATTATATATATCACTATTGGGTCACTAGTTGGTCATATGTTCTTAAATATTTGTTATTAGTCTTAGTTTGATATCCGTTGTCGTTACGGTATCTAAAGATTTCTTTTGTGATGGTGGTACTTCAATGAATCAACGTGTTATATTCTATTATTATAAAGTGTGTTTTAGTGAGTCCATCTAGCAATTTTAATGAAGTAAGGATATAACCTTGTTTTAATGAAACTCGTTGATTTCGGTGCTTGGTTTGTTATATCTCTTCCCTCAACAACTTTATATTTTTCATCCCTTTGTAGTAATTGTGGTGGATATTGAAGTGAAAACTTGATTCAAAATAACTTTCCTAAAACTTTTTGGAAATGGATTCCATTCTTTCACAAAGAAGTGACGGTTTGGTTTCTTGGTTGCCTCTTCTCAACTACATCCACTCTGAAACATATGATGTGATAGTTAACATTTTAAGCATATATATGGACTAAAATCTAATTATAAAATGTTCACAATTAAAAAGCAAAACTTATAATTTATATTAATGATACAATATTTAATTTAAATTTGATGGGAGCAAATCCACAATTAAAAAACAAAAAGACCAAATTTGTAATTTAAAAAGTTACATGCATACCCGAAAAATCAACAAAACATAGGATATTTTGCAATTTTCTCTCAAAATAAACTAGATTTTGTTTGATAAGGTGTAATGAAATCACAAAAGAATGAAATGAACAATATAATTGAATAAACCATGATATTTCAGTGTCATATTTGGTTGACTTGAAAGAATGAAATTAATCATTAAAACATATTATTTGTTATTAGTATATAGATTACTAAATAAAATTTTCTCTCAAAATAAACTAGATTTTGTTTGGTACAATGTAATTTGGCCCATTAGGGAATAAAAAAAAACTACTCCCCATTAAATGAAATTTGGCCCAGAAAAAGTAATCACATTCTATGAAGATTTTTTATTTCATTCCTTCGAACAATCAAACGTAACTTTTTCCCATTTAATCATAATCCTCAATTTTATTTCATCTTTAATTAATGTATAAGAAACGCTACCTAAAAAAATATAGAAAGAAGCATGATTGCTTTGGGTTTGGTTGACCACTAACATTTTTATGGCAGACGCTACCTACAAATTTAGTTTTTAAACAAAAAGGATTTTAGAAGTTGTATATTCGTTTATAACAAGTCTAATAAAGGACAATTTATCTTTATCTCATGTGACATGTTTTCTTTAGAACCAATCTTTTTTTTATGTTTCTATTAACCCTTTAGAAAACATATCAATTACAATGTTTATTTATAAGTTGGTAGAAATCCACACGAAATAATTGTGGTGTTTGTGGAGGAAAGGAACTCACTCGACCCATTTTTTTGTCATTATTCATCATCCCTAGCGAAAATAACCACATCCTCCATGGACGTACACACCACCACAAGCTCATAAAAATGGACATCTCAATCATTCACAAACACACACAATTAAATTACTAGTTCCATCACACCACCCAACGCAAACCTTCCTTCTTCTCTGATGGCTTCGGTCTCTTTCTTTCTTCCAAGCATGAAGAATTTGTTAGTATTCATCTTCTTCTGCGTTTATGTTGAATCATCTGATCACAAAAAGACCAACGATGGAGTCGTTATTAATGTCACAAAGCACTTCTTTTTCCCTGATTTCAATACCCCAAGAACTGTTCATGATCTCATGCTGCTGGGGAGCTCCGTCGTTGACAAAACCGGTCGAATTCAGATCCCCGACACCACCCAGAATGACGTCGATCTAAAGCACTTAGTTGGCCGTGCTGTTTATGCTTATCCGGTTCGTGTTTTCGACCCCATAACGCGGACCCCAGCTTCCTTCCAAACGACTTTTTCGTTTCAGATTGAAACTACACGAACAAACTTATCTTTTGCCGACAGAAATGTCAGTGGCGACGGCAATGACGGTGGTGACGGTGGAAGTGGTTTTACATTCATAATAGCACCTGATGAGTTCACTGTCGGACGGCCAGGGCCATGGCTAGGCATGCTAAATGATGCCTGTGATGAACAATATAAAACTGTGGGGATAGAATTCGACACCATAGAAAACGCTAAATTCGGTGACCCCAACGACAACCATTTGGGAATCAATTTGGGTTCCATTGTTTCAACGATCACCATTAATGTCTCGGAGTTTGGAATTAACTTGAAAGACGGCGAAATACACAGAGCTTGGATTGATTACCATGGCCAAAACCACTTCTTGGAAATCCGGTTAGGTTCCGACCGCCTTGATTATCCTTCTAAAGCTGTGTTTTCCGGCCGACTTGATATATCAGATTTCTTGAAAGAGTATATGTTCGTTGGATTCTCGGCTTCTACGGGAAACTTTACCCAAATTCATAACGTCTTGTCATGGAATTTTACGTCAAGTAGTCAAGCTTCTCTTCGCGTACCCTCACCGGAAACTTGTGAAAGCAAAATCATAATCGACGATGGCAACGGCGGTGGCGGCAGGGGGGGAAACAATCTGAACAGTTTCTTTATTTTCATGACGGTGGTTTTCCTTGTAGTTGTTGCTTTGGTGAGTTTATACTACAACCGGAAGCGGATTACCGGAGAAAAAGCACGGGAGTTGGCCATGTTGTCGGCAGTGAAAGAACGGCCTCGGCCACCGAACAAGCCGCGGCGGTTTACAATCTCGGAGGTTTCTGCGGCGACTCGGTGTTTCGACGAGTTACACAAGGTGACGTGTGATGAAAGAAGCGATACATATAGGGGTACTTTATTGAACGGGTGCCACGTGGCAGTGAAGCGGTTTTCAGTGGAGTATTTTAAGTCTCATGGGATTAACCGGCGGCGGGTTGGTAAAGAGATCAAGGCAATGAGCAAATTACGTCACCCTAATCTAGTGGCGATTAGAGGGTGGTGCTTTGACCACCAAGAGACCATGGTGGTTTACGACTATGTGCAAAACGGGACCTTCCATGATTGGCTTTATGGAATTGGTGTCTTGCCATGGAGCCGGCGGCTCAAGGTGGTGCGAGACGTGGCGCAAGCATTGAGCTACCTCCATTCTCAAAAACTCGCTCACAAGAACGTGAACACAAGTAGTGTGTTTATCGATGTAAGTTTTCGAGCCTTGCTCGGTGATTTTGGGTTCGTAATGTCAGGTACAGAATCAAGTCGGTTCGAGGCGACAGTTAGTCAACCGACTGATGTTTTTGCATTTGGGGTGCTTGTGTTGGAGGTTGTTGCTGGCAGGAAAAGGTACAGGTCCGAGTCTGACCCTGAAAGTAATAGGTCAGACTTGGATCTGTTGGAGTGGGCTTGGTCAATGCATGAGATGAATGAGAAGGAGAAAGTGGTGGATGTGAAGATCGGTTCGGTGTTGAACATGGACCAGGCGGTTCGGGTTATGGATATTGGACTATTGTGCACGTTGAAAGAGAACCAGGGGCGGCCAAGCATGGCGGAGGTGGTGGAGTATGTTTGTTTTGAGACGGAGGTGCCTGAGTTGCCACTTAGACGACCGATGGCTTTGTTTCCTTACACAAGCACGACGGCGCTTTGTACTAATTCTTACATGTGTGCTTCTTTCAAGTAGTGCATGTTTACGTCTTTCTTATACAAGGCTTGGCCCACGCGAATTTAGAGCTGAACTAAAAGACTGATCTGTCGGACTTTTGGGCCTGGTTGATATATGCATATAACTACCAATCTTAAACAACATATAACTTGTTAGACCGGTACTTTTGTTTGTTGACTTGACTTGGCTACCAGTCTACCACATTGCATTTTAATTTCTAATTCTAAAATTTTGGTTAAATTGGTTATTTTTATTTGCATAAGCAATCATCTACTAAGAACACCACTTTTTTACGGCCAAAAATCAGAACTAAACCGGATGTAATTTTCTTATTCAGCTAGCTTAGGTTAATTTTAGTTTTCACTATTAATTGGTTGGCAGTTAAAAAATATCGACACAAAATCCCATTTATCACACTAGCTACTCATCAAAATAATCGAAAGAATCATCTCATAAATTACCAGCTACGATGACTTTTGTGGAGATATATGAACCCAATTCCACTCATCGATGTTTGAACCTAAATTCCGTGAAATTTGTTTTTGGAATATATGGATTGGAAATTTTGTTTCATTCAAAGAGTTTATTCAGGAAAAGAAACAAGTGTGAAAGTGCACAAGGGGATCTCACAAAATAGCATAATCAACCATTGAAGAAAACAAAAGCAGGAGAGAATAAGATATAAGCTCTTAATTCTTAAAAGAACAAAATACTAGTAAACATAACACAAAAAAACATGCCTTAATATAATCTGACAAAACATCAATAGCCTGCAAATACTCAAGTATTGGTTGCCCTGGTATAGATTTGCTGGCTAGCATGAGCAGATACCATCCTAATAGCACCTCTTGCCATCAAATCCTTGATCGCCTTTCTTGCCAATGACCCATTAATCTGAAACAAATCAAAGTATAACCACAATGAAGCCATAAATGAATGATTAGAGAAGATTTTTTAAGTAATTTAACAGTACCCTTAATCTGTCTGACAAGATCGAAGGAGTGATGAGCTTGAACTTGGGAGCTTCAGAGAGAAGCTTGTCATATGTCGCCTTATCAAATAGAACCATGTTGTTCACCTTCTCCTTTTGCTTTCCCTTGCTCCATTTCTGTAAAACCAATTTATAAACAGTCTTACGCTTCGTTCATAAAAAAGAGCACAGATCAAAACAGATAACAAACCTATACCTATACAGGCTATATACTAAACAATGTGAAAATCATATCTTCGATTTGTATATAAGAACCGTAAATGAAGATGAATGCCCAAACATAGCAGAAACAAAAAAGGATTAAAACACGAAAATTAACTAAGCAAATGCGCAATCAGGCTAACCAATCGTGTGCAACAAAATCGTAAGACATCAAAATGGGGAGAATCAGATAATGACCTTCTTTTTCTGCTTTCCACCACCGGACTTGGCCGGCTTAGATGACGGTGGGGGGGCTTTCTCCTTCTTAGGTGCCTAAACAAACAAGGAGATATAAACCTTTTTTAAATGAAAAAAGTTACAGATTGGAATAAGTTTAAAACGAGAATCGTTAATGAAGTTGTGGATTTGATGAATGTATTATCTTACCATGACGCTTCAAGTCGACCTCTCACTCGGCTAGGGTTTTGAAGTGCAGAAGAATGTTGTGAGGTTGCGGCCTTTGTTTTTATATTTGACCAAGGGTTTTGGAAGTATTGGTCCGGTCTTGTGGTGTGGTTACTTAAACCGGGTCGGGTTTAAGGAAGAATGTATAACTAGATTATAGATCTATGCTTTCTAATAAAACAAAACTAAATTGCCACTTGGCACATTTTTAGATTGCCACTTTGCCACATGGCAGCTTCTGAGAATGGCTCTGCTTTTTTTCCCGCCCATCTTTTAGCTAGGAAACATCGAAATTTAAGGCTAATATTTAGCCGAAAAATCAGTGAATTTTTAATTTGAAAAAGCCGATTGATCGCAATAAACACTTGAAAACCTACGAAATCAGTTGGATGATTGCTGATTTCTTGCTTTGCATTCATGGATGATTGCTGATTTCTTGCTTTTCAAATCAATTCCATTATAGCTGTCCCAAGAAATCAGCAATAACAATTTTGAATTTCTTCGTAAATCACGGATGAAATTGTTTTGAATCTCCGTGCCTATGAAAATCTCTATATAAATAACCTTAAAGAGTGGTCCTTCTTTGTCGTTGTTATCATCCCCTTCTGATGGAATTCTTTTTGCTCAAATACCGACTTCAAAGAGAGAGCCAAGGACCAGCGATCTAATGCTAAATACAGGTACGATGTATCCATACCGCTTATTATGTGACGCCTCATGCCCTAATCCGCCTCCTCTTCACTGTGTTCCTGTCAAACGCTCCACCCACAAATCTCCAGATTTCTTCCTCTCCAGCAACTCCCCTGCTCTAATCAACCATCGCATTTATTCCAACAACAACCCTGATGAAATTATCTACAAGAACATGTTGTCGGCAGAAAATTGAGCTCAAGAGGTTGAAAGATATGATTTTTAGTTTGTTTAATGGTTTTGAATGCTTCGGAATCACTTCATTGATATCTGTACACCGGTGGGGTTCTTCCATTTCCTTCAACAATCATTTCTGTTTGGCTTGGAATGCAAGAGTAAGTATAAAGATATCTACTTTATTTTCTTTCATCCATGCTTCTTTTTATTTTTGCTATTATCATTATTATGTCTACCACCTATTTGATAATTTGTCTCAAAGAGAGTTCTTAATTTGGTTTTTGCATTTGATAATTTGAGTTGGTACCTTTGTTTGTGACTTTTTGGGCATCTTAATTCTGTGAATTGTGTTCTCATCATTTATTTGTTATAAAATTACTTGAATGTACTTTTTACCAACAAGTCCTCCATACTAATCAACTTTTTACATTACCTGAATTTGGGCAATAGTTTGTTTGAGTTTTTTACTTTATTATGACAATCTTAACAATCTTGGGCACTTGACTTGATTTCAAAAAATAATATATGTTGTTCTGAATAACTCATTTTAAAAAGGGTCCTTGGGTTGATTGTTATAAATAACCCATTTTAAAAAATGATATTGATTGTTCTTAATAACTTATTTTAAAAATCTGACTTGATTGGTATAAGTAACCCCCTTGCGGAAGAAACATTGCTTTGTATGTACATAAATAAGTTGATTTGATGATCTTGAGCTCTGAAAGTCGTTTATTTTGCTAAGGATTATCACCTGTTTCAGTTTTCTTATTCTCTTCTACATAGACAAATCTATCAGTTGATTTTTATGAAATTAAGTCATATATCAATATTTATTTTGGTATTTTTTACATAGACAAACATACAGATGCCTACCAATTGTATGCTATTAGAGGAATAATTGATGAATATTCTGAATCAGGTAATTAAATAGGACTGGATGTGATTGTACGTATCTGTTTATTCCTATTTATAGCATTCATCTTCTATTTTTTCTTATTATGGTAAATACTTTGAAAAATCTATTTTATGATAGCAATGCCATAAAAAATAATCAATTTCCACTTATAATACCCTATTAAGAAAAAAAATGGAAATGGAATGCTATAGTTGGCAGATTTTTCAAAAAACAATGTCACAATAGGAAAAAGATAATGTATAGTGTTGTAATACAAATAAGCTGGAAGTAGGTTGTTATAATACACCAAGAAGATAAAACTATAATGATATTTAGTACAATGAGAAGAAATAAAAGTACACGGAAGGTACGTATTTGTTTCATTTCCATGCTTCTTTGAAATTTAATACTTTTGGTGAAAAGAATAGGTCATATGACCTCCTTCGGTTAATGGAAAGATCTCACCACATCAAATAAATGGACATATATTGTTATAAAAAGGAAAACATAAGTACATTGCTATTTGTAACATTTAACTATCTTTTAATTAATAGGTGGTTATTTTGTCATGTAACTACTTTTTAGCCCAAAAGGCACATTTTTAAATTAATGGTTAAATGCAAGAAATAGAAATGTACTTCCATTTAGTTGTTTATTATAGCATCCTACTCTCATTCCTTTCTACAATTAAAGTACAAAGTTATAATCTTTTGTGTTCAATATAAAGATGTAAGAATGAAGATTACAAGTGATTAATAAAGAGATAGTTGGGTTGTGTTATTGGTTTGCATTTGACAGTGAAAAAGGTCGAGCAACACGATAAAGATGTAGGTTATGTGATCATGACAGTACCGGTGGCAATCACCTTTTTTATTTATCCCATCCAAACGTAAATTTCTAGCATTGTTATAAACATATTGAAAAATTATTGTTTTGGTTTTTTGATCGTTTTAATCAAAAACTTTGATTTACATGCTGTTTTGGTTGGTACATACCCTTCAATTAGACTATAGTTTGTTTCTTTTAATATCAATACTCATTAGTTCCTATCCATAAATTCTCTTAAAAAATATGTTCGAACTGGCGAAAACATAATTTGATGTATGTATGGTTGTCACTAAAACAAAGTTGGAATTGATATGCATTTACGCCCATTGCACCCTTCGATAAGAAGCACGATACATTCTTTATTTGTAACTAGGAATATACAATACAAATAATTAAGATTATCATAACATTGTAACTACGATTTGAAAATTTCACCTTTGTAAATAATATAATATGTTGCCTTTTTTTAAATATGTATTAGCAACACAAAATTCCAGTTTACATCAAATTATAATTTAAAAGTTAAAATAGTCACAGGGTTATTGCTACACATAACCCATTACGACTATGTTCCTACACTTGACAAACATGGCTTCGTGGTTTCGTAAAAATAAAGTAACGTTAAAAGGACAACACATAAAAGAAAATCAGTACGACTATCACAAATCGAATTTAACGTGGGAAACAAAAATTGCAATCAAGAAGAAAAAATATTCTCAAAAATACTTAATATGAAAGAAAAAACAGTTTCTCATAAAGAATTAATAGAACAAAAAATACATTAAGCAAACGTAAAATCGACAGATATCAATATGCACCCGTCGCATGATTTATGAAATATGATACATTCAGAGAGGACACAATTTCAAAAGGAAACTATTTTTTAAAATAAAATTATTCGCAGTCCGTCACATTGCATGGGTACTAGACTAGACAAACTTTTTCTTACTACGACTGATGTCAATGAGTTAGCCAAATTATGCCAACTAACTAGAAAACCTAAATAAAATCTCAGGAAGTATAATGTTATTTCAACGTGAACAAAAGCAAAGTGCATTGCTATTTTGACACTCAAAATAAAAAGATGTTACTATTAACCGAAGTAAATCAAAGTACATTGTCATAATATATAAAAATAGATACTAGGTGATGTAAAAACCAAAAAAAAAAAAAACAATTCAAAGTAAATTTCACTTTTACGCAAAAACTTTAAATAAACAATTTTCGTGTCTTTGAATTTATAACTATCAATTTTTTTTTGTTACCTTGATATCTCAACCCGTGTTGAACACAGGTTGGGATATCAAGATATATAAAAATAGATAATTGTCATAATAACAATCAAAGTACATTGTCATAATATATAAAAATAGATACTAGGTGATGTAAAAACCAAAAAAAAAAACAATTCAAAGTAAATTTCACTTTTACGCAAAAATTTTAAATTAACAATTTTCGTGTCTTTGAATTTATAATTATAATTTTTTTTTGTTATCTTGATATCCCAACCCGTGTTGAACACGGGTTATTAACCTAGTATTAATATATTATAATGGCATCCACGCGCTCTGTATTCGTTATTAGGGGTGTTCGTTTGGATGGATCGGTTCAATCCGATCCAATCTACTGAATCCAAATAGATTTCGGTTCTCAAAACATAGATCCAAATAGTGCAAACTAAAAATCAAATCTGATCCGAACCAACCAAATTATAATTCGGTTGGATCGGTTTTTTTAATTCGGTTTTTATGCGTCGAATTATTTTAAACATATGCATATAACTTGAATATTAGTCGAATGTAGTAAAGAAACAAAAACAAAATACATAGTTGTGACATAAAATTTATAAACAATTACTAATAAAAATAAATTATAATTTATATTTTACAGACAAAAAACCATTAATAATATATATATATATATATATATATATATATATATATATATATATATATATATATATATATATATATATATATATATATATATATATATATTAAGGTTTTTCATTCAACGGTAATTTTTAATCTACTAAAAACAATTTATTAGAATTCAATAAACAATTAAAGAATAAAAGTATAATAAAATAATTGTCTATTCAGTTTTTTTGGACTATTCGGTTCTTGTTTTATAAACCAAAGCCAATCCAAAATAATAATTCGGTTTTGCTTAAAAATCAATCTAAAAATCCGAATATCCGAACCAAATAGTCCAATCCAAATTGTTCAATTGGACAATTCGGTTTTATCCAAATAGCCATATTGGTTATAGTACAAGTTTCTCACCTTTAAGCATCAATTTTGTTTTACCCCAGCGGTAGTGGTGCGCCGAGACGTTCGAATCTTGCTCATCTCAATTAGTTATTTTTGTTTCCTTTTTCTTTTTCTTTTTTTTTTCTTCCTTGGCTATTATCATGCTTTATACTCAAATAAAAGTAATTTTTTATTAGTAAAATCAGAAAAGAATTTTAACAATTCTAAATTAAAATCTATGTAATAAAATTATCTAACGTTTTATACAATTTTGATATTTAACATGTAAGTTTTAACAATATTTAGACTTTAAATTTGTATATCAATAATTTATCTATTATTTTTAAATGTTATTTTACTTTTGAGGGTTTGTTTCTGAAAACATTTATTTATACGAACATTTTGTATTACTTTATTCGGTTTAAAACATAAGATTTATATACCTGCCGCAACGTGCGGGAGAAACCTACTAGTTAGACACAAAGATGTGAAATTGGTGCTTGTAATTTGTCAAAAATTGCGGATAGAGTCTAATTTTTTTAACTTGCATGGAAGGTTCAAAATCAGTGGTTTTACTGTAATTTTAGTCCTTGATATATTTGAAAATACTAAAATATCATTTTAATTGCTTTTTTCATTTTTTAATAATATAACAATTTTTTATTAAAATTAAAAAAAAAAATCATCACCGTTCTCTCTCTCTCTCTCTCCCCATTAGGTATCACGGGAACCTTACACAAGTCCAAATGAATCAATCTCTCTTTTGCGATTCATAGGGTGAGGTCCTTACCCCGGGTTTGGTCCTCTTACAAAATCAATCAAAATCTCTAAATTGATGCGGAAATGAAAATCACCCAACGTTTGATTGAGTTGTTAAACATAATTTCCTTGAATTAGCTATTTGTTCATAACAAAATCATATAAGGAAATACTAATATATCAGTACAACCTCTTAAAATATGTAAGCAATTAAATCTATTAATTTTTGAGTTTGTTAATTATTTTTAATTTCCAATTTATATGTGGTGAACTATATGTTTGTTGTTAAAGCATCTTCAATAGTAAGTATATACTATGACCGAAAAATGTTGTTATCTTATCATTCCATTTACTTTGACATCTCCAATGATTAACTTTTTCTATGGTTTTTTTTACGAATGTTTAATTAATTTATTCTCATCTATCTTGATTTAAAACCACTCTCTTTAATTGATCTTTATTTAAACACATCATATTTTAATAGATATTATTACTAGAGAAAGGTGTTTGGTGTATAATTTTGTGTTTGTAAATACAACATCTTGGATCGACTCCTTTAAAACCAAGTAATTATATTATACTATATTATTAATTTCCGTTTTTTTGGGGTTTTTTGTGTACGATTTTTTTGTGTTACGCTTTTTTGTGTAACGCGGGTTGTTTTTGGATCCGTTTTCTCTTTGTTCGGGTTAGGGGTTTTTTATTTTGCTCTTTAGCTTTCTTCGTTTCCAGACTTCTCCCACCGCTTCATTTTATCGTCTCTTACTCCCACCGCTTCCTCCTCCGCTCCTCCCCTGCAACTCTGTTGGAAGACAAACATCTCCAGCCACGAGGTACAGATCCGGTAACTACTTACCTCCAACTGGCACATCATCAATCCAGTGCTACCGTCTCTGGGTCGTATTCCTTTTCACCGTCTCCACTCTTCTCTTCCAACTGAATTTTTTTTCTTTGTTTTCCAATCTGAATTCGTTGAATTATTTTTATGGCGTCGTCGAAGGTGATGGCATCATCATCGCTGGCGAATCAGGGAACGGTACAATAAACGAGAGTGGTTTTGAAATAAAGAAATGTTCAAGAAATCGGTCGAAGCAAAATTGCAGCAGCAATTATCGGGTGCAGACCGTAAGAAGTTGAAGCGAACCATCAAAGAACGCTTCCCAAATGCCTCCGAAGCCGACCTCGACATTTTAATCCCCCCTAAGGTTTGTTTCGTTTCATTTATCATGGAGTCGATTCGTATGGTACAGTAACCTACGGGCTTTTCGTTTTTGTTTATTGTTTTGGTCGATTACAAATTCGTGTTTCTAACATGACATCATCGTGAAATGTGACGGTGAAGGCTCGATTCCTCTTATAATTGAATGAAATACTGTGTGATTATATTCCTTTTATAATTGAATGAAATATTGTGTGATTATATTCCTTTTATAATCACACAGTATTTCACATAACCATATTTCCAACAGGTATTCAACTACAACAAAATATTGCAAAAAGAATTATATATACCATTAGAAATAGCAATGCACTTCCATTGATTTGTTATTGATTTGGATTCTGAAATGCAGTGTATGCACTATGGAAAGTTCCTCATCTTCTACCAGCTTTCATTTTGAAAGGGGGTGAAGTTTCACGTTATGTAATTGGAGGGGCAGATTTGATGTTTTCGGGCATCAATATGGATTCAGAGGGTCTGCCCGAGTTTTTAGCCGGGCAGCCATGGGCTGTTAAAATTCCCAGGAATCTGGCTCCAATTGCAGTCAGCTTTTCTACCTGATTTC
Organism: Cichorium intybus; assembly: GCA_023525715.1. Lineage (NCBI taxonomy): Eukaryota > Viridiplantae > Streptophyta > Magnoliopsida > Asterales > Asteraceae > Cichorium > Cichorium intybus. The sequence goes on from CM042010.1 coordinate 13,831,248, forward strand.
CTTTTGGAACTTTCTAGAAGTAATTGTTCACATACGTTAAAATTATTATTATTATTATTATTATTATTATTATTATTATTATTATTATTTTTTTTTTTTTTGTTTTTGATAGGTTGGGTCTACCTGCATGAGCAGCTCTGAGGCTCTAAAAGCTGATCTATGTGGAAAGGCTTTAAAGATTAGTCATCACTACCATGATGCACTTTGGTAAATATAGCATATAAGTAGGCTTTATTGGATCTTATGAATAATCAAGGGTTAAATGCAAGAAATAACAATGAGCTTTTGTTTATTTGGTTATTAACTTATTATAGTATCTTACTTTCGGTTTTTCCTACTATAATAGTGTCATAAAATACAAACCAATTATCAGTGCTATAATTGGCTAGATTTTTTAAACTATGATGTTCTCATAAGAAATAATTAAAATTACATTCTCATAATTGGGCAGACTTGTTACACCCCATTTTCACTGTTTGCAAATACTATGGTTTTTCATAAAATTTCATGAATACAAAAATACGGTTTATCAAAAACCGATGGTTTAAATGATTAAAACAGTGGGTGTACAAATCCATATCAAAACTAACCATAGTAAGCAATAAAGGATTAAACCTTGAGTCCAAGATAGGAGCTAACTCGAGCTCCACTCCAGCCAAACTTCATCCAAATATACCTTAACTTTTAACCTAGAATACATGGCAAAACATAAAATACGTAAGACAATAATGTCTCGTGAGTTACATGAGTTTTAGACTCAAACCTTTAACTTCTTTTCCAACTATTATAAAACTTATAACATAAAACATCTTTCAAAGTTTTATAATAATATCATACCATAGCTCATTACTTTTCAAAATCATTACATATCAAGCTTTGCAAAAATATCTTCTTTCAAAACTTTATAATAGCAACATACTATAATTCTTTACTTCTCAAAAATCATTTTATGACATACTTTACAAAAATTACATCTTTCTTACTTTCTTTGACTGGTTTTATAAGCTTGCTGGATTTTTATACTTAGGGCTTTGTAACACCCCAGTTTTTAAAAGAATACAACTTATTTAAAATGAATATTTTACAAACATTTAAAAACATTTTAACATCAATTTACCGTATAAATTCCCAATAAGCAGCATCAGTGTGTACCTGTCATGCCAAGCCGTCAATTTCACCTGTATAACCTGAAATGGTAATTTAATAGGAAAAGGATAAGCACACGGCTTAGTGAGTTCCAACATCTACATAGTATATCAATCATACATACTTAACCCCTACAGGAAAAATACTACCATTTATCACGCATAACCTGCTATACTCAGTACACCGAACTATAGTCTTCTACTCAGCATTTTGAGCCGCGCATGCTCTGTACGTCGAGTCATGCGTATCTGCTCAGTCGGAGCCGCGTATACCCTGTACGTTGGGTCATACGTATCTGCTCAGTAAGTCTAACACCTCTGCTCAGCACTTAGAGCCGCGCATACTCTGTACGTCGAGCCATGCGTATCTGCTCAGTGCATCTTGCGGACATCTCTATGTTGCTCAGTACGTCGAGCCCGTATTCTCTACACACTAGACCTAGACACGTCTAGTACTAACCACACACATCATACACCAACCCATACCACTAACACAGAAAAGTGTATTAAATACACACAACTTGGTATTATACATAAACATCTTATAAACACACAGAGATATGATAAAGTACATATAACGTCTATACAATGTAGTGAGAAACTCACCTGATGTGTAGAAATAGGTTGCACACACAAACACGTGATAGTCAAGAATTCCCCTTCTTCCCTGAACCTACATTCCACGTGGTACTGCTTAGAACGAATTAACGGTACCATTTATTGCTTATAATTATATAAGTATACATGCATTTCCCCGATACCCGCCACGTACCGTGTCCATACCCTCCCTTTACCTTATAAATACATCATTGATGTTATTAACTATCTTTAATAAGCATATATAAAACCAAACACCCGCTACGAACCCTTTGCCGCAACCAAGACCAAAAACCATGAAAGAAGACTTGACAGCAAGGCTGAATTTTGGACCCACGACAGGATTTGTAATCTTAAACCAAGGAGGGATTGAAAATAAAATCCAATAAAAATCATGGGTAAACTAGACCCAAGAACAAGGTAACAGGGCCTGACCTCAGGTCATCTGCATTTTCCATTTGCAAATAACAAATCCACCAAATCACCATAAATTACAAAAACAGTCACAGGACCTACCCTCAAAGATATTAACCAATAATGATAATCTGAGGGACTTAGGTTCTGAATTTTGGTGTGAACAAACTAGACACATGTACTGACATTTTCCCACTTGGCCATGCCCTGAAATGATTCTCCTACTATCACTTATGAATTTTACAAGTCAGAATTCACTGTTCGTCACAGCCCTGTACCAGTCAGTGAAGATTGGAAGTTTCACCTAAGCTAGCACACGAATCAGACCATGGCCTTCTGAATGTTGAAACTAGACACTTAGACCTTTCCAGAAAGGGATGATTCACCCCAATTGGCCAAATACAAGAGTTTATATGAATTTTCTAATGACAGACCAAAACAGTGAAAAATACGAAAATCCCAAAATGACATTAAGATTTTTGGTTTCTACCTTAACCCATTAAGACCATTCATCCTCAAATGCTTATTAGCTTCATAATACATGTTATTTTATGTGTTAATTCCAGTTTTGATTAATTTGGAGTATTAAGTGCTTAATGAAACACTTTTATAAATTTTCACAATTTTGCCGTTTTAGACCCATTCTCAGTATTTTGATCATAATTCACAAACTGTAACTCCAAATACAATATGAGATACCTTTTTGGAAACTAGACTCGATTTCGAACGATTTCATATCTGTGTAAATTTTTGCAATTCAGCTTCAATTGTTCACAAAACAGTCTGCAAGTTCGGGACAGAAAGCTGTTACAAATTTTTGCATATTTTAATAAACTTTTAGCATTTTTACCTTTCACTCTTTAGCCAAAAGCAGAAATCAGGAGGTGATGATAAACTTTCTGCACCAAATCAGACAACCCGAGGACCATCCGGCCACCACCGATCGACCTCCGCTGCACCACGCTATCTCCACCGCCACTCTCTTCCTCTAGATCGATCACACACACAAGTGTGTTGTCTTCCCCTTTCACGATTCCCCTTTTCCTTTTCTTTCTAATTTCCCTGCTCTCATTCACTGAATACGCACCAGGTTTTAAAGAGATCAATTTTGACCGGTCAATGGATAAATTACAAAAATGCCCTTTAGTCTTGTGCCTTAGAAAAATTCAGCAACACTCAAGAATTGTTTTCCTGATTTTTCCAAGGTCTTAACGTCTACCTGTGACATCCGAATTTTACAACCCTTATACCTTTAAAAAGGTAAGAATACTAGTTACAACTTTCTCCTACTGACTTAAGTCTGAATCTAACTAGATTGTACGTTACAGACCCTCAAACATGGGCTATCAACCATTTTTGGCCACTTTTAGTCAACGTTGACCTGTCATAACTTCTTCGTTACAAATCCAAATGATACGAATCTTTTTCCTATAATCTCATTTCATCAAGGTCTACAAAAGTCTCTTTGATGACTTTTTCCCAAATCCTTACAGATATTTATATATTAATTTTTAAAGATTACAATTAATCCTTTTTATTTTCGTTAAAATAAATACTCTATTTGGTGAAAATAAAGAATTAGAAAACGGGTGTTACAGGCTTTAATCACTATAAGTGATACCCCAAGTCTCTATGGCTAGAAAGAACGGATCAATCCTCACCATAGAAGTGCTGAGGCAATCTACTTCGCGATGGAGATTTTTCCCCAGTAGACCCCTTACCTAACCCGGGTAGGTTGGAACATAGTTCTCTTACTAACGCTGCTTGCTACAATTACCAGTCATACAAAATACTTGCTGCTTGCTTGAACATTTCTCATATACATAAAACTTGTGGCTAGGTGCCAAACTACATCACTTTATGTCTTTATGGCTAGATGCCAAATACATAACTTTCGCTTCACATAAACCATATGTTTAATACATATATTTATAACATTTTAGGCTTAACGCTAAAACATACTTTCCAAACATCTTGTGGATATACGCCCTTTCATACTTGAAAATATATACAATTTGTAACCAAAACATACTTCTTGAACATTTTATGGCTATACGCCTATCCAAAATATACTTTCACATAATTGGTTCATAGACCAAAACACACTTCAAATATAACATTATACTTTCACAAACAAGTTAGAACTAATACTCTTGCATATAATTTCACATATAGAAATTTTATAAGAAATCTTGAAAACACTTACTTGCCATGTACCCCAGAATGGGTAAAAATACTGCATGTACTCACCTCGTGTATTGTTAGGAGACTGACTACACGTTCCTTATATTTATACTCTTTTGATCCAATGATCACTTGACATGGACCTATATTTAACATGTTATACATTAACATTCATGCTGACTGATTCTATAACTCATTAGAGTCCTTATAATACTATGTTGGGTCATAACAAGTCTATAACTTTTAAATGATCAACTTTAGTTAAATCGTATTTTATACGTATTTTGCTACAGTGCCCTCGAGGGATCGTATTTCGGTTCCGACAATTTTCCATGAAGTTTTAGGCCATAATAGACCTATGTTTAAAATTTGAGGTCAAACGGACAAGTATAAGACCAAAACTCAAAATCTATTTGGACTTGGCAGGAGACTAATTGAAAAACTGCATTTTCACTCTGCCGCGATGGCGCATCGCGCCCAGGTGAGGGGCGCGTCGCGCCTGCTGAACAGCAGCCCAGAATTTCCGATTTTTATGCTACAAATTTCCATTTTCTCATATTAAGTCCTTAATGCATGACTTAATCACTAGGGATTGATCCAAAAGCAAAACCATTCATTTTTTTCAGTTTCTAACCATTGAAATCATAGATTTCAATTATTTTTCAAACATTCCCGTTTTTGCATTTTTTGACTCAAAAACCGAAATCGTCCAATATTAATCACTTCTACTGACTTATTTCAACAATTTCCACATATGGAACTCATTAAAACCCCTTAGAATTAATTTGATCATGTGAAATTGATTTCTAAGGCTTTTGAACAAAATTCCAATTTTTCAACAATAGCAACATACTTTGATGATTTTAAGATATGTTCTTAATACTTGACTTAATTGATTTAGGGTCATATCTAGGCCCTAAATACCAACTTATACTTAGTTTTAAACTTCAAAATCATTAAACCTTCTTTAAAATCTTGAATATTCTTCCAAAAACACCATTTTTCACCAAAAACCCATTTATTGAATTTTCAAGCTTATGAATTGATTTCTTGTTTCTTTTATAACATTTTTAACTTAACTAAACCATTAGAGCCATTTGAAATCAGTTTCAACTCATTAACCCATTTCTAGAGTTCTTGAGCTAAAAACCCATTTCATCATTTTTGGCATTAAATCTTCAATTTCATTGAATTACTTGTTAATACAAGTTTCTTTCATCATTTCTAACATATTAGATTAATTAAAACCATCTGAACTTTCAAACCCGTGACTTAGGGTTCTTGAGCAAAAATCACCATTTCTTGATTTTTAACATATTCAACTACTGGAACATGTTAAATGGATGATTTTGAGCAAGATGAGTTCGTTGGAACTATAATCTCTTGAAAATCAGAAGTTATTGTTCAACTCTCGTTCAAGATTTTAAGCTTAAAACAAAGAAACCTTACCTCTTGAAGCTTGGAAATCACAATTTCCAAGTGATATCTTCAATTTCTTGTAAGATAATCAAGGCTCCTTCTCCTCCCGAGCTCTCTCTCGTGTTCTCTGGCTCTATCTCTCGTTCTCTCTAGACTCTTCTGAATTTATGAGGATTAATGAGATATTTTCTCATTTTTATATTTTCCATATTTACAGTTTTAGTCCCTGAACTTTCATTCCTTGGACTTTTGACACAAATATTAAATTTGGCCACATGAAGCTAAAATTCTTACATTTTTGGTCCAAACTAGAATTATACTTTTATAATAATTCTTGTATATGGTCAAATGACCAAATTACCCTTCTCATGGTAAAAATAACCAAATTACCCTCTTTTACTAGAATTAACTTTCAATTACTTATCACCATTATTTGGTGTCAAAATTTTATTTCATTACATATTAACTCCAAAAATCATATTTTCCTTACTTAAAAGTCATTTGGATGTCAAATGACCATTTTGCCCTTTTCTCGTCATCTTTTTCCAAACTTTTGGTATTTTACCACATTTCTAAGTAATTTATTTTAAAACTTTCAAATTATTTTTGGTCTTTTCTTTACGTATTTTCTCGAATATAAATTCGATATTTTTGGGTCGTTACAAGACTTTTCATGTACATCGCCTAATAAGAAAAAAGTTGAAAGTACATTGTTATAATTGGATATATTTTTCGTAGTACAATACCGTAATAAGAAAAGAATTGAAAGTACTGCTTTATAATTGGATAGGTTTTGATAGTACAATGCATTAATACGAAAAGAGTTAGAAGTACAATGCTGAAAGTATGTGATTAATTAAAATTCCATAACTGTCTTTAGGGAATCAGCGAAAGGCCAATATGTGCCCAATGTTGGATTTCTGGAAGATGTGGTGTTTGAGGATCCCTCTTTGTCGACTAATGATGCAACAAATGATCATGGAAATAATCCTGATAACATAGAATTAGAGGCGGCCATGGATGACTTGGATGCTAACTATCCGGATTCATCTTCAAAATTGGAGCCTCACCAAAATATCTCCCAACAAGTAACCACTGAGTTTGGTCACCTTAAAGTGACAGAAAATGTTGAAAGTGATAAGATCATTGTTGAAGACCAAAATACCCTTTCAACTGAGGATGTCGATGCACTTTTGGATAACTGTCTTCTCCAAGCATTTTATACCACCCCTAAGGATAAAGATCTTCCTATCGCTGGAAGTACACTATGGTAAGAAAAAAAATTAAATTTGTAAGCAATGCATATATGTTAAATATCAAATATATTTTAAAACCATTTCATGTCTAAATGGTTTTAGACGATTATTGATTTTGTTGGTTGTTTGTAGGTCGAATCACGTATTACCTTGTAAACCTCCAGGAACCGTATTGGATATTAAAAAGTCGTGTCACAAAAAATTATCTAAGTGGTTTCAATCCAAGTCTTTTGAACGATTGGTAAATGACCATTTTACCCTTTTGTATTCATATACATATAAGCTCAGCTTCTATTTGACAGTAAGATTTTCAAGATAAGCATAAAAAGGAAGTTATAGTGTTGTCGGTTAACCACAAGCATCCGGATTACACATCTTTCATCCCCGAAAAACAACAAGTGGAAAAACCCAACAAATGGTTGATTCCAATAATGAAATCAATATTAACACAACAATGGAGGTTATAGAGATTTACAAACCGAGTGTCCATGTAAATCCAATTTTCACTTCCGTGGGAGCCGACACGTGCGAGCTGTACACCGCGTCAGAAGCGAGCGAAGTGGTCTTCGCGTATATCGAAAAAAGAAAACCTGGTCAAACCGACAAACAATTCGATTGTTGTTTTGGATGCGATCTTATGCGATGCATTATTCAAGGGTGATATTAGAAAAGGATCCATGTACCCTTCGTCTTCTTCTTCGGGGGGTTTATCTTTTTTTTTTGTTTTTACGAGGGAAATACACAAGAAGGATTTGGCACCGACTTTTATAAATAGAATGCAACAGCATCACCAAGTTACGAGAGGAAAGGAATCGGCTGTCCTGAAAGGTGGTTTGAAGCCGCTGCAGATAATGACAGAAAGGATGCAATGGAATAAGAAGGTGACGAAGGTCTCCGGAATGGAATCGTTTTTGATTGATGCCGAACTGTTGGCGTCGGAATTGCAGAAGAAGTTTGCTTGTAGTACTTCCGTAACGGAATTGCCAGGTATGTTTTCCTAATATAATAATATAACAGGTTGTACTTTGTTTGGACATGTGTCAATGAGACAAAATTGCAATTTTTTGTTCCACTTAGAAAGGTTTAAATTTAATATCTTTTAAACATTTATGTAAATAATGATTTATATAATCATGATGGTTGTTGTATATTGTAAGCAGGGAAGAAGGGATATGAGGTTTTGGTTGAAGGCGGGGTAATAAATCACAAAATTACCAGAAATGGGAAAGTAATATCACAAAATGACTTAACTTTTAAACTTTAATCACTAAATGGCCAATTATTTCATGACATAATTACTTTTCGTGAAATAAATGGTAGTTTTGTAATAAAAGTTGAAAAGGTGGTCATTTTGTGAATTTTACCTTACCACTTTTGGTTATTGTTATAATTAGGCCATAATTTTTTTCTTTTTGTAAATAAAAGTCGGTTACTTTTTGAGATAAGTAACTATTAGTTTTAGACCATCCGCAAAAAATAGCAATATACTTTCATATTTTGTTTATTATTGCATCTTACTTTCAGTTCTTCCTGTTATGGCATTCTACTTTGAAAAAACCACTCAATTATAGCATATGCTTTCAAATACAAAGCAGTGAGATTCAATGCTATAATTGAATAAAATTTTCCAAGTACAATGTCCTTATAAGAAACCAATGTTCCAATCGAAACATACTTCTTTTTTTTTGTGTGTTTTTTCACCCGGTTTGAAAAATCCAAGTTCTCTCCCCCACCCGTGCATAGCACGGGTTGCACACTAGTATCTGTTTAATTAGCTTGTTTTTTTTGATTGGGTGTAACGTTTTTTTTTGCGTACTCTTTTTTTTCCCCCTAACGCGGGTTTTTTCCTATAATGTTCGGATAATGGGTTTTTATTGTATTCTTTAGCGTTCTTCCATTCCAGAACCATCTTCACCCCCACCGCTTCCCCCTTCCACCTCCATCTCCATCTCCGGCCACCACCTCCAAATACTCCGTCGCCGCCTTCCTACCGACTGGAAAATTGGTAACGGCTTGCTCGGCTTCAACCAACGTTCATTAACCTCCACTCTGCGTCTGTGCCGGCATCCTTCAACCGTCATATGTTCCTCACTCTCACCGGAAACGCTTAATCAGGTAAAAACGACCCCTCTTTTTCTTTACGTTTTTTCCTTTCGGTTGTGTCACGCGGGTTTGGATCTTTAATATCGGGTTTGGATCTGCCTTTCCGTCTTCTACAACATGGCTGCAATCAACAAATCAAATTCTCATGTACGTTCACTTTTCCTACCGTCTTTTTTCTTTGTTGCAGTTAGTCCGGCGCCGACTTCGGTCCCTATTTGGGTTCTCGGAAGAAGAAGAAACATGGAGATCGAGCAGTTGTAGAAGCAAAACCGAAAGTCCGTGAAAGAAGAAGGAGAAGATTAGGTTGGTAGAAAACAAATGGTGTTACTAATCGTTATTCATCTTGGAGGTTCTTATCGCAACCCTACATTTAAAGGTAAATTGATGATCTGATTTTCTTACTTTCTACTTTTCAGTTCACCTTCAGTTTTGAAATTAGGGTTTCTAATTTACACCTACATTGGTTGATGACATATCCAAAGCCATTATTAAGGAAAAATTGACCAGAAGATGTTCATTCACAATGGTTTGCTCATAATCGTTGAAGGTGACATGTTCACCAACAATTTGAGATATATATCAATTAAAAGGTATGGAATGGTTTCTTTCATATTTTTTTGTCATTTGATTTCCAAAATTCCACTTATGTTGATTTGAACATGCTTAGTTTTCTTGAAAAAATGGGTGCATATGAAGTGTCTGATGAAATATCATTTTACATTCTCATTTCAAGTTCGCGAGGCATGTGAATACTGGTATATATTTCTATATTTTTATCAAAATAAACATTTATATAGCGCATTAGATGTATTATAATGGCCATGAAACTTCATAAGTTAGACATTATGTGTGAACCCTGTTTCATTTGTTTGATATAAGTGTGTGGCCCTTACAGTTTTCTTTATCCCGTTATAGAAACAAAAAATTATATTGTTCTTGACATCCTTTCCTTTTGGTTAAGTTGCAGTCATTAATATGTTTCGGGAAACGTCTAGACTGAGATTCAACAGAGAAGGGTCATTACTGGCGGTCACCACAAGCAACAATGGAACCAAAATCATTACATAATCTCATTTAGTTGTTTTTTCTCATAATTACTCCCTTTAATATTTGTGCAGCCTTTAAAGTTTAATTTCTCTAAATTTTCATGTGTATATGTATGAGTTTAAAGTTTGAACTTTAAGACCAAGGTACATGGGCATTGTTCTGATCTGAAATGTATAGGTAATTCTCTAATTTAAAGCTTGAACTTTAACCAATGTACATGGAACTAATCTGATGTTTATTATTCTGCAGATAACCTGTCTATGCAATCAAAATTTTGCCTTTCTCCCAATCATTCTCCACATCGACCATTGACACTTGATGACTTCCAGTTCATCATTAATATATTATCATATTGTACTGCTGCCGGCATTAATCTTTTTTATTTAATCATCGTAGTTCATGCCAATACATGTAATTGGAACTTAATGCTCATTGAATTTTATTTGAGTTTTATATATTTATTAATTTGACAGGAGCTTCATGTTAAATTGAAACTTCATGTTAATTGCAACCTACACGTATATGAGTTTTATATGTTTAAATATTCAACTAAATTGGAGTCGTGTGTTTGATTATTCTTTCAATTCCCATAACATTAATTAATACCAAAATGTACTGTGTCTGAGTATTATATATCTAAATAAATAATTGGTAATTCAGATCTGGATTCCAGATACTGATTATAATCTCCGTTTGTATAATAGTTTGTGGCTGCTCGGTTTCAGCAGAGACCCAATGACCCAAGAATGTACAAGTTGCTCTTCGAGCCAAATGGCCTGGTACCTCTCTCCTTCTCGAAGTCGGGTATGTTATTTTATTTATTCCATGGTTTCTCATCTGTAAGTTTTATACTTAATTTCATTGTTGTTTTCTGTAGGGAATTACTATCTAAAGAATGAAAAGACCTTTTCTGGGAATTCATCAAAGCATGGCTTAACAACGAAACACTCTTTTGTCTCGATACCAATTTTATATAAGTTTGTATTTGAATAATATGATAAATTACTTACTGATAGAAGTTATAAAACTCACAGGGAAAAGTTAAGTATGTTTTGAGGCCTGTATTGCTTTCAGGATGTTAATCAAAAAGTCGTCATTGTGGAGCACTTGGCACTAAAGACCCTGTGAATTTGGTGGTTATGGTGTAGAACTTATATTAAAGAACATGGAATATAAGGCCATGGATGACAGTGAAATAAAGAAAGGTCAGTCTTGAAAAAGTCAACTCTGTATCCTCCTGCTTCAATATTTAGGCTGGGGAGAGTGGTTAGCATGTGCTGAACATGCTAAACTATGCCACATCAGCTTAGCACATGCTGACCAAATTTGGTGGGAGTAGTCAGCATGTGTTAACCATGCTAAAAGGTACAAGTCTCATGCTAAAAGGTACAAGTCATGTTGCTAATGGTTGCTATAGCGAGTTCGCTGATATATTGGCGAGGAGTGGTTCAGCGACAGCGAAAGCGAGGGAGGAGGGAGTGGTTCAGCGCGCTTGGCACATTGTTTGGCGAGGGGTTTGGCGAGGCCACTCCTCCCAGCCTTATGCATATATTACTCAAAATTTGAACGGGACCCACAAAAAATGAAAATGCAGGTGTCACTCTAGAACATCCTCACACTGAATATCTAAGTCAAGAAGTCAGAGGGTTCATATTTTCCAAGATTCTGGTACTTGCCTTCCTGTGATTTACATGTTGGAAGATAGTTGTGGACGATTTTACCCTTGGAGGCTAAACTCAGGTGTAATCGCATTTTTACAAGTTCCTTCTTGGGTTATTGTTGTGATATTGCTAAATTTCCCCTGTTCTGATGATGGTTTTTTTTGTGGGGCTTTGGATATTCATATCAGTTGGCCTATTTATAGCTTGTATGAATTTAATAGAGTTTTGGCTGAAGATTTTTTGGTTTATTGATAAGAATTCACAAAAATACCCCTAAGGAGTTTTACAAGCGACGAAAATACGGCTATGTTGGATGGATTGGATAAAGCTACACAGCGACTTGAACTGGCCAAGCGAGAACTTGCTCAGATCGAAAAATAGGAAATGCAAAACCAAAAAATAAAGTAATACATAAGTCAGCTCGAATCCAGAGCTTCCGAGGTTGCTTCATTCTTTACTCCAGTTATATATTTAGAATATTTGTTTCTAATTCATAGAGATGTAATTTCGTACATTTCAGATTGAGGAATGTCAGAATGAATTATCAAAAGCAAGAGCACTGGTTGAAGCAGCAGAACGTTCTCTCGAAGACGAAGTCGGAGATAAAAATGCGACGATGAAAGAGAGATTCGAATTTGTAAAAGTTGCTTATAATTCTTGATTATCATTATTATTCAAAAAGAGTTAACAGTGTCTGCATGTCACATCACTTATGCTCCCATTCAAGCATTAAAAGTACAACTTATTATAAATGCTGAATGCTGCTACTGTTGGTGGCTTTAAAGTAAGAATTTCACTTCTATAATGATTTTATTTCCCAATTAATTTGTAAAAATTATTAACCTTATGAAATTTTTAGCCACAAGGAGCATGTATCGGTGATGTGTATGCTGCATCAGCAGTTGCTTTTCATCATTGAAGGATACCAATCCCAGTAAGTTCAAAATGTATTTATTTATTTATTTTTATCTCCAATTGACTTTTATTAAGTTAGTTATTTTTTTATACTGCAGGTTTTTGATCTGTATGGAGTTGATTTTTGATAGGGCTGTTCAACACCAAACCTGTTGAAGGACCTCAATCTTAAGGTAGACATGAAAAATAATATTCAACACTGTTTTTTTTAGCATTTTTAAATATTTGGAATAAACTTTGTGCTAAATTCCAGGTTCGCAAATTGTCGACTCGAGATTCTTTAGATATGGGCCCCACTATGAAAACCCAGAACGTTTTTCGATAAAGACTCCCGATAGCGCGATACCCCCTTCAAATCAAATGAAAATTGTCCAGGCTGGCAGGTCCAATAATGTTGGAGAGACTTGCTATAAGGCCAGAGTACCTTAACATGGAACAACAAGAAGGGAGTCATGACAGGGGTAAAATTGGAATGAAAAATTGTTCGACTTCTGAACAACCATTGGAACATCCAACCCACTTACAAGAAAAGGTACCCCAAGATCCAATCAATCCTGTGCGTAGCACGGATGTAACACTAGTTAATACTAAAATATAAATAAATGGGTAAAATAAAATGTTGTTAAGGATAAAAGGGTTAGGTGTTCAAAAAATAATAGTATAAAATTAGCCAAAAAATATATATCCTCTCCAATGGTGTAAAGGGATAAAGCAAAACTTCCAATTAAACACAATTAAGTTTCCATCATAGAATTGAATCTTTCATCCCCCCACTCTATAAACTTTTGATAGAATAAAAGGTAAAACCCTAGAGGCTGAAGTCTATAACCAACACAGACACTTTTACTCAAATAGTCCTTAACTTAAACTATAATAATTTTACCATGCTAAGAATTTCTTAAAAATTAATGGTCCAATATTACTCATTTATGTCACTAAATTCATCCACTTAGATGAGCCTAACACCATGAATAAAGATAAGTCCAACACTGACAAATGAGCCTAATCCTAGAATAATCCAATACCTTATGTAAGTTCAACACAATGAACAAGCCCAAAACAATAATTATGTCTAATATAACTGATTGACCAAATACTCAAGATAAGTTGATCACATATAATATACCTAATACGCTAATTGAAACCAAACTTAAGATAACTAATAGAATTATCTTTTTTTTTCAAGTAATTAAAAATCATATATTTAAACTCACACCACTTAAACGCTAGAATAACAACGTACTACAAATCCTATTTAACCTAAACTTTCACCTTAGACTGCTTTTATTTAGATTGTTTATCAAAGTGTATTCTTTAACACTGGTTCATAATCTAACGAGTCACTGAATAATGATAATTTAACCCTTGAAGGTTAGGAACTCTAGCTAAAAATCATAGGTATAACAAATCTACTTGAGTGAAGTAGTACAAGTTTATTAATATTAAGAATTATAACATAGAAACTATGATATATTTTTTATTTGAGGGACAAAATGTAAGTTCATATTATGTTTAAATTAATATTATTCTTTGTGCTTAAGTATCTAGGAATAATCATGTATTTCTTAACAGTTCGTAGCTAATTTATGCCATGAAAATCATAGGGGGTTAAAAGGGTGTTGTGAAAGATGAGTTGATATCCATGAGATGGGTATGTAAAAGGATTCATCAATTTCACTAGAATTTACTAAGAGTAAATGTTAGAAATTGCATTTTCTTGAAGTAACTTCAATGATCATTATGAATAAATAATATTGACCAACTATATCACAATGTTTATAGACTTGGCATGCTTATTATCTCAACATGAAGAATAATGTACTTTAACATATCCTAACATCTATCTTAAACAAATGGCTACCCGATTTACAATTAAGTGTAAATGGATGGATATGAGGTAAGTTGGGGGTATAAATAGTCAAAGAGATTTGTCATTATTTCACGAATGTAATGGGCCCTTTCGTTGATTGTCCTTAAATAAAATATATGTACATGCCTAATGCAAACGTCGTTTGTCTTAGTTGCTTAATCTTGACCAAGAAATCGTATCATTGGGTAGAAAAGATTAATATTATCCATGTAGTATGCTTGACTCAAAATATCTTATAAACAAAATATATTATACCAAGTTGATATTCACTACAAAGTTGTTTCTTGTTGAGCTGCCATAAAAGACACGTATATTTTTAATGGGTAACATTTAACACATTGCTATAGGATATCATTTATGCATCATTAGACTATTATGAGTTAAATAAGTGAAGGTTGTTGGAGTATATGCATAACGTATAACACAGTAAGGTCATTGTCAATGTCATTTGAACCTACTAGGATTTGACATCCATGGTGTATAGTGTATGATATGATTCAGCCCCAAGACCAAAGTAGGCCATGTCATTAGTTGGCCCTGTCCATACTCTTCTGAAGGGTAACCTAGCACGGTTTGCGCTAGGCCTTTGGCCAGACCCACCCAATAAGCCTTAAAATTTGGTATTTAATCTTAAAAAATTTTTAGAGTTTAAACTAATTCAAGTTGGATGATCCCCAAATATTTCTTAGGGTTCGGAGTTCTTTGCGAGGCAATCAAACCATATTTGTAATGAAGATTAAAGACCTTAACTAACATAGTATTGTAGCATTTTGATCACCCCTTGGACATGAATTATAAAGAAGAGTTAATAAGGTCTTTTGCTTTTTCGTGGCTTTCAAACGTACAACACACATGAGTGTATCCCGGTGTAAGTGAATGTTCCTACATTCGTGGTTGTATCGTTAGCTTTTATGGTCCTTTGGTCGATCTATTGTCGACTATCAATTTCAATCATGTTTTTTTTTCGATGCATGTTCATAATGGTTATGACCAATTAGAGATTCTACATAAATATTCCTTTCTTGCATTTAATACTACCACCATAACCAATACTAAAAAATGAACGACCTAAAACCCTACTAACAAATTATGAAATGCATAATAAAGATGTTTTAAAAGGTAGTACGGTGTACGACAAAACACGATTTTGAATGGAAAATCTCATTCGGCTTACTAAATAAAAGGTCAAATTGTATAAGAAGATTAGAAATAAATTTTGTTATCTATGGTGTTGAAGTTATTAACTAAGGTCTTGTTTGTTTTTTTAAAAAAGCTCTCTTTTTGCACTTATGTCCGTAGGTGGGAAGACATTTGCCTTGCAAAGTGTTTGTTTTTTAGAAGATCACAGACGTCAAAATGTCTGCACGTCCTCTTCTTCAAAAAAACATGTTATGCGGGTGGGAAGAGACTTCTAGCAGACGTCTTCTACGCAAAAATAGACAAATTGCTTACATTTTAATAATTTAATGTTACCTAATTTTTTTCTCACATCGATGATGATTATTATTATTATTATTATTATTTTGAAATGACAATATGAGCTAGCAAACAATAAAAAAATTCAATATAATGCAAGTTAATATCACAGTAAAATAAACTTTTCCATAAATGAGCGTTGTTTAATTACTTCATATCTTAAAAAGTTGTAATCTTAGTTGTGTCTCACATAACATAAAATCTATTCTTCTGCAGATGTGGTCTGCATACTATAAACCTTTTAAATCTTAAAAAAATAAACAACCACTAAAATTCTTACTTAGCAAAATACATAGAATTTGGCAATTGTTTTGTAACGTCTTAAATTTCGTAATAAATTTTTCATTTTTAAAATAATACAAACACATAAAACAGGTTGTTGAGTAAAACCATTTAAATTAAAACTTAATATTCAAACATTCAAAAGTCGTATTTATCAAATCGTTTACAAACATTATCCAGCGGAAGAATTAAATACCAAAACCTAAGATGCAGTACAGTTGCACTGTGCTCCAAGCTCAAGCCAACAAATACCTACAAAACAGTTAGGGTGAAAGAGTAAGCACAAAGCTTAGTGAGTTCCGTAAAATACCACACGATTCATCACATAAAAATCATCACCCTCGGGTGTCCATGTACGACCGGTCATGCATCGTCCTTGATCATGCAGCAACCCTCGAGTTTAAACATCCTCGAATGCCTAGGTACGACCGGTCATGCATCGTCCTTGATTATGCAGCATCTCTCGGAGTTATCAACTCATTATTTAATCTTCGGGTGCCTTGGTACGATCGGTCATGCATCGTCCTTGATCATGCAACAACCCTCAGATCGATCAACTCATTCTTCAGCCGCCAGAACGAATCTGACGACTATCACATACAAGCACAAAAGCCTAAGCATACAACCTAACTCATCAGGCTTCTATCACTAACCACACAATCAAGCCACGCAAGGCACACCTAGTTAACACACATTACTACACATAGTAATTAAGTTACATACGCATGTAACTTCACCCATAGTATAGTGAGAAGACTCACCTGATCCGCAAAGCCAAACAACGTTCCACATACGCGTCTTCAGATCCCGACAGCGTGAACCTCCTGATAAGGATAAACTTCACTTAGAACTTCCTAAACCCAAACAGGACAAATCTCTAAGACCGGTACCCCAATCCCTCAAGTTTGACCAAAAGTCAAACTGGTCAAATATAACACCTGGTTTCTCATACGAAGTACACCCAAAAAAAATTTCCAACATTTATACATTAAGTGGGTAGACTTGTAATCAAACCACGAATCAAGATGTTATCAAACATTAATTACAACAAAAGGTCCTCACAATACATACCAGGCATTACAAATAATCTAATTCAACTAAAGGGAAGGCTCTAAACTTGTCCATCTCTCTGTATCACATGCCTTCCCCTATCACTGCTACAATACCTGCAAAACAACAAACAACTCAAGTGTAAGCTTATAAAGCTTAGTGAGTAATCTTAGTTATAATTTATGGATCTTTCTCAATAGACATTCTCATCTTCCTCTCTTGCCATTCTCATTAGCAAGACCTTTCTTCTCTTAACTCGGAATCTGCAATCATATTAGCTTTACAAACACTAGCTAATTGTTAGCAACATCAACTCAATCATAAGTACCACTATCAGAAATACTCATAAACTCGATAACAACTCCACATATACTCATTTTTAACAATTTACTAAACTCAATAGCCCTCATGGCAATACTATTCCACACGAAGCTATATGACACAAACATATCAACATTACTCTAATTATACTATCAATAAGTATTTTTGACTCGGTCACTGTTACTTACTTATAACAGTTTGCTCAATCAAAGGTTACAACCATAACCACAACATAGCACAAACATATATGGACTCAATTACAACAATCCACATCGTTATAATAATCAAATATAAGAACACGTTACCTCAGTCACACTAACATCTACTACTCTCTATTAATTAGTGTTTATACTCAACTCATAATTTATTATCTACAATAACAATATCACTCTACTACTTAATCTCTTAAAATCAACATAACACATAGAGTTATATATTCTGCATAAAACAAATATAACTCTGCTCAAGTACTAGAAAGTACTCACCTGATATCAACATAGTATATAAAATCTCCAAGTTACACGTGTCGGGATCCTGTTCACTAGACTCAATTATATCACCACAGTATGAATCAATTCTCAAACATCCACGATCATCTCAACGACATCTAACTCAAAAGATGTAGAAATTAAAAGCAGGAAAAAGGAGTATAAACGGTAAATATCAACTCAATATTTACCGAAACCCCCAATTCCGCGGTTCTACTCTTTCAACCGTAGGAACTCGACAATAATCACACCAATTACTCTAAAGGCATCCCTTAACAATCTATTAACAACATATATAACAATATATATAACAAACTCACGAAATCAAAGTTAGGGTTTCAAAACCCCCAAAACGAAGAAATCACTCACCTCGATGAATTAGGAATCGAGAACACGTTTACGGGGTTAGATCCACACTTCTCTATGTTCTCCCACGAATCTCCAGGCTTCAATTAACCCAAAATCGCCATCTTCAGCTCTAAAATCGAAAAGGAAATGTTTTCCTTCGAAATAGGGTTTGCTGCGTATTTACCCCCACTGACGCGACCCGCGGCGCGGCCTCTTAAAAACCGCGGCGCGCGTTGTCAAAACACGACTCGTGCTCTGAAAACCCGACCCGTGTAAGTTATAGTATGTATTTAATGAGACTCGTCTATAGGAGACCGCGACGCGGCCTCTCAAGACCCGCGGCGCGCTATCGAACACGATCCGTGCTTATAAAGCACGACCCGTGTAACTTACTGCAGGCCCAAAACAATCAAAAAAAGTCTCCTACACGACCCGTGTGACTCTAACACGACTCGTGTAACCTCTTTTGACATTTTAAAGGTTTAAACTCCTTCCAGATGGGTTTCTAATCACTCGAACTCATACAACAACCTAACTAATCTTAATCACATCAATATTAGTATATAATAAAGGTTTCAACCTCTTCTCACTCATCAAACAACTCACACGTAAAATCATATCGACAAAAAGGTAATAACTCTATTTACCTTATAAAGCATCTCAAAATGAAAATGGGTCTTACAAGTTCTCTCCCCCTTCAAAAGATTCTGTCCTCGAAATCTCTTGGAATTAGTACAGTTTATACAACCATCTCATCACCACAATTACGCATCACTTATGATAATAATATTATCTTTTCGTCATCTCATATGACCTGTACATATTCTCATATCTCATTTACTCATAATATAATTAACGCCCGCCATCATTCTCATTGTATCATTCTTTAATAAGGAAAACGGTCCCACTGATTCCAATACTCATTCTCTCTTAATTTACTTCTTTAATAGCAACCTGTCAATTATTGACTCCTCATCAACACAACTCATGAATATTAGAAAACTATCTCGAGTTTCACTCACGCGTCCTCTAAATTTGTTATTTAACTCTCGACACTTTGGTCACGCAAGACCCGTTTCAGTTGTCTCATTACCACAACCGATTTCAACTTCTCTGAAAGCTCGTTTATCTCTACTCCCACTTTGTTTCTCTCGATGAACTCACTTTTTATATCATCTCTTATGTGGATAATCCACATCATATTCTCAATAAATCATTTGCTCTATTAAACTCGATAATTTATTATCAAATAAATTCTCAACACAACCATATATATTCCTTCTAACACACCACTAGTAAGTATTTTCTTTTCATCATTTCTTCATTGTTATCATCTCAATCTCCAATTTATCAGAATGACATAGAATAGGTGATATATACAACTCACCAAAATCTCTACACATGGCTCAAAAATAATAAAATCTGACACCACAATCTCTACGGTGAGATCATATCTCATTATCCGATTTACTCATTAATCTCAATAAATAATTCAAAATTATTATAACAAAATTTATTACTCATCGTCTCATATGAATAAATAGTTTTGTCATTTTCACACTCACGTATTTATTTTATTGGCAGTAATTGGTTTGATTGCTAAGGAATAAATCCTATCAATCACAACCACAATTACTTTCCTCCTCTTTTAACTCATATCTTCTTATTATGTATTTATAAAACGGTATCTCGTTCAACATGTAAGAAATCTCACACATTCTCAATACGACTACACAATAAACATATTTACTCACAACAACACTTCTCAACAGTATTATTCACTGTATTATCTCACAGTACTCCCGTACTGTTACACAACCTCTGATTCATCCCCTTCTCAACCCACAAGGTTTCAAGCCACACAAGCTTATTGCTACGTTCATATCTATCCACACACAAGGATATTATATTTCTCATTACTTTGCATCACCATAAAGTACATGCCTATCTACACACAAGCACAACTCTGCAATACCACTCCAGTTCATTACTTTGCATCACCATAAAGTACATGCCTGGCAAAAGGACGAGTTTGAGGGGCTAAAATGATGAATATGGTGAAAGGTTTTTAGCAATCTATGAACTAATAATCCTAAGTTCACATGAAACCTAGAAAAGGATCTATGTTTTTCTAATAATGAACATATAACAAAAACCTAAGGCCAACAATTATTTTCTAAAGAATTAAAACAAGAAAAACCAACCTTTGATTTTCTTATTGAAGCTAGCAGCACAATTGTCCTGCCTCAAATGAGATCACACCCAAGAGCAAGAGGAGGAGAACAGAATTCCAGAGAGACAAAGTAATGGTGGCGCAGGATTAGGGTTCCCCAGGGGTTCCCTATTTATAGCCTCCAGGTGGTATAGTCAAAACCCTAGAGGAGCCCAACTTTTGACAAGCCTTTTATCAAACGGACCAAGCCTCTAAAACCCTAATTAGGGTTTCAAAATTATGGAGGCTCCCTCCATAATTTCGCCCACCACTTGGCTTCCACTGGCCAGTCAATATTCAACTATTGAATAATTACAAACCTCTAGCTATGAGGGCAACTCAAATGGACTTTGCTTCTATTAATAAGATAAATACAATTTATAAGTCATGGTTTAGACACCTAATCCAACAGTCTCCCACTTGGATAATTGTCAATTTATCTTCTGATTAATCAACAAATCTCAGCTTCCTAGAAACTGCTGCCGAACTCTGACCTAGTCAGTTCTGTCCACAGATAAGTGATAATATGATCCTCCGTCCAACAAGATACTTCCAGACTCAAGACATGGATTAAGATCAATCCTGGTCCGATACTCTGTTTCTCGATTTCCGATTCTGCTTATGACTTTAAGACTAATAATTGAACACATCAATTTAGTCCCGGTTGGCCAACACTTTCAGTCAACTTCAAAATCATCGAGAGGCCTACAGATATCTGTTTCCCGTCAGGGTCAAGGGACGAATAAGTTTCGACTCATATGCTTATATCTTTTACCAGACAAAATCACTCACAACAATACGTTTTATAACTTCGAGTTACCGATGAATTTTTCGTATTATCAATGAACAACCGCCTTGCAAATTATAACTCATATGTCTTTACTTTAAGACCATAAGATGTTATCGTCTCAACATTGCTTATGATATAATCCATGAAGCAATCTATTGAGTGCGGGTTTATCCAATACTCAAATCTCTATTTCTAAGTACTCATGAACGTTATAGCAATCCCATTGCTATGTCTAACTCCTTAGACAATCTACAAACATGTATGTGAAAGTCTTCGTTCATACTTACTCCCCAAAAGTATGAGCGACTGTGGACATTTGAATAATCAAATTACTCAGGAAGTAAACATGCAAAATGAAACACAATGATAAACAATTGACAAAAGCAGTAAACAATACTCATTAATAAATCTTTATTATTAAATCGCCAAAGTCAATTACATTTATATTGTTACATGTTTCAAAACTATCTAATTACTAAAACTAATATCATCTCTCAATCCAATGCTCCTAGCATGTTGATTGTGCTTGATCCTACTCAGAGCCTTTATCAAGGGATTTGCAGGATTGCCTTCAGATGATACCCTCTTTACATGGAGGTGACCTTCTTCTACTCTATGCTGAATGTAATGGTACTTTCTGTCGATATATATGGACTTTCCATGATCTCGCGGTTCCTTTGTCAAAGCGACCGCTCCTTCATTATCGCAGAATAGTTCCATGGGCTCCTGAATACTCGGGACTACTCCAAGGTCACCGATAAAGTTCTTCAGCCAAGCCGCTTCCTTAGACGCTTCACTCACAGCTATGTACTCTGATTCGCACACCGTTTCTTGCTTGGAACTCTTCCAAGTGACCGCTCCCCCATTCAAAGAAACACCCAGCCCGACTGCGACCGACCATTGTCTCTATCTGTCTGGAAACTGGCGTCTGTGTATCCACTCACTTTCAACGTATCACTGCCACCAAGGACTAACACCATGTTCTTCGTCTTTCGCAGATACTTGAGTATATTTTTTAAAGCTATCCAATGCACTCTGCCAGGGTTTCCCTGGTACCGACTAACCATGCTCAAAGCAAAGGACATGTCAGGGCGAGTACATGTCATAGCGTACATGATCGACCCTACTGCCGAAGCATAAGGTACCCGACTCATCTCAGCTATTTCCTCATCGGTTCTCGGGCTTTGAGTCTTACTCAACTTTGCATTACTTTGGATAGGCAGCTCTCCCTTCTTGGAATTTTCCAAACTAAACCTTTTTAGTACATTTTACAAGTATGTATAATGACTAAGTCCTATTAGTCTTTTCTTTCTATCTCTCAGTATTCTTATCTCGAGAATATAGGCAGCTTTTCCTAGGTCTTTCATGGCGAAACACTTCCCAAGCCAAGACTTGACATCTTGCAAGGTTGGAATGTCGTTTCCCATGAGCAGTATGTCATCAACATACAGCACCAGAAAGACGACTATACTCCCACTAGCCTTGACATATACACAGGACTCATCTTCACTCCGAGAGAAACCAAACTCTTTGACTTTTTCATGGAAACAAAGATTCCAGCTGCGAGAAGCTTGTTTTAATCCGTAGATTGATTTCTCAAGCTTACACACCTTATTAGAATGCTTGGTGTCTACAAAACCCTCTGGCTGATTCATGTAAATATCCTCAGTCAACTTCCCGTTAAGGAAAGAGGTTTTGACATCCATATGCCAAATTTCATAGTCATGAAATGCAGCTATGGCAAGCATAATCCTAATGGACTTAATCTTGGCTACTGGTGAGAAGGTCTCATCATAATCAACCCCAGGGGTTTGAGTGAATCCCTTCGCCACCAGCCGAGCTTTAAAGGTGTGTACCTTTCCATCCATGTCGGTCTTCTTCTTGATGATCCACTTGCACCCGACTGTCTTTCGACCCGGTACATTGTCAACCAAGTTCCAAACTTGATTGTCATACATGGACTTGATCTCGCTGTCCATTGCCTCTTTCCACTTGGCAGACTCGGGGCCCGCCACTGCTTCCTGGTAGTTAGCTAGCTCATCCAGATTTGTTAATGTCCTATCACTGACAAACATGTCACCATCCTTAGTTATATGGAAAGCATAAAACTCGGGTGGCATGCTAACTCTACCGGAACGCCTAAGAGGTAATGAAACGTCTGTCGGACCAACAGGAACCTCTTCCTCTTGTTGGTTGCTAGTTTCTCCTAAGGCTCCATCATCAGATGACTCCTGAATTTCTTCAAGGTCAACGGTACTCCCACTGTCCTCTTTGGATATGAGCTCTCTCTATAGAAAGACTCCTCGTCTCGCTACAAAGACCACGTCCTCGCTTGGTCTGTAGAACAAGTATCCAAAAGACTGTCTTGAGTCTCTCGTCTCACGAAACCCTCACAACCCCAGACCTTAATATTTGCTAATGAGGGAACTTTCCCCGTCCACATCTCATGAGGTGTTTAGTTAACCTTCTTAGTTGGGACAAGATTGAGGATATGGGAGACAGTCTCTAAGGCATACCCCTAGAAATGGAATGGAAGCGAAGCTCGACTCATCATGGAACGAACCATATCCAACAGGGTTCGGTTTCGCCTCTCAGCAACACCGTTCAACTGAGGTGTTCTAGGAGGTGAAAACTGTGAAACTATTCCACATTCCTTCAGATAGTCAAGGAACTCGATACTAAGATACTCACCGCCTCTGTCGGATCTAAGCATCTTTATCTTCCTGCCCAGTTGATTCTCTACTTCGTTCTTGAATTCTTTGAACTTTTCAAAGGTGTCTGACTTGTGCTTGATCAAGTAGATATACCCATATCTACTAAAATCGTCAGTAAAGGTCACATAGAACCGCGTGCCATCCTTTGTTGTTGTTCTAAAGGGACCACACACATCTGTGTGTATGATGTCCAACAGACCTTCACCTCTTTCAAAAGACCATTTGAAAGGTGATTTTGTCATCTTGCCAAACAAACAAGATTCGCATACATCATCTGACTATAGATCAAATGATTCCAACACTCCATCCTTTTGGAGTTGGGCGATGCTTTTCTTATTTATGTGCCCAAGACGACAGTGCCACAAACACGCCTTTTCTACACCACTAGAAGAATCAATATTTAACACACTATTTCCTAAATTGTCAACACACATAACAGTTTCATACACACCATCACAAGGCAAAGCTTCAAATATAAAAATATCATTTTTAAAAACAGAAATCGAACCATTCAATTTATCAAAAGTATAATAAAAGCCTTGTCTGAACAATGCATGAAAAGAAATTATGTTTCTAGCCATATCAGGCGAATAGCAACAATTTTGTAAATCTAAACTAACACCATTACTAAGCACTAATCTATAGACACCGATCTTGGTAACATGTGACGTTCGCCTATTGCCGATGATCAGGTTCAATCTACCGTGATCCACCTCCCTACTTTCCTCTAGGCCCTGCAAATCAGAACAAACGTGAAAACCACATCCAGTGTCAAGGACCCAAGAACAGGGAAATGATGAGTTTTTAGATATAGTGTAAGTACCTGCTTGTGATGGCTTCACTTTGCCATCCTTAATGTCTTGCAAGTACTTTGGGAAAATTCTTTTCCAGTGACCCTTCTCTTTGCAATAAAAACAGTCGGCATCTTTGGGATTCGTGACATGAGGAATGACGGAAGACTTGGCCCTCGGGCCATTGCTGGACGACCCGACTTGAACCTTTTCCCTCCAATTCTGCTTGGGAGGGCCCTTCCTTTTCTTTCCTTTGCCATGACCAATTTCCAAGACAGGCTGGCTCACAGAGGGTACACTTTTACCCTTGAGCCCGTTTTCAGCAGTTTGAAGCATGCCATGCAACTCAGCCAAAGAGGTCTGAGTGTTGTTCAAATGATACGCTAGTGTGAACTGGTCATAAGAACTCGGTAATGAGTTAAGCACTATGTCAACGACCAACTCCTCATCGACAGGCATACCCAGCTTCCTAAGCATATCCACGTAACCTTACATCCTTTGCACGTGAGTACAGACGGACTCTCCGTCCTTAGGCTTGCCGTTCGTGAAGGCTTTGACCACTTCGCACTTCTCGACACGCTCTCGCTTGCGGAACTTTTCTGCAAAGTCATTGTGCATCTCGAAAGGCCAGTAGTCCTCGTATATTCTTTGCAATTCGGGTTTCATGGTAGCAACCATGATGCAGGCCACTTTGGTCGCATCATCGCTGTGTTTTTGGTACGAGGCAACATCCTCGGGAGTAGCAGTATCGGGGTCAACTTCAATGAGCTCGGTTTCAAGAACATACTCTTTTTTCTCAAACCTTAGAGCCATCTTTATGTTTCTGATCCAGTCATTGTAGTTAGTGCCATCTAATGTCACTCGGGAACACAATGAGAGGATTGAAGTGACATTACTGGAGTTTGAGTGGGGAACGGATTGCTCAGCGGAAGACATCTATAAAAGAAGGTAGTTT
Organism: Cichorium intybus; assembly: GCA_023525715.1. Taxonomy (NCBI): domain Eukaryota; kingdom Viridiplantae; phylum Streptophyta; class Magnoliopsida; order Asterales; family Asteraceae; genus Cichorium; species Cichorium intybus. The sequence continues at coordinate 13,857,286 of CM042010.1, forward strand.
TAATTAGATATACATATATGATCCTTAAAATTAACCCAATATAATAATAAGGTTAGGACTCAACTATAACAAATCACAATATAGAAGAGGGATGCCATAATCTAATTGTAAATTTTATAAAGGTAGGCGAATGACGATTCAGCCAATTCCACCGCGGAAGATAATCATATTATAATGGAATTCCTAGTTCTTTTGAGATTTATTGAACTGTTCAATAGCATGTTTAATCTCGGATATGCTCCATTGTTTATGACTGGGATACCGAGGATCACAAACTGGATGTGAATAACCATGCAAATTAGACTGGTACTCTCAAAGTCAATTATCATCTCTAATTGACGTGCCGGTTAACCACACACGCTCTATCAATAATGGTAAGATCGAGAAACCCATTCCAACTCCTTGTGAACCCTTATTGGTGTGCCGGTAAACCACACACGCTCCACCAATGTTTCACAAAGTGCAATGTGCAATTCCATGGATTAGCATCAATTCACATTTTTCCTAAAGTAACTAGATTGGGATTTTTATGAAATGTTCTAGTACTTTCAATAATAGCATTATACTTTTAATGAGAATTAAGTGGTCCTATCAAACCCGTTCGGCTAACGACACTCCACTGACCAGGAGAGCGGTAAGTGAGAGTTGACACCTATTAGACTGCCATTTTATAGGCAGTCTTCTTATACCCTCTTTATAGGTCAGTTTTGTGAATGAGGCCTACTAACGGTACGACTAACCAATTTTATCTTATATATAAAATATTAACTATTAATTATAAAATATATAAGATGTATTTTAAACTTTTTAAAATATTTTAGGTTTATTCTTTTAATTTTCGCAAATTAACATTTAATGTTAAAAATTAAATTTAAACATTTAAGTGATTTAATTTATCTTTTAATTAACAATCAATTAAATTAATTAAATCTAGATATGCATCACAAATTAATCAAATTACTTTACCTATCTTAAACCCTTAGTGATCGAAAATTGCAAGCAAGGGTTTAAGTATTCCAGTTTATTAATTAATCATAATTACCAAAAATAAGAAACCTGCAAAACCCTTGCATACCAAAATCGCAGATAAGGGGGTGGAGGCTAGGGTTTCTAAAACCCTAGCCACAAAATCAACAAAGCCATATGGAGGGTTTAATTTTCGCAAAAACCCTTCATCATGCAAAGCAGTTATAACAATTCAATCAGAAAAACAGCCAAGGCTCTGATACCATTGAAAGGTTTTTAGCAATCTATGAACTAATAATCCTAAGTTCACATGCAACCTAGAAAAAGATCTATGTTTTTCTAATAATGAACATATAACAAAAACCTAAGGCCAACAATTATTTTCTAAAGAATTAAAACAAGAAAAACCAACCTTTGATTTTCTTCTTGAAGCTAGCAGCACAATTATCCTGCCTCAAATGAAATCACACCCAAGAGCAAGAGGAGGAGAACAGAATTCCAGAGAGACAGAGTAATGGTGGCGCAGGATTAGGGTTCCCTATTTATAGTCTCTAGGTGGTACAGTCAAAACCCTAGAGGAGCCCAACTTTTGACAAGCCTTTTATCAAACGGACCAAGCCTCTAAAACCCTAATTAAGGTTTCAAAATTATGGAGGCTCCCTCCATCATTTTTCCCACCACTTGGCTTCCACTGGCCAGTCAATATTCAACTATTGAATAATTACAAAACCAGTCCCTGCACTTTTAATTAATTAAATTAATCACTAAATTAAATCCAATTAATTCTAGATTAATTTCTAATTAATTAATATAGTTTCTAATTAATATATTATCACTTTAATATATTAATAAACTATTTATTTTATTTCTGTTGATTTATTAAACATTTAATAAATCAACATTTCTCTCTACTGAACTCTATACCAAACCTCTAGCTATAAGGGCAACCCAAATTGTAATACCGTGTTTTTAAATTATAGAGATTTTGAGTTAATCTTGGTGTGATTAAGATTAGTAAGCTTGTTGTATGAGTTTGGGTGATTAAAAACCCATTTGGGAGAGGTTTGGACTTGAAAAATGCCAAAACAGAGCTACACGGGTCGTGTATGGTCACATGGGTCGTGTAGAAAACCTTTAGAAACCAAACAGTAAGCCTTCCAGAGTCACACGGGTCGTGTACCTCTACAAGGGTCGTGTAGAGTGTTCAGAAAGAGTCCGAAAGCCAAAACAGACCTACACGGGGCGTGTGAGTCTACACGGGTCGTGTAGAACAGCCCGACACGGGGCGTGTGACCCTACACGGGTCGTGTAGGCCTGACAGCACTATATAAAGTGCAGAAAATGCACTTTTCGGGAAAAATATACCCATTTCGATATTCAGAGCTCCAAATGGCGATTTTGAGTGAAATCAAGCCTAGAGGTTCGTGGGGAAACATGTAGAAGTGTGGATCTAAACCCGTAAACGTGTTCTTGCTTCCTAATTTGTCGAGGTGAGTGATTTCTTGATTTTGGGGTTTTGAAACCCTAACTTTCATTTTCATGTTTTAGCTATATATTGCTATATATGTTGTTAGTAGATTGTTAGTGGATGCCTTTAGAGTTATTTGTGAGAATATTGTCGAGTTTCTACGGTTGAATTAGTAGAACCGTGAATTTGGGGGTTTCGGTAAATACTGAGTTGATATTACCGTTTATACTCTTTTGTTTCCTCTTTTGATTTATATATATCTTTGAGATAGATGTAATTGAGTTGATTGTGGATATTGGAGGATTGATTTAGACTATGGTGAAATAACCAAGTCTAGTAAACAGGAGCCCGATACGCGTAATTCGAGGGTTCCAAATACTAAGTCGTTATCAGGTGAGTACTTTTATGTACTTGAGTAGAATTTTACCTTGTGGTAAACTGAGTTTATAAATATATATGTGTTAGGTTGTTATTGTTGTAATCTAATTATGGAGTAAATTGTTATCTGTGAATAACAACAATTGAGTTGAACATACATATTTATTGTATAAACTGAGTAGATGTTTGTGTAGTCACATTAAAGAGTTTTGAGTCTAATTGTATAGCCATGAGGGCTATTGAGCTGGAATAGAGTTGGGGTGATTATGTTATCTGTGGATGATAAGAATGAGTTGCAATCTATATTGAGTATAAGAGTAGAGTATGTGATAAATTGGTTGACTTAAAGAGTCCTTGAGTTTAATTGTTACAGGTACGAGAATTTCTATGATTAAGTATAAGTTAGTTGTTAAAAATGAACATATGTGAGGATGTGGCCGAGTTACGAGCAGTACTGATTGTGGTATTTTATTGAGTTAATGTTAGTAAGTATTAGCTGGTGTTTGTAAAGCTAATATGTTTGCAGATTTCAGAGTTAAGAGAAGGTGGATATTCAGCTAATGAGATTAGCAAAAGAGAATGATGAAGATATTTATTGAGAGAGATTTGTAGAGTGTGATTGATTACTCACTAAGCTTTTTATAAGCTTACACTTGAGTTGTTTGTTGTTTTGCAGGTATCTGTAGCTGTGATAGGGGAAGGCATGTGATAAAAAGAGACGGACATGTTTAGAGCTTTGTCCTTTAGTTGTGTTAGGTTTATTTGTAATTCCTGGTTGAAATTGTAAGGACCTTTTGTGTAAATATTCATGTTGATAACATCTTGATCCTTGGTTTGAGTACAAGTATACCCATTTTGATGTATTATTGTTTGAAAATTTTTGGGTGTACTTTGTATGAGAAACCGGGCGTTACAAGTTGGTATCAGAGCATGGTTTAAGTAAACTAGGTCTTTGAGTGTAGAGTCCTAGACTTAAACCGAGAAGAGAAATACCCCCTATCACATGCTTGGAAAAGATATTGCTACAGATGTGAGCGTATTAGTTGAGTATAACTTTTCTGTTATAATTATTATTTGTTATATTCTGTGTGTGAATATAGATATGGAGACAGATGAGGACGATTTGATGAATTGGTCAGAGCTGGTTGGACTAATAGTGGATGATGAGATGAGATTTTAGCCGATATGAGATAGCAGCTAACGAGGAGACAAGAACTTCAGTTGATAATGAGATGTCAACTGAATGCGAGATGAGATACTAATTGAGATGAGATTGCAGCTGATTGCGAGATTCCAGCTAATGATGAGATGAGATTCCGGATGAGGCGAAATTTCAACAGATAATGAGAAAGAGTATGAACATAAGCTGAGTATAAACTAAGAGTTGAAACATGTGAGTGTAGCCGAGTACACTCAAGAGTTGAGATCCAAAGTATGCAAGTTCAATTAATGAGGAGACAAGATTTCTTGCTACAAGGTATGTAAGTAATTTCACTTAAAATATTAATTGTAATGAGTTACATGTGTTTTAATTATTGATACTACATATTGTAGAATATGTGTAAAATATGTGAACACATAAAAGATTAATTGAAATTACATGTGCTAGAGAATTGTGAGTATAAGGTGTAGTAATCGATATCGAGATGAGAATCTCGTGTCCATTTGAGGTAAAGTTTACATATCACATAATGAGTGCTTTGTGATTATGTATAACCGAGATTATAAGTGGTTGCTTGATGAGTACTTAGCAACCATGGAGAAATGTGTAAAATGAGCATATACATGGTAAGAAATATATAAATAATGATATGGTATATATATATATATATATATTGCTTGTTGTTTCACAGATGTGACGAGATTTCTTTGTACGAGTATTGTGTGGTTGAGACCACATGTTCTGTGGGGCCACATAACTAGTACTTATGAATGATCACAATGAATGGTTGAGATAGCCAAAAGAGTATGAGTTGAGAAAGACAATGAGTGTGTAATTGATTGCATACAATAACTGATTTTGAGTTGACATGCTGAGAGATAAATTGTGTAGTTTAGAGTTGTCATATAATGAGATATTTGTGACAGAGTTGTCAGAGGACACTCGAGTAACCACATAAAGAGTACCTTGTGGTTATAATTGAGAGAACCTAGAGTGGTTCAAGTAGGCCTAATTGGCCTAGAGATTGGGTTAATTACCTAATAAATGTGACCGAGACCACATATTCAGTGGGGTCACATATTGAGTAAATGTGATCGAGACCACATATTCAGTGGGGTCACATATTGAGTAAATGTGATCGAGACCACATATTCAGTGGGGTCACATATTGACTAAATGTGATCGAGACCACATATTCAGTGGGGTCACATATTGAGTAAATGTGATCGAGACCACATATTCAGTGGGGTCACATATTGAGTAAATGTGATCGAGACCACATATTCAGTGGGGTCACATATTGAGTAAATGTGATCGAGACCACATATTCAGTGGGGTCACATATTGAGTAAATGTGATTGAGACCACATATTTGGTGGGGTCACATATTGAGTAAACATGATTGAGACCACATATTTAGTGGGGTCATATATTGAGTAAAGGTGGTTGAGACTACATATATTGTGGGACCATATAGCGAATAAACATGGTTGAGACCACACATTTTGTGGGGCCATGTATTGACTAGTTGAGGTTGAGATCATATACTTCTGTGGGACCACATAACGAGTACCTTGTGGTTAGAATAGTGAAGACTGTTCTGATTCAGACAAAATGAGGAGTGATAGTGAGTCTATATGGTTTGAGACCGTAGCAGAGACCCGCTAGAGTCAAATAGAAGATGGATTAAAATCGGAGAATGGTACGAGGTACCATGATCTGATTAGAGGACGGTAAAAAGTACCGTGAGATAGCGATGAATGGCGAGTTTGGAGAACAGTACGAGGTACTATAAAATAATGTTGAATGATGAGACAAAGGATGGTACGGGGTACCAAGAGCTAAGGCAGAGTGGTGTTATAATGTTGTACTTGTGTGTAAACAAGTATGTACTGTGTAGTGATATAGAGTATTGAGACTGCACTATCCTTGAGTGTGGATATGTATGGTATAGATGTGGACCTATACAATTTGAGACTTTATGGGTTAAAAAGAGGATGAATCAGAGGCGGAGTAACAGTATGAGAGTACTGTGAGATAATACAGTGACTAATGCTATTGAGAAATGTTGCTGTGAGTAAGAGCATTTGTTATTTGGTCGTGTTGAGAATGTGTGAGGTTTCTTTCATATTGAATGAGATAAAATTTTATAAATACATGATAAGAAGATATGAGTTAAAAAGAAGAGGAAAGTAATCGTGATTGTGATTGATAGGATTCGTTCCTTAGCAATCAAACCAATTACTGCCAATGAGGAAAATGTGTGAATGTAGAGATGACAAAACTATTATTCGTATGAGACAATGGATAGTAGATTTTGCTATAAAAATAATTTTGAGTTATTTTCTTGAGATTAACGAGTTAGTCGGGTGATGAGATATGATCTCACCGTAGAGATTGCGGTGTCAGATGTTATTAATTGAGTCATGTGCAGAGATTTCAGTGAGCCATAAGTATGACCTATTGGTGTCATACGGATGAATTAGAGATTGTGGTGATAATGACGGAGAAGTGGTGAGAGGAAAAATCCTTACTGATGGTATGTCAGGAGGAATATATGCGGTTGTGTTAAAAATTTATTGGATAATAATTTATTGAGTTTGATAGAGCTAATGATTTAGTGAGAATGTAATGTGGGTTATCCACATAAGAGAAGATATAATGAGTGAGTGCATCGATAGAAACAACATAAGGTATGTTGTTGAACTGGTATGAAGAGGAGCCATTTTGGTAGAGGATTGTAAATTGTATATTGGGTGAAAACCTAATATGTGTACTGAGGTGGGAACAGAGATGAATGAGTTATGTAACGTGATTGAGACAGTTGAATATCGGTATCATCGTGTTTTATGAGTGTTTCTTCTACCCTAATCGATTAGGATGTGCAAATAGGAGGATTCAATAACTGTGAGTTATTATTGGAGGAGTAAACTCAGAGACAATTAATGTGAAAGTGATGAGACCAATTTTCTTATTGAGTTAGAGTTAACCGTTTCATGGAGATTTGAAATCATTATGGACAGATGCCAAATAATGATAGTGGTTGGAGTATCAATTGAAAAGTGAGGTGAGATAGCTTGGTGTCAATAATACCATAGCAACGTGTGTGGCCTGAAAGAGTGAGTATTGTCCTATGTAGCAGTGATGATAGCCAATATCACTACAGAGATCATCTCGTGAGGATGATGGCGGGTATTACCTATATTATGAGTAAATGAGATGCGACAGTATGTACATGTCATATGAGCTGACGAGAGGATAATATCATTGTCATACGGAATGTGAAATTACGGTGGTGAGGTGGTTGTATAAACCATACCTGTTCCAAGAGATTCCGAGGACGGAATCTTTTGAAGGGGGTAAGAACTTGTAATACCGTGTTTTTAAATTATAGAGATTTCGAGTTAATCTTGGTGTGATTAAGATTAGTAAGCTTGTTGTATGAGTTTGGGTGATTAAAAACCCATTTGGGAGAGGTTTGGACTTGAAAAATGCCAAAACAGAGCTACACGGGTCGTGTATGGTCACATGGGTCGTGTAGAAAACCTTTAGAAACCAAACAGTAAGCCTTCCAGAGTCACACGGGTCGTGTACCTCTACACGGGTCGTGTAGAGTGTTCAGAAAGAGTCCGAAAGCCAAAACAGACCTACACGGGGCGTGTGAGTCTACACGGGTCGTGTAGAACAGCCCGACACGGGGCGTGTGACCCTACACGGGTCGTGTAGGCCTGACAGCACTATATAAAGTGCAGAAAATGCACTTTTCGGGAAAAATAGACCCATTTCGATATTCAGAGCTCCAAATGGCGATTTTGAGTGAAATCAAGCCTAGAGGTTCGTGGGGAAACATGTAGAAGTGTGGATCTAAACCCGTAAACGTGTTCTTGCTTCCTAATTTGTCGAGGTGAGTGATTTCTTGATTTTGGGGTTTTGAAACCCTAACTTTCATTTTCATGTTTTAGCTATATATTGCTATATATGTTGTTAGTAGATTGTTAGTGGATGCCTTTAGAGTTATTTGTGAGAATATTGTCGAGTTTCTACGGTTGAATTAGTAGAACCGTGAATTTGGGGGTTTCGGTAAATACTGAGTTGATATTACCGTTTATACTCTTTTGTTTCCTCTTTTGATTTATATATATCTTTGAGATAGATGTAATTGAGTTGATTGTGGATATTGGAGGATTGATTTAGACTATGGTGAAATAACCAAGTCTAGTAAACAGGAGCCCGATACGCGTAATTCGAGGGTTCCAAATACTAAGTCGTTATCAGGTGAGTACTTTTATGTACTTGAGTAGAATTTTACCTTGTGGTAAACTGAGTTTATAAATATATATGTGTTAGGTTGTTATTGTTGTAATCTAATTATGGAGTAAATTGTTATCTGTGAATAACAACAATTGAGTTGAACATACATATTTATTGTATAAACTGAGTAGATGTTTGTGTAGTCACATTAAAGAGTTTTGAGTCTAATTGTATAGCCATGAGGGCTATTGAGCTGGAATAGAGTTGGGGTGATTATGTTATCTGTGGATGATAAGAATGAGTTGCAATCTATATTGAGTATAAGAGTAGAGTATGTGATAAATTGGTTGACTTAAAGAGTCCTTGAGTTTAATTGTTACAGGTACGAGAATTTCTATGATTAAGTATAAGTTAGTTGTTAAAAATGAACATATGTGAGGATGTGGCCGAGTTACGAGCAGTACTGATTGTGGTATTTTATTGAGTTAATGTTAGTAAGTATTAGCTGGTGTTTGTAAAGCTAATATGTTTGCAGATTTTAGAGTTAAGAGAAGGTGGATATTCAGCTAATGAGATTAGCAAAAGAGAATGATGAAGATATTTATTGAGAGAGATTTGTAGAGTGTGATTGATTACTCACTAAGCTTTTTATAAGCTTACACTTGAGTTGTTTGTTGTTTTGCAGGTATCTGTAGCTGTGATAGGGGAAGGCATGTGATAAAAAGAGACGGACATGTTTAGAGCTTTGTCCTTTAGTTGTGTTAGGTTTATTTGTAATTCCTGGTTGAAATTGTAAGGACCTTTTGTGTAAATATTCATGTTGATAACATCTTGATCCTTGGTTTGAGTACAAGTATACCCATTTTGATGTATTATTGTTTGAAAATTTTTGGGTGTACTTTGTATGAGAAACCGGGCGTTACACAAATGGACTTTGCTTTTATTTATAAGATAAATACAATTTATAAGTCATGGCTTAGACACCTAATCCAACATATGGTGGCTACCCTAGGGTTCCCCACCCTTATAAGTGGCCCAAACTTCAAAATCTAAGGTTTTGGCCTAAACAGGATAGTTAGCGTCGCTAACTTTAAAGTTAGTGTCGCTAACTGGAGATCGTGCAAACCCACAATGCAGACAACAATAACGCCGGTAACAAGCACATTAGCATCGCTAATGCCATCATTAGCGTCACTAATGATGGTATTAGCGACGCTAATGACCAATTTCCCCTATTTTCCACTTTTGATTCCTTTTTCACGTTTGAACTCGAACATTTCGGGATTAGGATCTTCATGTTTGTGATACCAAAAGAGTACAAATCCTCCATTTTTACATAATTGTAACTCTTAATATTAAAAATTCCACATATAACTAGAGAAAATCTGTCAAGAATAACTAGAATAGTGAAATACTTGATCGTTCATGATAAAGTCATTAAAGATAATTATTTGGTGACGCTAATTAAAATATCATTTTTTTATTAGCCTTTTTTATATGTATGTTTTAGCGATTTTTAAATCATAGGCATTCCATCCCACCAACTTAAGTGCACTAAGGTAGGTACTGGTATAGCCAAGATGGTTTTAGGCAAGTGGTTGGTTTTCATATAAAGTAATGTTAATAATATATCATCTAGAAAGAAAATGCTGTACTTTTCAAACAACAATATTATCATATACCAATGATGTGTTATGATTATCTTATATATGTAATTTTTGTTTGAAATTTGAAAAAGACTAACTATTTAACTTTCACTCATGGTACGATGTTATAAATTTTGATATTTCATGAACATCAGAACATGTTATTTGTCAAAGATGTGCACAGTTATTTTCAAATCGAAAAAGTGGCATGCAAATTGATGTAAGGATTAATGTTGTTAAAAAAGTAATCAAGTTAATTTCATAATTATTCTATTTGATTTACCTTAATTTCACTTAAAATATTTAACCTCAACCTTTAATTTGTTTCTATTAATGTAAAAACCTTGAATGTTACCTTATAATTATCGTAAGATAATTGTTAGTGGACAACTATTCATGGCTACTAAAGAGAGAATGATGTAGAGACCCATCTAAAAAAGAATTTGTTAGAATCCTACTATTCTTTTTCTATTAGGACGATTGACTCGCATTACTAGAAAATAGGGGTATTAGCAACAAAAATTTAGCGACGGAAAAAATCCGTTGCAAAAAGCGACGGTTTACCGACGGACTTCCAACGTATCGGGAAAACCTAACTTACAAGATTTTAGCAACATTTTTGCTACGATTTAGCGACAGAAGACGGTCCGTTGGAAATCCGTTACCATATTACCGACGGTTTACCAACGGAATTCAACAAATTTAGATTTCGTCGGTAATCCGTTGGTGAAAATGTTATCTATTTTGAAAAATCATAATTTTACCAACGGTCCGTCGGTAATCGGTTACAATATTACCGACAGTTTACCGACGACATTCAACAAATTCATAATCCGTCGGTATTTTGTTGGTGGTGTTCTGTTGGAAATTCGTTACTATATTACTGACGGTTTACCAACATAATTCAACAAATTTGGAATCACCAATTATGAAAATTGAAATAAGTCACGATAAAATGTGATAAATCTATCGCCTGAGTTGTTTTAATTAATAAATGATGTACAATAAATTGGGTTATATATTTCATCTTGGTAACTAAAATTTTAAGGTGGGTCCATTGTGATGCCACGACCCAACCTGATTCGTTTTTCTTTGCTTACCCGAATTATTACTGGGCCTTATTCCGAAAATCCTTTTTAACTAAAAGTGATTAAATTATTATAATTTTTTCTCTATTACGAAACCATAAAATAAAAACACAAAAATTTATTTAATTAAACTTAATCAATTTAAACATCCAATTTTAATTGTTGTCCTATAAAATTTAAAACACATAATTGCCCAATACTAAAATTTAAAACACATAATGAAATACAACAAATTGACGTCAAACTTATTAACCCGGTTCCGTAATATCAATGGGCACAAAGCCATTACCACCGGTATCAGACCCAATATCAACCCAAGAGTGAAGAGAGAACCGGCATACGCAACAAGCCATCACCACCGGCGTCGCTCCACCAGCAGTACAACATTTCCTCTCACCGGTCCACCGGCGTCGCTCCATCCCCCTCCCGTTGACGCTCCTCCTCACATCTTCATTACACGCACAGACTTCGCCTCCCTTTCCTCTGTTCAGAATCTGCATCGAGCACCACCACCATATTTACCTCGCCTTTCGTAATCGATTGGCCTTCCTTCCTGGTGCTGGTACCGCATCAACGACCACCACTTTCTCCCTCACTCACTTCGGTACCGTGCTCCAAAGTATGAAGCCCTAAATTTCCTAATTGAAGCTTTGATTAGGTAATCACTTATGCTACTCGTTATTATCTGAGCTTATTTCGGTGTTTCCAATCGACAAAGACCGACAATTGAAACCTAAATTCATATAGGATTTTCTGCTACTCGTTATTATCTAAGCTTGTAGTATCTCCTGGTCTGGTGCGATTTTACGGTTTTGGACATCGAATTTGTTTCTGAGAATGTTTAAACACTCTTTTTCAAACCACCATATTGTTCATTCACATATATTCGACCTTCTCGTTATTAATAAGTTTTACATTCGTAGAATTACGAACCACTGCAGATTGGATCATCATACGCATGATAAGTACTTGACATTTTCAGATAATTTCCTGGTTCTTATTTTTATTAATTTTAACTGTTTGCATTTGCATTTTGGATGAAAATGAAGTTGTACTTACCTGAATCAAGTTTGGTATCAGTAATCATGATGTTGTTTCATCCATAAAGGGTTAATTTCTTGCTTTTTGGATGGTATTAATTATGCAAATCTCTAATGTAATTTGATCGGATTCAACTGTTCATTTGATCCTTGTTCCAAGATGTAGGAGAGTCTATGCTCATGCACATGACTACCATATCAACTCTATCTCCAATAACAGGTTTGAATCTTTAGTTCATCCATTTATTTTTATGGCAAGTTACAGTAAATAACAATGTACTTTACTCTTTTTACTCTTAAATGCTTGACTCATGATTATCATGTACCATTGGATTAGTGGTGGTGAAACATTCATCTCTGATGATGATCTCCGAATAAACCTCTGGAATTTAGAAGTCAGCAATCAGATTTTCAACATTGTGGATGTCAAGCTTGCAAATATGGAAGACCTAACTGGTACACCATTTTAGTGTTTTACTATCAGTCACATTCACAAACTATTCATACAAATATTTTTCTAGTCATAACTATAAAACTCCTGTTTTGTTTCAGAGGTGATTATACCAGCCGAGTTTCACCCTAACCATTGTCATACACTGGCATACAGTAGTTCCAAAAGATCTATCCGACTCATCGACTTACATCAGTCTGCTCTCTGTGACAAGCATTCTAAATTGTAAGTTTTTTGGGCCATTCTCCAACTTCTTTTAAGAAAAAACTTATTATTCTGAGCAAGCTGTAAATAATATGTTTGTTTATATAGATTTGAAGAACATGAAGCACCTGGTTCTAGATCATTCTTCACTGAAATAATAGCCTCCATCTCTGATATAAAATTTGGAAGGGATGAGATACATTCTAAGTCGTGATTATATGACCCTTAAGGTTTCTCATTCTTTCCTCTTCAAATCTGTATTATAATTATATTTTATCATGGACTGAAACCATATTTCTGTTGTTGTGCAGTTATGGGACATCAACATGGACTCTGGTCCAGTCTCTACATTTCAGGTCCATGAACATTTAAGACCTAAGGTACAGTTTCTGTTCCATTTTTTGACTAACTTTTAGCATTGAGATAATTGATGATGTAAATTAATTATCTCCAGCTATGTGACTTACACGAAAACGATTCCATTTTTGATAAATTTGAATGCTGTCTGAGTGGTGATAGCAAGCGTGTAGCAACTGGCTCTTACAGGTAATCATAATTCGTATTCCTTCACCAATTTTCTCACTTGTTACACTATAAATTACCCTGGACGTCCCATCTAGTGATAGATTTGTCTTTGTCTTTGTCTTTGTCTTTGTCTTTGTCTTTGTCTATGCGTCTACCATTTACAGATGACAAGAAAGTTATCAAGAAAATCTTGAAAGAAGGGGAAGGATATGACCGCCCAAATGAGGGAGTTGTTGTTCACAGTCAGTTGGCTTTGTTTGATTCAATTCTTTTCTTGATTCAATAACTTATCATCAATTTCATGGAATCCACAAAGAAACGACACCTGTCCTGCAAGTTTTCTATTGGTTCTCAATTCAAACATCCAACAATTAAATTCACCCAAGGTAAAGCACTCAATCATTTAACTTTATTTAAAAAATGATCTTTTTTTTCCTTTAATTGGTCAATGTTTTCAGGTATGGGAGTTTGACCAAGACCATCAAAGATGGCTTCCAGTTGCTGAACTAGCTGACAATGATGATAAAGGTGATCAAGTATTTTCTGTGGCATGGGCTCCCAATATTCGAAGGTAATTAGGGTTTGATTTTCTTTTAAATTTTAAATAAAGAACTCTTTGAAATTTTACTTTATAAACTTGTAACAATTTTAGGCCATTTGAGTTGATGGCTGTTGCAACTTCAAAGGGTATTTTAATATGGCAAATGGTTTCAAACCCTGATCCTGATGGAAGGCTTTTTGTTGAAAAAGTTGTGACATTTCCTTGTCATGACAATGAGGTATATGTTCTTCTATAATACTTGTACAAATATAGCAATGTACTTTCATTCATTTATTTATTATAATAGATCCTTTATGTTTTTCTATTACAACATTGTATTTTCAATATAATTTTTCTTGTTAAAGCACTTTACTTAAAATCTATTGAATTATAGCACTGTATTTTTAAAGTTTTCTTATTTGGACAATATATGAAAGTACATTGCTATTTCCTGCATTTAATTTTTAATTATTATTATTTTTTGTCGCGTAGGTGTGGCAAATGGAGTGGGACATGAGCGGGATGACACTAGCAACCACCGGGAGTGACGGGAAAGTGAGATTATGGGTTTGGCGTGAACAAGCAATCATCCAACCCACCACATAAACATGTTAATGTACCAAAATACCCCTCATGTTGAACAAATTTAATTCCGTAAATATTATTTCTAGATCTTCAATGTTTCTTGAATCTTTTCATTTTGTACAAGCACAATATTGGATGTAAAAAATTCTCGATTTTGTGAAATTCTATTTGTATTTAAAATGCTATTACCGACAGTCTATAGAGTAAAACAAAAGCCGTTGGTAATCTGTTGCCGATATTTCCGTCATTAATCTGTTACAAATATCCGTCGGTAATCCGTTGCAAATATAATCCGTTGGTAATCCGTTGCAAATATAATCCGTTGGTAATCCATTACAAATATAATCCGTCGGTAATCCGTTGCAAATATAATCCGTCAGTAATTCGTTACTAATATTACTATTGTTTTAGCCGTCGGTAATCCGTTACTAATGTTATTCGTCGGTATTCCGTTGCTAATTACCGACGGAAAAATCTGTCACTAAATTTTGTCTTATCCGTTGGAAATTCTGTTGCTAAAAATAGCGACGTAAAATTAGTGACAGACTTTGTCCGTCGCAGAACTGTCGGTAAAACCAATTAGCGACGAAATAGCGACGGTTTGTGCCGTCGTTAATGCCCTATTGTGTAGTAGTGTCGGAATATTGCTTTTCCCGATTTTATGTTGTTTTCCAATAAAAAAGACATCACGTTAGTCGTTACGGATAATATATTTATACATACAAATTCTAAACGTTAAAGTTTTTGTACTATATATCTGCTCGGTCTCCCAATAACTCAAAAAGCCAAGTTTGAGAGATACAATTGCGGCCCGTCACTGCTAGATTACGAGTATTAATGATAGTTTTCTTACTACGTACCAACACTTTATCGTGAAGAATAGTACTAGTGAAAAGGACTGTCACATGATCCTAGTGACTAAGTAGATACATGGTGCAAGCATTAAAATTGAGATCATAAAGAAAGAAAGGAAGCATCGGTATTATGAAGGTGATCGTGGTTCTCTTGGTTCTCTTCAACTTCTATTTTGCTGCATCATTTGCTCCTGTTGCCAATAATTTCAACTCAGGTTCTTCTTCTTCTTCTTCTTCTTCTTCCTCTCTCTCTCTCTCTCTCTCTCTCTCTCTCTCTCTCTCTCTCTCTCTCTCTCTCTCTCTCTCTCTCTCTGGATTATTATTGTTAAGATTATGATATAGCTTTTTAATTAAAATAATTTAAGAGGTTCTATAAATTTAAGTGTGTCCATAAATACAAATAAATGAACTATATATAGAGAATTGAGTCGAAATTGGTGATATGTGTCCTAGAATCGTTGATAGTTGCTGGATAAAATATGGGTTTTTGCAGGAAATCGGTCGGAGAAAGTTAAAGAGGAACAAATGGATGAATCCAACGGGTCCATAACTAGTGGTGGCACTGGAACCGTAAATCAGAGCAAATTTGCCCATGCCGGTGCTAGAGGTGGAGGTGGTGGGCACTCTGCCGGAAAAGGTGGCAACGGAAGTGGTGGACGTTCTTCCCCACAAGGAGGAGGCACCGCGGTCATACCTGTATATGCTGCTGGTGCGGCTGGTGCAGCTGGTCACCGCAACACTCACCGTGGTGCCGCCGGAATTGGTAGTCGGTGCCAGAAAGACAAGCTTATGATCCGGGTAGCCACCATCTTAACATCAATTTTACTGTATATTTCTATGTAAAAGTTCACTGCAACTTGCTATGCTTTTGTGAATAGGAGGACAAATCATATACGCGAATATCAGTTCGAAAGTTATTCTTTTTTTTATTTAGGGGACACGAATAACACATACATTATCGCATTTAAAGTAGTATATTTCAGTTTGATTTATGCTAAACGTAACCATGTTTGTGGGTTAAAAAATTCTAAAACTTAATCAAAGCAAGAATATGATGATTGATTAGGCACAAAGGCGAAAGAAAAAATTAGGTCCGGACTCTGGAGCATGAATTGTTTTGGTAGTTGGTTTAAGCAACTTTCCTTTTCCTTTTTTATTTTTAACCAAAAAGTGCACCCATTTGCAATTATGAGCATGCATTTCCTTTTAGAGTTCTGAGTTTGTTTTTTCTTTTATAGATAAATGATACAAAAACCATTATATGGTTTAACCTTTTTCCTGAAAAAGCCCTTATTAGTTTTTTGGAAGCGATAAAAACATTCCTAAAATAAGAAAGTTGCAAATTTACCAAAACTGTCGGTTGCAAGGTTACTAGCATTTCCCTCTAATCTCATGGGTGGCTTGACCCACTATGTAATCGGGTCGGATCCTGTCAACATCGTCATCTGGCTCGGAGTTGGAGGCGTTTGGTGGAAGTCGTGGAGTTGTGGAAGTTTGTTCTGTCCAGGATTTTCATATGTTCGATTATGAGGCATCTTTTGAATCTTTTAACGAAAAAACTGCAATTGGAGAAACCCAAGTTGGTTAAGATACCGAGCATTAAATTAGTATACTCCTTTTGATTCGAACACAGAGAAGGAGATGTGATTAGCGTCCTTTTTTTTCTCAATCGTTTATTATTATATCAAAGTCAACAAGTTACGGGTTGGCCGGTTGGGTACCTTGTAACCGGCTCTTTTGGTAAATTTGTGACTTTTTCTTTTCAAGAGTGGTTTTATTGATTCCAAAATATTCTGTGATAGCTTTTTCAGGAAAAAGGTTAAACCACTAAAATCATAGCAAACGGTTTATAAGTTAAATGGATTTAAACTCTTCTAAAATGTACTTTTAAGTTCATATAGACATAGTTTTGTAAATTATGCTGTTAAAAAATTATATTGTTAGTTTAATCATATAAATTTATAGTTATGTTTAATTTATTAATAATTACACAAGATGTATCAACACGTACAATTCTATCCAAACTATACTAACATTGTTTAGAGTAAATTACACTTTTGGTCCCTGTGGTTGGCAAAAAATACCACATAGGTCCTAACTTTCCATTTTTCAACATTGAAGGTCACTAAGATTTGCGAAAATTACCACATAGAGCCCTGGGGCATATAAAAGACTAAATGCCATTTTTTATTACTTTTTTCTTTTTCTTTAAATTTTTTTTTGTATTTTATTAATAAAAATGATAATAATACCCCACCCACCCCCAACCCCACCCCACATCTCTCTCTCTCTCTCTCTCTCTCTCTCTCTCTCTCTCTCTCTCTCCCGGAAAACCTGGATGTCTACCGGAAGGTGGTAAGAAACTCCCGCAATGGTTCTGATATTCATCTTTCTCCATTTATAACAATCTTCAAACCCCGATAAAGTTGGAATCCCCAAATTCGAAACCCAGGTTTTCCTTGTCTAGCAAAAAAAAAAAGAAACGCATTGATTTCCTGGATAACCAAGCCTGATGAATTCAGATAGTGTTTAATGGTACAGCATAGCAAATTCAAAGTCATCAAAAGTTTTCCCTTAAATTAAAAACCTAAAACGATTATAAAAATTCGGAAATGTATCCTTTGAAGACGCATACGAACGAATGAATGATTATTCTATAGCTTGCTTGATTACACATTAATTTCTCCTTTATTGCGATAAATTAAATTCTCCAGGTAGATACAAATGGACATAACTGAATCGTAACATTAATTTCTCTAGAGATGCACACAAATTAAATAAATAATCACACAAATTTCTCATTCAGTTTCGATAAATCCAACAATTCTATAGAGATGCTTCAAGAGCTCCGGTTGTCGGTCAACCAATTATCAGGTACGATACCTTCGGAAATCACAAATTGCCGGAATGCTCGTGGTGGGGGCGGAGGAGCAGAGGAAGAGAAAGGATAACGGGAAGAAGGGTGGATTGGGGGTTTTTTAGTTTTTTAATTATAAAAAAAATTAAAAAGATAAAGATAAAAGAAATAAGAAAGGGCAAGAAAGACATTTCACATTGATCTGTGACCTGTCAGGAAGGAATCTGAAATCCCAAGGCTTTATTTGGTAAATTATGTCAACCTAAGTGACTATGAATATTGAAAATTGAAAGTTAGGACCTATGTGGTATTTTTGCCAACCACAGGGACCAAAAGTGTAATTTACTCTTTTGTTTATTCTAGCCAAGCTCATTTTGATTGGTACTCATGACGATCCATCAATTTGTACACCTCTTATTATTATTATTATTATATGGTTAATATATTTATAAATATATTTTATTAAAATTAAGTACTATATTGTTATTTACGTGTGAAAAAAATAATATAATTTTCATACTAATGTTATTTTTAATTTTTTTGTATGATTGTTTCAAATATCAAATATTTTTTTGTTTGTAAGGTAACAATATAATTTTAGTTTAATGTTTCTTTTAGTTGTTGTTATTATTATTAGTTATATTTGAAACTACCTTGTTAAAAAATGTCATAATTTAAAAAAAATAGTTTTTGGACAATGTTTTAATTAATTTGGCATTGCAATTTAGGTTTTACATTTAAAACTTTTTAAATATTTAAAAAATAGTCATTGAATTTTCTTTTATGTTTAGTTGAATTTTTTATTTATGTTTCTCTTTAGCGGTATATTTAAATTAACAAATTAAGTATAATAAATCAATTATTCAAAAGTCGTGACATTAAAACGATTATGTTTTACATACAACGACATATCTAGATTAATAAACAAGTATATGACAAATTCCAAAAAAG